>JADBJO010000280.1:380000-387500 GCA_016801955.1 Conus betulinus
TTGCATTGAATCCGCTCAATGTTGGGCGTGCAGAGGGTGACAGAGGGAATTGCCGCTGTCTTTGTCGACGATGAAACCTGCATGCTGATGTTTGGAATGTCCTGCACTCTACCGTGCCGTGTGCTCTTCCTGTGTAGCACTCCACACACATTTCCTTCGGTGAAACCTAGAAAGCGGCAAATTCATAGTTGAGCTCTCTTTAGTATTGATATATAAAGTGCCAACGTGCATTCCCAGTGATGCTGCTGTTATTGGGAAGGTGTACAGTTGATGCCCCAGTGTGCACTTCTCACTTCCACCTCTTGGCGGTGCAATGGAACGTGCGGTCATTGGTAATCTGGACCTTAAATAGTCCAGTACGTAGGTGTCTGCCTGCCTATTCATCTAGCGTTTCAGAGGGCTGCATGGGATAGTTTGGTGGGTGTTCATGCATTTATAGGTCGAAGGAATCGGAAAACTCCATTTTTAGTGCGATTCAGGTATAAAGATCTCACTTTCTTTTTTTTTTTATCTTACAGCCACTGTGTGTAGAGAAAGCATTTTGCTACTGGACCACCCTCCAAGCGTGCGTGTAATTTTTCAATGGTCAGCACGGTCATCACAAGTTTCATTTTCATACGGAACATTATCGATTTCAAAAGCTTTACGTGAAACAGTGCCAGCTTCAACAGGTCAACATAAATATTGCCGTTCTCACAGGTCTCGGTGGAATATTACTAGTTTCAAAAGTTGTGCGTGGAATACTACCAGTTTTGAAAGTTCTGCATGTAATATTGCCAGTTTCAACAGGTCTGCATCGAACATGATTAATTTCAACTGGTCTGCGACAAACTTGACTAATTTCAAGAGGTCTACATGGAAAATTACCGGTTTCAAAGGTCTTCGTGGAATATTACCAGTTTCAACAGGACTTTCAGAACATTACCGGTTACAACAGGACTTATGGAACATTATCAGTTTTAAAGGTCTTATTTTATTTCATTTCTTGAATTTAATTTAATTTTTTTTTATTTTATTTCATTTTGTTTTTATCCATCCCCTAGCTCCCACTAAACACTGTTATCAATCCACCATAATCACTACTGTCACTAATATACCATACCATTCTACAAAACAAACTAGAAACCTCACTGTTTCACACCCCCCCCCCACCCCCTAAAGACCCCCCTTCCCCTCCCCCTCTTTGCTATTTCGGCTCCCATGATTCCCTCCCGGGCGGCCTCGTTTTTATCCAGCGGCCATTTTGATCTTGCGCCGAATATGAGAAGATAAGTGGTTTCTCGTTCTTTCGTTTTCATTGTCCTAAATGTTACCTGTTTTTTGCCTGAAGAAGACCCAAGAGGTCGAAATGCATCGTGTTTTGTCCTGTACTTTGTTCGTCTATGTCCTTAGCGGTAACTAACCCCTTCTCTTTCTTATTTTTGCTCCATTTTCCGCCTTCAGTCACTCCTTTCTGAAACTATCTTTACCCCGCTCTCTTTCTTTGTTTCCAACCGTTCGTTATCTCCGCATTCTTTGTTTTTAACTTAACTTTATCTCCGCATTCTTTGTTTTTAACTTAACTTTATCTCCGCATTCTTTGTTTTTAACTTAACTTTATCTCCGCATTTATTTGTTTTCTAACTTAACTTTATCTCCGCATTCTTTTTGGTTTGTTTCTAAATGTACTTCTCATCGCATTTTCTTCTTTGTTTGGAAATGTACCCTAGCGCAGCCTTCTTCCTTTGTTTCTACTTTACCCTGTCTGTGCCTTCTTTCTTTGCTGCATACTTTACTCCGAATCTTTTTTTTTTTTTTTTTTTTTCTTTCCTTTACCAGCTTTTGTGTTCTTTGTGCTGTGTGCCAGACTTTTTGTGTATGGTCTGTTTCTGTCCTGTACTTTATTTCAGCCATCTTTCTTTATGTATTTATTCATTTACTTTGTTTAACCCTTTACCTTCTACAGTCACGCCCCCTCTCCCATATACTTATTTCTTTTGTGTTGGATTTTTTTTTTTCTTTCTTTTGTTTTGCTCGCTCAGCAACATGCAGTACATCCGTCGAATAAACATCCCCAACAACTCAAATATTAACGTTTCAGGAGAGCACCGACCGTCTGTGTAGATAAAGAAGGGATCATACTCATATGATTTTGAGTTGGAAATGGAATGAAGGAAAAGGATAGGAATATCTGAGAAGTAAATTGTTGTAGACTTACTGGGGCTTGGCAGGTGGAAGATCCTTCGTTCTTTTTGTCTTTCTTTCTTTCTTTCTTTTTTGCTGTCCCACCTCAGGGGCATTGCACACACGCCGCTCATTCCGACACCCCGTCCACAGCCACAGCCTGGTCAGTCCCACCGCAGTCCCGGCACCGGCAATCCACACGGAGCAGTCAGTGTGAAGTTGTCAAGAGGCAACCCACCGGAGGAGACACTGCAATGCTGCCGAGTCACTTCGGTGGTGTTCAGTGGCGCCTGTTCGGTCTGAGACTGCATGACAGGGTTGTATTCTACGCTTCTTTTCATAATATATACCGGCGTCAACCAGGATACAGGCACCTGCAGTGTTGGTCAGGAAATTTGAGCAACACTCTCAGAGACGCATCCATTAAGTGGATGAAACTTGACTGTGTGGTCCTAGTTTTCCCAACTGAACCCGTAGCAAACTTCACTCTGGGTAGGAGCCGGTCGGAGCAGAAAAATTCCACATGGCTCTGATGGTCGAACCCACGACCTCCCAGCCAGGAGTCCGCCACGCTAACCACTTCACCATAGGGGCTGGTCGCTGGAAGGTCTTTCACCGTAGTATGTTTGATCTGAGAGAAGGGGGTTTCAAGAAGAGGCAAACACGCGTCAGCAGCAGTGACAGAAATATTGAAGCACGTCATGTAGGATATCTTCAGAGAACAGACGGCATGGCATCGGATCTTGAAATCAAGTCCCCGTGTGATCATTGACGGGATGATGGAGACAGTCTGCATTACACCACGAAGTGTCCACTTCTCTTTTTATTGCTATTATTGTCAAAGTTGATGATGATGTCACAGAACTCTGGCAGGAGGACATACACAGACACAGACGAATAAAAAACTTTTCCACATCTGTCCAGTCCTAAAAGAGTTCCTCTCTTCTACCTCTGGTTGTCGCAAAGAAGAAACCGTTTTGTGCTGGCTGCACACTGGCCATTTGTTTCCAACTCATTCGTACCTTTTAAAGAGTGAAGCTCCGTAGTGCATTCCATGTCATGTACCACTCACAATGAAACATATTCTTTAAGAGTTTTAGGATTTGCATTATGTGAGACAAATATTTTACAGCAGACTCCACGAAAACCTTGTTCAGAGATGTTCCACCTGATGTCATCTTTCAATTTCTGAAAGAGATTAAGATTTTCATCTGATCTGAGATTTTACAGCTGAAAGATTTTAAACAAAATTTCCGGTGTGTATTTAGGTATATTTTAAAAGGATTGGTGGTGACAGCCCTGATATGGCCCTTTGCGGTCGGCTGGGCTATAAGCAACCTACCTTAACTTTCATTACTGTTGGTGTTTTGTCATGTTGTGCGGTCTCCCTGAGATCACGGGTTGTAGAGATCCCAACTCCAGCCCTCTTCCCCATACTTCCGTGGTTATTATTTTATTTTTTTTTACTCTGTTTACATTCAAACATTTTCTTTCTGTCTGTCTGTATCTGTCTGTCTGTCTGTCTGTCTGTCTGTCTGTCTGTATCTGTCTGTCTGTCTGTATCTGTCTGTCTGTCTGTCTGTCTGGAAACGGTTCATCTGCCTGGGTACACCGTATGGTAGTGTCTGTCCACACACACACTCACACAAACACACACACACACACACACACACACACACACACGCACACGCGCACACACGCTCTCACGCACGCACGCACGCACGCACGCACGCACACACACACACACATTGACATACACACACCACACACAGACACGCGACCGCGCTCGCGCTCGCCTATGCACTCTTCCTCTCCATCAAGAAGAGTTTTTTTTTTTTTTTAAGTGTTCTTATCAGTTCGTTTTCCACAGACAGAAGGCATGATGGAACGGGCCAACGGGGGGGGGGGGGGGGGGGGGGGTGAACAGTGGAGGGGTGGAGTGGGTTCATCAAAAATAGGCTCGCAGAGACTGTTTAGACTATAAAATGGCTATAAATAAACATGTGGAAAAAAACAGCAGGGTGGTGTTTGAGGCAGTTAAGGGAGGAAAGGCGAGGAGAGATCTCAGACATAAACACAGGGAGGGCACAGCAGACCCACAAGTGAACTGAGCACTGAGATCCAGAACAGGCATCAAGAATAGAAACAGAACACACACACACACACACACACACACACACACACACACACACACACACACACACACCACACAGACAGAGCAGAGAGAGAGAGAGAGAGAGAGAGAGAGAGAGGGAGGAGGGAGGAAGGATATATATATATATATATATATATATATATAGAGAGAGAGAGAGAGAGAGAGAGAGAGAGATGGTATCCAGACTGAGATTCATACATATCTTAAGAAATCAGCAGCACATAAAGGCCAAGTTTGTCCCGAAGGTCGATTTTATTTCAGTCTTAGTTTATCTGACCACAGTCGCACCATCTCGTTTCAATTCAGACAAGTGCAGACCAGATCCGGAGGAGAGAGAGAGAGAGAGAGAGAGAGAGAGAGAGAGAGAGAGAGAGAGAGGAGATATATATTTTAGGAAGTCAGCATTACACAGATGCCAAGTTTGTCCCGAAGGTCGTTTATTTTTGATTTTTTCTCAGTGAGTTTATCTGACCATCGTCGCCACCAAGTCGCTTCAATTCAGACAAGTGCAGTGCAGATCCGGTGGATCCGTTTCCTCTTCCACCTGACACAGACAACGAATCACAAGTGGCGGAGTTTCTCCATACAATGTTTATTGCACCCAAACTGTGACCTTTAAGGTCAGTTCGACTCACTGAGGAAAAAGAAAATGTCAGACAGAATGCAAAAAAGAATACAACCAGAGAACGAAGGGTGAAAAGAGGATGTCCTACGCTATAGTGCTTTAGAAAAAAAGAAAAACACACACACACACACACACACACACACACACACACACACACACACACACACACACCTTCCCTTTCCTGATCCAGTACCTCCTAAATCAAGTTCCACAAACATACCTGGGATCAGAGGTAAGACAAGAGGTGATGAACGGTAAAAAGAAGAAAGAAAGGATGATGATGGGGGAGTGAGGATGGAGACACCAGTCAGCACACTCTCACTCACTATCCTTAAACATAGAGTCCCACGAGTGACGACACAGACTGGGTCAGAGATGACGAAGCCTTCAGGAAAATGCCCCAGAAGTGACGACACAGACTGGGTCAGAGATGACGAAACTTTCAGGAAAATCCCCCAGAAGTGACGACACAGACTGGGTCAGAGATGACGAAACTTTCAGGAAAAATGCCCCAGAAGTGACGACACAGACTGGGTCAGAGATGACGAAACTTTCAGGAAAAATCCCCCAGAAGTGACGACACAGACTGGGTCAGAGATGACGAAACTTTCAGGAAAATCCCTCAGAAGTCGGCCACTCTGAGAAGACGGATCTCCTAGGTTCAAAGGACAGAATGTTTGTGTCACTGCCTGGGATTCGAACTCCGCCTTGGTGTGCAGGTGAGACTTGGGTGGTGACGTGGACACCTCGCCTACGTGAAGGGAAGATGTCTCGGCTCGAGGCGGCTGTGTCATGTCATGTCTTGAAATAGCTGCAACAGAGAGAGAGAGAGAGAGAGAGAGAGAGAGAGAGTTTTCCACCCAGGAACAGAGCTTTCGTGTGACTGGGGTACAAGCGTTCTTCGTTTATTCATTAGTCCATCTTCATCAATTTTCCCCGCGCGCACACACACACTGACTGACTGAAACCAATTTATTGTCAGATTAACTCAAAGTTGTACTGACTCTCTCTCTCTCTCACACACACACACACACACACACACACACACACACCCCGACGGGTTACAGCAGTTGTAGGGAACTAAAGAATCGGTGTTATCAGGATTCATATGAAAGGAAAGAAAATTCTTAGATGCAGCCAGGTGGATATAGTCAGTACTGATTATTTAATCAGGTCTTATGTATTCGTAGAAACCGAGTGTTACACTTGCTATGAATGACGGAAAATTTAGAGTGAAAAAAATGCACAGAGCATATGTTATGTATACCGCGAGGTTGAATGTAAACGTGCTTAAAGCGTTTTGAGGCACGGGTGGTCCTTTACCACAGTACGGCTGACGTCTTGAGTTACACAGCTCACCATCTGTTTGGAACGCGTACACCTGCACGTGAAACATGTTGCCGTGTAAGAAAAAAACAAGAAAGACACTTGCCTGTTTGGACTCACGTGCCAGTGCTTTGAAAAGGGGAGGTGCTAAGGAAAGGAGGTATGGGGGGGGGGGGGGGGTGGGGGGAGACGGGGGAAGGGCAGGTGGTGGGATGAGGACGGGGAGGGGGGTGGTAAGGGGGGAGAGGAGGAGGGGGGGGAGAGGAGTAGGGTGGGCGAGTGGAGAGTTCATAGAAGACTGTAGCGTGCTCTCAGTTCTCTGAGAGATGGAAAGGGAACATAGACTGTGGGTGATCTATGGCACAAAAGCGGCAGTTCTTTGGTCAGTGTGGCTGTCGTCACATACGTGTTCCTGCCCCGATTCTTCCAGGTGTTCGTCACCTCCTGCTGACGTGTCGGACACGTCGTGTGGAATTTTACCCACTTTTATCGGCGCTAATAGTTTTTCGTTTAATTCCGGTCACAAGGGCAAATTGATGATGATACTGATAATGGTGCTCCTTGCTGCTGCTGTTGCTGATGATAATAATAGATGTGATAATGACAGTAGAAGGGTTAATAACCAACACGTAGGGTAGCACTTGCTCCCATGATGAAACAAATACACGCCCATAACTCCGAACGAACACTGCCTACAACAACGAATCGCCTGGCAGATTTTGACAGCCCAGAGAACACAGAACGAACGAGGAAACTTCCCTGAAAAAGATAGATAGATAAAAGAAAAGGAAAACTACAGTTTAGTATGTTTCGCAGGCGATGGCAAACCATTTCAGTATTAGCCCAAGATTTGCCTTGTACTGTAAATTGAAACAGTAAAGAAATAAATCGGCTTGATTGTAGAAGGATACAGAGATATTCTGGCACAATTTTGGGGCGCATTTCAGCTAATAGCACCAACACACATGAATCGTGCCTATCCAATGTCTGACCAAGCTTGCAATAAACCAATGCAATATGTTGAAATTCCCCCCCCCCCCCTCCCTCCCAGCTCTTCTCTCCTCTCCCCCCCCCCCCCCACCCCCCTAAGCTGTCTAAAAAAAAAAACAAAAACCAAACTATCAAACTTCTTCTACAGCTTAAAACAGGTCAAAGTCACAAGGAGCGTGTTTGTTAGGATTTTGATCTTTCTTACAAATATGAAATGCCATGTATCAAATGTAATCGGGTT
>JADBJO010000280.1:390000-397500 GCA_016801955.1 Conus betulinus
ACTGTGGGTACCGATACTGTGTGATGTGATCGACGCCCGGCCTCGACACTCCTCCCTTTTCAAGCTCATATGTTCGTTTTCTTTAACGTTTTCTGGCCTTGTTTTTTTTTTTTCTTATTTTGAATACCTGCCATTTTCGTCAGCCTGCCACGTGCATGTGCATTCCAGCCCACTCAGCCGTGCCGGTGTCATCACGCTGTCACTGCGCTGTCATCTAACGGGACTCTTTCAGCCCCAGACGGCAGGAGTCATGACGTGTGCTCGTCAATCAGAGATCAGCTGATTGCATTGTCTTCACCGGTGCAGGCGGATCTTATTTGCATTCAATTCATCGGTACAGGCGAACCTTTCTTGCATTCACTTCACCGGTACAGGCGAACTTTTATTGCATTCACTTCCGAACCTTGACTCTGAGCATGTGGCTTACCTGAAAACGCTCTGCATTGGTCGCCGTCTGTCCCCGTCTCGTCGCTCGACCCATGGTGGCACGCGCAAATCTTACGTCATCAACGTTACTTTTGGGGATTTTTTTTTCCGGACTCAGCTCGCAGTCTTTCAGCTGTAACTCTGTCCCTCACCCACCTCCATACTCTTCCCTCAATCACCTCCATCCTTCTCTGACAATACCCTCCCAACGACCGACGGGCCTACGGGCTCCAGCGCTTGTAACCTCACTGGTACTGACAATTGTTCTGTCCAGGAATCTGGCAGTGCGGCGTCATTTCGTCTTAGTATTTTCAATGCTCATGCCCTCGGCTCTGGAAATGAGAAGCGCCCGGCTCTTGGCTACTTTATCTGGGATAATGACATTGACCCTTTGTCCTTCTTGGACTCCTGGCTTCGTCCTGTTGGAGATGAGGTCAAGTGCCGTGACATCGCTCCACCTGGCCACCACCACATCCTCATCTTCTTGTCAGACCTGTAGTGGTGGCATGGCTTTCGTTGTTGCCGATGCATTGTCGCCGTATGTTTCAATCAGGTCTGTTTTTCTTCTTCACTGCTCTTCCCTTGAACTGGCACAACTCGTCCTCAGTCTTTTTTTCCACAGACTTTTCGCTGCTGTGTTTGTATCGCCTTCATCCAGCTCTAAGAACCGTCTGACTGACTCAATATTTAGTGATGAAAATTTGGACTTTTTGTCTTTTTGTAACACTCAGTGGCTCTTACATCATTGCCGGTGTCTTCAACGTTCATTGAAGCGTCCTGCGGACAGCACCACCGCCTGAGGTTATTGACCATCCGCACTCATTATGGCCTGGTCCAGTCAGTGCGTGTGCCAACACACGTCCACACACACGCTTTAGACGACCTCGTTCACAGGGCAGAGCAGGCCATCTTGAAGTCTGTCATTGCCGACCTGTCCGACCACGTCTGCTTGTTTCTGATCTATTTCTTTCTCGCCCTCCGCTGCGTAAATCTTATGTGTAGGCAAGACACCTTGCTGCTGCGGACTTTGTGTTTCACGCTGACCGTCAGTTCCGGCCTTCTGCTGTGCCTCCAGCCACTCCTGATGAACTGAACAACCTGCTTCTTGGACAGTTACAAGACGTCCAGTCTGCAAGCGACCGCCTTCACCCATGTTCTCCTCCGTAGGTCCGCAGCTGTCTGAGGCCAGCATGAAAGGCGTAGAGCAGAGAGGCAGTGGCTCGAGTCGGGAATTGTTAATAGTCTAACCCATGCTGCAAAATCTATCAACTACAATACCAAGATTCTTGCTTGCTGAACCTCAAAACAGATCCACAACATTATTGACACGTTTCTGGGAAAATCTTATTTTTCCCTACTGCCTTCTAATCTTCCACTGTCTGATCTTCCGCGGACCTTTCCGAATTTTGTTGGCATGATAACTGACCTCAGAACTTCTTTAGATTCTCAGACACACAGACCTACGTCTTTTTCTGATCCCCCATTCTCTGGAATCCCTCTTCTTTTCATCCTGCATCTGAAACCTTTGTAAGAAGGATCATCACAAAATCTAGCACTAAAACTTGTGAACTCCATCTGCTTCCGGCTTCTTTTCTTGGCCACCGTCTTGAGACAGCCCTTCTTCTCATCACGAACATCACCGTCTGGAGAGAGCCCTTCATCTCATCATGAACACCATTAATGACTTTCTGTCCACTGTTCTTTTCCATCCTCTTTCAGAAGTGCCGTCGCACATCCTCTTTTACAAAGTTTACGGTTGATCCTGAAAGTTTTAAAGAACAACAGCGTAGATCTACGTGTTTGGAATATTCGTTTTTTTTTTTTGCCAAGAAGAAAAAAGTTCTTTCTGAGCTCATGGGTTATCTTCATTCTAACAATCCTGTTTACCCTGTTCAGTCTGCCTACCGCACTGACCATAGCACTGAAACCACTGTCCTTAAAGTCTGCAATGACTTACTGACTACCCTTGACAACAGCACTATATCACGTCTATCTCTGCTTGACCTGTCTGCAGCTTTTGATACAGTCGACCATTCTACTCTTCTCTCCGTTTGCATGTAGTCTTTTAGTCTATCTGTTACAGTCTTCAACTGGTTTCACTCTTCCATCACCGACTGTCATCAAGTTGTTTCTGTCGATGGTTGAATTTCAGCCCAACTCCATTACTGTACGGTGTGCTTCAGGACTCCCTGCTTGGGCCGGTCCTTTTCATTTTTGTACACTTACCCGGTGTCCGCTATTGTAAATAAACATTCCATTTCACGTGGCAGTTTCTCTCTATTATTCCTTGACCTCTTTCTGATTTTCCGACTATGACTAGAAGCACTCAATATCCTGTATCTCTCTCTCTCTCTCTCTCTCTCTCTCTCTCTCTCTCTCTCTCTCTCTCTCTCTCTCCTCAAAAACTGGATGACTCGCAACAAATGTAAACTGACCAAAGATAAAACTGAAAATGATGTTCTGTCCACCAAAGTATTTGAATCATTCCTCTGTTCCATGCCCTCTCACCTCACTGACTCACTGATCACTCTTTTCTTCTGCTGCTGCGCGGGTCACCTCGGTGTGACACTGGATCAAACTCTTTCCTGTCAACACCATGTCGTTAATTGTCGTCCACATTTGTATGTTTGTTTGTTTGTTTGTTTGAAACTCCGTCGCCTCACTTCCACCCGTCGCTTCCTTTCCGAAGACGCCACTAAAACCCTTGTTCGCGCGTTTCCACTCTGTCGTTTGGGTGATGCAATGCTCTTTTGTCTGGTTCCCCATGTTAACAAGTCCCAAATCATGCTGCCCCATCCTTCTCTCAGCTATATTGGACCGTACTTCCCCTGTTTGTTAGGTAGTGGGTGGCTGGATGGAGAGTCATTGTGAATAGCCAAGTTTGGAAGGTGATACGTGTTGATATGGAGTGAAATTTGTGATTCCCAGATGCGTTTTTGTGTATGCCTGTTATTCAAATTTATTTGGCTTGCATTTTGACGTGTGTTCCCGTTTGTTGTAAACGCCAAGGGTGTTATACAAATGATCTGGCATATAGATGTTCTTAATGATCATAATGATAATAAGCATAATAATGATGATCATGATAATGATAATTATGATAATAACAATTATTATCATCATCATCATAGATAAACAGTGATTGATTAAAAACACACACACACACACACACACACACACACACACACACACACACACACACACACACACACACGCACACACACATACACGTGTGCGTGCGTGTGTGTGTGTAATAATATAATTATCATTATCATTGTTATTGCTATCTTAACGTTGCCTTTCCAAGCACTTGAATTTGTTCTAAGTAAATGGTCATGGTTATGACTTATATTTTAATTTATGTCGGTTTCAATTACTTTATAGTGATGCCAATTCCCGTGACAAGAAATAGACGTAAGGCTGACAGAAGCAGTGTATATATCTGTATGATACTTGATTTCAAAACCTTCTTGAACACATCGACTGCAGCATTTAGTCCCTTGTTTTACATGGGTAAATGAAACAACTTCCCCGGCATAAGAATAATATGTAGAATGTTCTCAGACCTATGGAGCGTTTTTGACGAGGGCTGATTTCATTGGGTTGGGCTGTGAGGCTGCTAAAGAATTTGCTGTGCTCGCCGAAGGCTCGCGTGGATTCCGTGGAGCTCCGGTGCTTGTTTTAGTTACTGGCGTATGGCCCATGGGCCCGGGACTCCAGCACTGGCACAGAGCCTCGCTTCCTGGCTCTAATGCGTTTTTAAATGACAGCCTTTGCTTCGTCCCTTCAATAACGGCACTAAGAGCCGCTAGGGGAGACAAACGTCAATCAGTCAAATGGAATTGTTTCCCCTGGAGTCCTGGCGTCTGCTTCGAGAGGAAAAACTGATGGAAAGTCGGAGCAAGCCTGCTGTCCGTTTCCGTCTGTCTGTCTGTCTGTCTGATTCTCTGTCCGTCTATCGGTCTGTCTGTCTGTCTGCCTGCCTGCCTGTCTGTCCGTCTGTCTGCCGTCTGTCTGTCTGTCTATCTGTCTGTATGTCTGTATATCTGCTCTCTCTCTCTCTCTCTCTCTCTCTCTCTCCTCTCTCTCTCTCTCTGTGTCTGTCTGTCAGGAAGTTAAATGTACGTGTAGCGTTAAGATACATACGCATGCTGTGTAATTAAGTCGGCTTTACAGCACGTTGAGATACGTGAGCTCTGTCATTGACAGATTCTTTCTGTCTGTGTGTCTTTGTCTCTGATGTCGAGCTACACATTTTCATGTCGTGTCATATAGTGCCCACAGCCTGTCTGCCCAAATAGGGTTGACCCGTCCCTCCCAGCTTCAAACTTCAACCACAGTTAAGGCACTCAGTGCACTTTGAATTGAAATCGTTGTATGAAATAGCAGGGCATGTATTATCATCAGCGCAAAGTGTTCACGCAGCCATGGCCTCAGAATACACATGAATCATTGAACAAAATATGAAAGGCAAGATTTGGCCATCGCGTCACAATACACACCAATCGATGAACAAAGTATGAAAATCAAGATTTGGCCATCGCATCACAATACACACCAATCGATGAACAAAGTATGAAAATCAAGATTTGGCCATCGCATCACAATACACACCAATCGATGAACAAAGTATGAAAAGCAAGATTTGGCCATCGCCACAGAATGCACATCGATCGGTGAACAATGTGCGAAAAGCGAAGCTTCTTCATTATTGCAGAATGCACATCACTCGACGAACAAAGTGTGACAAATACGGTACTTGACCATCTCTGTAGAATGTGCGTCAGTCAATGAACAAAGTGTTTCTTTGGCCATCACAACAGAATGCATACCAGCCAATGAACAAAGTGTTTCCTCCGTCATCACAACAGAATACATACCAGCCAATGAACAAAGTGTTCCTTGGCCATCACAACATAATGCACACCAGCCAATGAACAAAGTGTTTCCTCCGTCATCAAACAGAATACATACTAGCCAATGAACAAAGTGTTTCTTTGGCCATCACAACAGAATACATACCAGCCAATGAACAAAGCGTTTCCTCCGTCATCACAACAGAATGCATACCAGCCAATAAACAAAGCGTTTCCTCCGTCATCACAACAGAATGCATACCAGCCAATGAACAAAGTGTTTCCTCCGTCATCACAACAGAATGCATACCAGCCAACGAACAAAGTGTTTCTTTGGCCATCACTACAGAATGCACACCAATTTATGAATAAAGTGTCAAGCAAGACTTTGACGTAATTCCAAAATGCACATCAATCGCTGAAAAATACGTGGAAGGCAGGTTTTACCCATCGCTGCAGAATGCCCGTCAGTCGATGAACAAAGAGCAAAAGGCAGTGCAGAATGCACGTCAGTCAATGAACAAAGAGTAAAAAGGCAGTGCAGAACTCACGCCAGTCAATGAACAAAGAGTAAAAAGGCAGTGCAGAATGCACGCCAGTCAATGAACAAAGAGTAAAAAGGCAGTGCAGAATGCACGTCAGTCAATGAACAAAGAGCAAAAAAGGCAGTGCAGAATGCACGTCAGTCGGTGAACAAAGAGTGAAAAGGCAGTGCAGAACGCACGTCAGTCATGGACAAAGAGTAAAAGGCAGTGCAGAATGCACGTCAGTCAATGAACAAAGAGTAAAAAGGCAGTGCAGAATGCACGCCAGTCAATGAACAAAGAGTAAAAAGGCAGTGCAGAATGCACGTCAGTCAATGAACAAAGAGTAAAAAAGGCAGTGCAGAATGCCCGTCAGGCAATGAACAAAGAGTAAAAAAAGGCAGTGCAGAATGCCCGTCAGTCAATGAACAAAGAGTAAAAAAGGCAGTGCAGAATGCCCGTCAGTCAATGAACAAAGAGTAAAAAAGACAGTGCAGAATGCGAAAGGTAGGACTTGGCCGTCACTCTAAGATGTTCATCAGTCCATGAACAAAGTATGAAAGGTAAGACTCGGACATCCCTGCGGATCTCTCATCAGTGGACTCATATTTGTTGGTCAATTCCTCACTGGTTCAGCACGAGAAACTAAACTGTCGTGGTCCTCCTCTACAAGCCAGACTGCACATTGGGACTATCGGTCGTCTACCTCAGTCTCTGCTGGAATGGATGGGATTCCTCGCGCAATGATTCTCTCTCTGTCTGTCTGCCTGTCTCTGTGTGTGTGTGTGTGTCTCTCACTCTGTGTGTGTGTGTGTGTGTGTGTGTGTGTGTGTGTGTGTGTGTGTGTGTGGTAAAACCTTTCCCCTATTGGAATGTTGTGAAACGTTGTAGATGAACTGTTCATCATACGGACAAAGATGAGTGATTCTTATGATTTCCATTACCCCCCCCCCCCCCCCCCCTTTCTCCCCAGTCCAGCCCCTGCGTTCCCTCCTTACCCTTCTCCCACCAAGCTCACCCCAACTGTACAGTTGGCTTCCTGTTTAAAAGGGGAGGCATGGTCAGTGTAGAAACGATGAGCACCAGACCTTGCAGAACACATTGAAAGAAAGGAAGCAAACATGGCTGGAGGTGAAGAAGCAGGTGAATAGAGTTTTGATTCATGGACACTTTTTCGTGTTGACTGGAAATATAAGTGTTCTTTAGGCTGTAGGACAATAGTGGAAATCCTGTGTGAAAAATTAATTTCATTGTTACAAAGAATTGTTAGTAGTTCCGCAAGACCTTATGGACACAAACAGATTACTAGACAAAACACACGAGGCGTTTTGACCTCATAGGCCTTTTTCAGGTAACACAAACAACACTGAGGACAATGAAAACGAAGAACGAGCAGTCCCTTATCTTCAGTTCATTGCATTTGTTGTTGTTGTTCTCGCTGTTTCATCTTCTGTGCCAGCCCGGCGGCATTCTCTACACATCTCTCATTGCGGCTGTCAGTCCACCGACCCACCCTGTCTTGTCCCGCGGCAGCCCCGGCACAGGCGATCCTCAGAGAAGTGCATGTCAAGTCAGACGAGACGATGCACAGTCTCGGAGTTACTTCGGTGGTATTCAGTGGTGCCTGTTCTGATCCAGCATACAGAGCACACCCTTACTGAGCCCCCTCCTGACCCCAATGATTGCTTCAAGCA
>JADBJO010000280.1:400000-420000 GCA_016801955.1 Conus betulinus
GTGTCGTCATCATTCCGCCAGGACTACGTCTAACGGTTTTCTATTTATGCATGTCTTTTTCAGCAATCACTGTTTTCCAAACTCCAAACACGCTGGTAAAAGTATGAACGCTTTGGTAACAGGAAGAACTTGCTGGTAAAAGGAAGAACACGTTGATAAAAGTCAGAACACATTGGCACAAATCAGAACACATTTGCAAAGTCAGAACACATTGGTACAAGTCAGAACACGTTGGCACAAGTCAGAATACGTTGGCACAAGTCAGAACACGTTGGCATAACTCAGAACACATTGGCAAAAGTAAGAACAGGTGGGCAAATCTAACAACACGGTGGTAAAATTAAGAACACGTTGGCAGAGGTGGGAACACTTTGAAGAAAATGAGAACAAACTGCTAAGAAAAAACACAAACAAACAAACACAAAAACCCAAACATATGCAAAAGAACAAGTGGCAAAGTCAGAACAGGCAGCCAACTTTTATTTTCTCAGTGTATAAACAACCCTGTAACATACATCTATAGTGGGTCCGCTGGACGCTTTTGTTTTTTGGTATGCAAAAAGTGAAACCAACAAAAGGAGCAAATACGAAAAAAAAGTGATTGAAAAATAGAAACATAGAAAAAATATAGAAAAATAGGAATAGATAGGGAACAGTAGGGAAGAGTGGTAGGATACATAGGAATAGGTGGAAAAGAGTACCAGGCAAAAGTAGGAATAAGTTGATAGAAAATGGCAGGAAAAACATAAGAATAGATCGAAAAAGTGGTAGGAAAAAGTATGTAATATGTTGGAGGAAAATGAATTGAAAACATAGCAATAGATGGGGGGAAGGAGAGGGGGAAGTTGTTGCAATAGGTATCTAGAAGAAGTAGTAGGAAAAGAATGAATACGTAGGGAAAAACTTATAGGAAAGAAGAAAAGAACGTAGGAGAAAAGGGTAAGAAAGCCTAGAGATAGGTAGAGGAAAAGTGGTAGAAGAACGTAGGAATAAGAACTGAAAATGCTGAAAACGGAAGGGATATATAGGAACAAGTAGTTGGAGAAAATAGGAATGGGCAGGGCAATACTGGTAGGAAAACTTAGGACCAGGAAGGAAAAAATGGTAGGAAGGTTGGGAAAAAATGTAGAACAAAGTAGGAATATCAAGTGCAAAAGTGCCTGGACAACGTGGGGATGTGCTATTGGAAAACACAGGTAAAGGTAAGAGAAAGTGATTGGGAAAAATAGGAGTAGGTGGGTGAAAATGTTGCCGGAAAAAAAAAAACTGCAAAAGAAAGGGGGAAAGTTGTGTTGGAAAAAAGGCATAGGCAAGAAAAAAAGAGGCAGGAAAAAGTAGGAATAGGTGGGGAAAAGTAATAAGGAAGAAAAAAGGATTTGATGGACAAAGATGGTTGGAAACAGTAGAATTAGAAAGGGGAAAGTGATTGGAAAAAAAGTAGGAGGATGATGGACAAAGGTGAGTGGAAAAATGTAGGATTTGATGGACAAAGATGGTTGGAAAAAGTAGGATTTGATGGACAAAGGTGGTTGGAAAAAGTAGGATTTGATGACAAAGATGGTTTGGAAAATGTAGGATTTGATGGACAAAGGTGGTTGGAAAAAAGTAGGATTTGATGGACAAAGATGGTTGGAAATGTAGGATTTGATGGACAAAGGTGAGTGGAAAAAGTAGGATTTGATGGACAAAGGTGAGTGGAAAATGTAGGATTTGATGGACAAAGGTGAGTGGAAAAAGTAGGATTTGATGGACAAAGGTGAGTGGAAAATGTAGGATTTGATGGACAAAGTGAGTGGAAAATGTAGGATTTGATGGACAAAGGTGAGTGGAAAAAGTAGGATTTGATGGACAAAGGTGGTTGGAAAATGTAGGATTTGATGGACAAGGTGAGTGGAAAATGTAGGATTTGATGGACAAAGTGAGTGGAAAATGTAGGATTTGATGGACAAAGGTGGTTGGAAAATGTAGGATTTTGATGGACAAAGGTGGTTGGAAAATGTAGGATTTGATGGACAAAGGTGGTTGGAAAATGTAGGATTTGATGGACAAAGGTGAGTGGAAAAAGTAGGATTTGATGGACAAAGTGGTTGGAAAATGTAGGATTTGACGGACAAAGGTGGGTTGGAAAAAGTAGGATTTGATGGGACAAAGGTGAGTGGAAAAAGCAGGAATAGGTAGAGAAAAGTGATTAGAAAAATAGAAATAGAAAGAAAAAAGAAGCTGGAAAAAGGAAGAACAGGGAGAGGTAAAGAGCATGGAAAAAGTTATAGGTCGGGGAAAGCAGTTGGGGAAAAAAAGCAGGAAAGTGGCGAGGAAACTTGAAATAGTCAGAGAAAAAGCGCTTGGAATAGGTCAGAGTCGACAGAGAAAGGTGGTAGAAAAAAACGTTTGAACAGACAAGTAAAAAAAAAAAAAAAAGAAAGAAAAGCAGTAAAACGTAGAGATAGGCAGATAAAAGGCAGGCACCAGAGAGAAAGAGTGTGGAAAAGGTCACTTGTAATGAAAATTTAGAGTGGAAAAGACGACAGGGTAGGTAGAAAGCGGTAACATGTAGGTGAAAATTGAGAGTTTAAAGTAAGGGCAGGTAGCATAAAGTAGAAACAAGAAGGGAGAAAGAAGGTCATGTAAGAAGGTAAGAACAGGTGGGAGAAACTAGTGGCGGATAGGGAGAAATCGGTAGATAACGGCTGGGAGCGGCAGGAAAAATGAAGTTGACGCACAAAGAAAGCGGCAGGAGGGAGTGGGAAAACGTAGTGTCGGCTGAACTCTCCACTGTTTCCAATCTTTTCGTGCCAGGTGATTTTTGTCCTAGGTGATTGACTGTCTTCTGCCGCCATGTTCCGTCACGGGAACGTTTTGCCCGACACTCGCCATCCAACGATGCCATTTCTCTGGTGTGACTGAAAAGAGAGGGAGTGGATTTACCATGAATTGGTTATTTTCATCACGTGTGAAGTCTACGGCATTCGGTTTCTCTTGCAGTGTTTTCTGCACAGTTATATGAAAGACAAATCAAGTCTTTTTTTTTTCCGTGGAAACCATAGAAGTTAGATCCCCCCCCCCCCCCCCCCCCTCCAGTAAAGCATTGTTCTATTTGAAGCAGAATGCTGCTTGTGTGGCTTCACACATGTGTTGACCGTAGTCGAAGCACAGCAGCCTACACAGCAGAGGATGCTTCAAGTGGTTGCAGTGACATGGGTTAGAGGACTTCGAACGGAACCGTTTTTCTTTCTGTAAGCTGAGAACTGGCGTATTTCACTGTCTGTAAGATACAACTTACAAAAAAAAAAAAAAAAAAAAAAAAAAAAAGGATGAAAAAAAAAACGAGATGGAGAGGCAGAGTGTGAGAGAGTGACTGAATGAACGGACTTTCACAGTGGAAGTATCGTCAGATTCATGATTGTCTTATATATGGTCAATGAGACGTAATACAAACCTTAACTGAAGGCTAAGTTTGCTTCCATGTGGAGTTCTGCCTTTCAGCCCACAGTGGACTGGGACATTCCTGTAGCAGGTCCTTACTTTCAATGACAGAGTCTGGGACAGACCTACATCCATGCCTTCCTCACTCCCCCCCCCCCCCCTCCCCTCCAGTGTAGTAATAACCGTACTGTTCATAACATTATGTCATATTGGGCATCCTGTTTTCAACCCCGTTTTCTGGAATCCTGAAAGCTGTTTTTCAACTCTCTTTTCCGCTCCTTATTTTACACCCCCCCCCCCCCCCCGTCCCTCCCGCCGCCCCTCAGCAGTTCTCAACTGAAAATAACACATTGTACAGATGACTGTTTCGGTGCGTCACAGGGTGGACGTAAGCGCTGTCGACTCAGGTGCGGGTGGAACCCGTGACTATAGAATTCAATTAACACTTTGACCCTGGTCATGGTTTAACAGCCCAGTGTGCAGAGCATGGTGTCAACCTGTGTATGTTTGAGCTTGTTATGTCAAACATCATTCAGATGGACTGAACAGAATCAGACAGAACACACAGAGATGTCTCGTAGTACAAAGATTCCCGAAAAAAAAATGAAGTTACAGAAGCGTCTATGTTTGCTTCCTTGGGCAGCCGGCGACTTCTAGGGTTCTGAGTTGATTTCGGACATATACTGATAGATTCTGTCGTCGCTGTCCGTGTACTTTGTGTATGGGATCAACATGTCAACAGTGAGAGTGATGTTCCTCTTCGCTCTGGCTTGGCGCTTGTCCAGTGTCCATTGCTATAAATGCTGAGTTTGAAGGTTCTCGTTTCTTCTTTCTTCCTCTATGCTGTACTGAAAGCTCTGTCTCACAAAGCAGCTTTGTTTGTGAGCGAATGTCGTTTATAAATTTTTTTTTTTTTTTGGGGGGGGGGGGGGGGGGGGGGGGGAGGGGGGGATAGGAGTAAAATATCGTCTTGTGTCATAAGTTTATCAAGTATTTTCATTTTTCAGCCCATGTGATTAATTACTTAGCTCTTCCTGGAAATGTCTGCTTAACTTTATTGCGAGTTTTTAAAAAATGCGTTCAGATATTTGATAACTTGATGTCACACACACACACACACACACACACACACACACACACACACACACACACACACACACACACACACACAAGCGCGCGCTCTCACACTCGCACGCTCCATACCATATCATACCATACTATGCCCATACCATGCCATGCTACACTATCGTCTTGCCACGCTATACCCATGCCCCGCTATACCATGCCCCGCTACACCATGCCCCCGCTATGCCATGCCCCCCCTGTACCATGCCCCGCTATATACCATGCCCCGCTATACCATGCCCCGCTATACCATGCCCCGCTATACCATGCCACTATACCATGCCCCGCTATACCATGCCCCGCTATACCATGCCCCGCTATACCATGCCCCGCTATACCACCATGCCCCGCTACACCATGCCCCGCTATGCCCCCACATGCCCCGCTACACCATGCCCCGCTATTCCATGCCCCGCTATACCACCCCGCTATACCATGCCCCGCTACCATGCCCGCTATACCACCATGCCCCGCTACACCATGCCCCGCTACACCATGCCCCGCTACACCATGCCCCGCTACACCATGCCCCGCTATACCACCATGCCCCGCTATACCATGCCCCGCTATACCATGCCCCGCTATACCATGCCCCGCTATACCATGCCCCGCTATACCATGCCCCGCTATACCACCATGCCCCGCTATACCATGCCCCGCTATACCATGCCCAGCTATACCACCATGCCCCGCTATACCATGCCATGCTACACCATGCCCCGCTATACCACCATGCCCCGCTATACCATGCCCCGCTATACCATGCCCCGCTATACCATGCCCCGCTATACCACCATGCCCCGCTATACCATGCCCCGCTATACCACCATGCCCCGTTATACCATGCCCCGCTATACCATGCCCCGCTATACCACCATGCCCCGCTATACACCATGCCCCGCTATACCATGCCCCGCTATACCATGCCCCGCTATACCACCATGCCCCGCTATACCACCATGCCCCGCTATACCACCATGCCCCGCTATACCATGCCCCGCTATACCATGCCCCGCTATACCACCATGCCCCGCTATACCACCATGCCCCGCTATACCATGCCCCGCTATACCATGCCCCGCTATACCATGCCCCGCTATACCACCATGCCCCGCTATACCATGCCCCGCTATACCACCATGCCCCGCTATACCATGCCCCGCTATACCACCATGCCCCGCTATACCATGCCCCGCTATACCATGCCCCGCTATACACCATGCCCCGCTATACCATGCCCCGCTATACCATGCCCCGCTATACCACCATGCCCCTACCATGCCCCGCTATACCATGCCCCGCTATACCATGCCCCGCTATACCATGCCCCGCTATACCACCATGCCCCGCTATACCATGCCCCGCTATACCACCATGCCCCGCTATACCATGCCCCGCTATACCACCATGCCCCCTATACCATGCCCTATACCATGCCCCGCTATACCATGCCCCGCTATACCACCATGCCCCGCTATACCATGCCCCGCTATACCACCATGCCCCGCTATACCATGCCCCGCTATACCACCATGCCCCGCTATACCACCATGCCCCGCTATGCCATGCCCCCTATATACCACCATGCCCCGCTATGCCATGCCCCGCTATACCATGCCCCGCTATACCACCATGCCCCGCTATACCACCATGCCCCGCTATACCACCACGCCCCGCTATGCCATGCCCCGCTATACCATGCCCCGCTATGCCATGCCCCGCTATACCATGCCCCGCTATACCATGCCCCGCTATGCCATGCCCCGCTATACCATGCCCCGCTATACCACCATGCCCCGCTATACCACCACGCCCCGCTATACCATGCCCCGCTATACCATGCCCCTATACCATGCCATGCCCCGCTATACCATGCCCCGCTATACCACCATGCCCGCTATACCACCACGCCCCGCTATACCATGCCCCGCTATGCCATGCCCCGCTATACCATGCCCCGCTATGCCATGCCCCGCTATACCATGCCCCGCTATACCATGCCCCGCTATACCATGCCCCGCTATGCCATGCCCCGCTATACCATGCCCCGCTATGCCATGCCCCGCTATACCACCATGCCCCGCTATGCCATGCCCCGCTATACCATGCCCCGCTATGCCATGCCCCCGCTATACCATGCCCCGCTATACCCTGCCACGCCCCGTTCTGCCCTCCCTACCTTTCCATACTGCATCACACCATACCGCGCCGTGCCGTACAGAAGACTGCGCCATCCAGTGAGAAGAGATAAGGGGACAGTATCAGTACCGCAGCACGGACCACATCACCCTGGTCGTCTGCCTCCTTTGTCAGTGTTATCTGCCCCTGGCCTAGGCAGCACACCCCGGCTGCTGCTGTTTCTCCTGCCCGGCTGGGGGGTCTTAGGCCACACACCTGTATTTCAAACACCAATGACAATCGTCATCATCATCATCATTATTGTTATTGTTATTATTATTACTATTATTGTTATTACTTTATTGTTATTATTATCACTATCATTACAATTATTTATTATTGTTGTTGTTGCTGTTATCATTGTTGCTGTTGCCATTGTCCAGCGACCACACAGGGCCGTTTCAGAGTTGTTTTAACGTTCAGGGAAGAGAAGTCCTGTTCTGAAACAAACAAACAAACAAACAAACAAAAACCGACAGCAGTAAGGAACTGTACATTCTCCAGGCTGATTAGATCAGACCGTGCAGAAGGCGACATGCGGCCCTTTCATATGTCACCTCAAGTTTACAAAAAGCGAGTAAAACTCAATGAAATCATATAGATACAAACTACTACTACTACTACTACTACTACTACTACTACTATTACTAGTACTAGTACTGCTACTACTGCTCCCACTACCACCAAATGATTATAATCGTCATCATCGTCATCATTGTCATAACCAAAATCACCATTTTCATCATTGTCACAAAATCACGAAAAAGGAACAGATAGAAGGTGAATTGGATTACAGTAAGGGATGTTTGCGCAGGGTCGTCAGCCTCGCGCTCTGTCGTCCCTGCCACCTGAATCCAGTGGCAAGACAAAGTCAAGACGGCTGGAGATGAGCCTAGATGCAGTGGATGACCAGCAGTGTCCTTCTTCGTGTCTCACTGAGCCCTGTTGGTGCTCCACAACGTTTTGCTGGATCCGCCGTCCTGCCCATCGAACTATCTAGTTTTTTTTTTTTTTTTTCCCGAGTAGACTGCCGAAACCAGTCTTTGCATGTATAGGTAGACAAGCCCTAACTCACGAAGGGTTTGAGACCCGTGGGCTAACCTCACCTAGTTCTGCCAGCCAGTCGAAGCCGTTGCCTGAGGTGGGGCCGCTGTTGCATGCAAACAGCTGCGTGGAGCCACAGGTGAGAGCTGAATGCCAAGTGCGTAACAAACCGGACGAACCACCCTAACAGGGCGCGACATGTTCCCCACTGCTAGAGGTACTAGCCCTCCCTGGCAGCAGCCCATATACCCCATGGGTAAACAGATACAGCAGAACGGTCAGTCAGTATCTACTGTGTACAAACTTTATACAGTTTCACTAGCCAGTCGCCAGACTGGGACATCACACACCTGGCATGCTATGACTTTTATATGAGGAAAACGTGTGCACATTTCTGAGACCAAAGGCAGCTGAACAGCCAACCAAACCGGCAGCAAAACGCTGCTAGATGCATATAAGCCCTCTTCGGTACAGCGTGCTCTGCAGCTGGTGAGGAATCAGCTGACTATATAGGGGGACCAATGATAACCTGATTCATGCTTTTGTGACAGGAGGCAACACTGAGTGACCTGTCGGACCTGGTCCTCAGACCCATGATCACTGACCCCTGTCTTTGTACCAGCCAGGGTCCACCCAGACAGCCCCCAACCCAATCTTGGTTGGTCTGCTGTGAATCATTGAGCAAGTATCTTTTTGCACGAATACTACAGCTCTGTCCATGTATACTGCAGCAGCCCTTATGATTCCTAGCGTACGAATTCCTGGTGTGCGCCCCTGGTGCATTGAGTGATAAGGGAGAGAAGAAGGGCACGTGGGTCACTCACCTGTAGTGGGGAACTCAATGCCGCTGCACTCTCGCCCACTTCTGTCGTCTGCGGGCCGATGGCGGCGCTGATAACCAGGTAAAGGAGTTATGGGCGGAAAACCACCAACTCGCCCGAGTTGTCTCTCTTGGGGTTCCCCGTCATTGTCGACGTTCCTGTTCGCCGTCGGCTTCGCGTTACCTGGGTTCACCGCGGTGCGAGATGCTATCTCCGGGTGGAGGAAAAGCCGTAATCGCTCAGACCCGTTTATAAAAGAGATGATTGACTGCTGGCTTACACAGCCGGCTATTATGGAGTGATCCTTGTTTAGGATTTACGCGCAAGATTATGGCATCTGCCCTATGACGCTCTCCATTGTCTGGCAGATGTGAGAGCGCGTGTATGGATCATGTGGGCTCAGCGACGCCTTCAGGAGTAAATGGAAAATATCACTGGAGTGGATCTTGGCAGTCGTCCGCTGTGGCTTCTTTCTCTCCAGGTTGTCCTGGTAGTCCTGGCAGCTGTTAATACCCTGGATGAAGAACTGCCTGTTTTAAACTGGGACATATCAGCATCTTTCTGTTTGTATAATCTTCTTTACCGCTCTCTTCATTCGCTTCACGTTGCTCCGGGTGGCTGGCCTCCGTAGAGACATGGCCTTGACTGCTCTCTGGTGTGTTTGTTTCATCGCATTTCTTCAGCCATAGTGTTCTTCCGTGATGATGGGTTGGGTGGGGAGGGGGGGGGGAAGTCAAGAAGCAGACAGTGACATAGTAGTCACTGAAGTCTGGAGACCCCCATGCACAGGTATCACACATCCTCCTGTTATTGAGAACCCCCTGCACAGGTATCACACATAATCCTGTTATTAGACCCCCCTGCAAAGATATCACACATCATCCTGTCACTGAGACCCCCATGCACAGGTATCACACATAATCCTGTTATTGAGACCCCCCCTGCACAGGTATCACACATCATCCTGTCACTGAGACCCCCCTGCACAGGTTTCACACATAATCCTGTTATTGTGACCCCCATACACAGGTATCACACATAATCCTGTTATTGAGACCCCCCTGCACAGGTATCACACACATAATCCTGTTATTGAGACCCCCCTGCACAGGTATCACACATAATCCTGTTATTGAGACCCCCCTGCACAGGTATCACACATAATCCTGTTATTGAGACCCCCCTGCAAAGATATCACACATCATCCTGTTATTGTGACCCCCCTGCACAGGTATCACACATAATCCTGTTATTGTGACCCCCATGCACAGGTATCACACATAATCCTGTTATTGAGACCCCCCATACACAGGTATCACACATAATCCTGTTATTGTGACCCCCATACACAGGTATCACACATAATCCTGTTATTGTGACCCCCATGCACAGGTATCACACATAATCCTGTTATTGAGACCCCCGCTGCACAGGTATCACACATAATCCTGTTATTGAGACCCCCCTGCACAGGTATCACATCATCCTGTCACTGAGACCCCCCTGCACAGGTATCACACATCATCCTGTCACTGAGAGACCCCCCCTGCACAGGTATCACACATCATCCTGTCACTGAGACCCCCCTGCACAGGTATCACACATCATCCTGTCACTGAGACCCCCCTGCACAGGTATCACACATCATCCTGTTATTGAGACCCCCATGCACAGGAATCACACATAATCCTGTTATTGTGACCCCCCTGCACAGGTATCACACATAATCCTGTTATTGTGACCCCTGTGCACAGGTATCACACATAATCCTGTTATTGTGACCCCCCATGCACAGGTATCACAGGTATCACACATAATCCTGTTATTGTGACCCCCATGCACAGGTATCACACATAATCCTGTTATTGTGACCCCCCCCAGGTGCACACAGGAGACCCCCCCACACATAATCCTATGTTACTGAGACCCCCCATGCACAGGTATCACACATAATCCTGTTATTGTGACCCCCATGCACAGGTATCACACATAATCCTATCACTGAGACCCCCATGCACAGGTATCACACATCATCCTGTTATTGTGACCCCCCCATGCACAGGTATCACACATAATCCTGTTATTGTGACCCCCATGCACAGGTATCACACATAATCCTATCACTGAGACCCCCCATGCACAGGTATCACACATAATCCTGTTATTGTGACCCCCCATGCACAGGTATCACACATAATCCTGTTACTGAGACCCCCTTGCACAAGTATCACACATAATCCTGTCATTGTGTCAGAAAAGAAATGCAAAGTGTTCATGGACCCTTAGATTCGTTACAAGACAATTTTTGCCTACAGAACTTATTCCGAAAAAATCCCACAGCTGTTTGTTTTTTCCTTAAAGAGTCTCTCAGCACAAAAAAAAAATCAAGAAGTTAGAGTACAGAGAAAGCAGCTTGGTGTAACTCTTCTGCGATTCTACTTGCTAGGAAAAGAAAATACACGCCTATAGACACTCCGGCAACATTTATAAGGTCTTTCATAAAGAAAAGAGAATATCCTGGCTGTTAAGAAAGGTTTAGAACGTCCCTCGAACGCTGATGATGCCCACAGAGAAAGTATGGCACTGTGAATTAAAATAAAATGCACGCTCAGTTTCAATGTGGTAAATCATGGAAGCACGTTTTCACGGCGATACGAAGACAGTCACAGTAAACTGAGTGTCCCGATCTTCGACTGATTTCACTGATACGGATTATGAGGAGATGAAATCGTTCACATAACTTCCTCTTCGTCCCGCCCTCCGTTCCTCCTTCCTTCCTTCTGTCCTGTCTCTCTCTCTGTGAGTGCGCGCGCGCGCACGTTTGTGCAAGAGAGTTCAGAGAGAGAGAGAGAGAGAACTGACTGTTTTATGTACACAGCCCTTAGGCCTGAGTGCGCGTGCGCGCGTGTGTGCGAGAGAGAGAGAGAGAGAGAGAGAGAGAGAGTTAGAGAGAGAGAGAACTCTGAATGGTTTTATGTACACAGCCCTTAGGCCGCAGAAACAAGTGTAGACACTCCGTGTAACGGAACGGTCGGTAAAGAAAAGGCGACCCTGTTAGGAAATTCACCTGACATTTACCTGGCGCCGTGAACTTGTCTGTGTCTCACTGGACTCCCTGCCTGAGAGCAGCAAAAGAGAGCAGATGCACGCCCGGTTTCCAGACCAAAATCATGGAAGCCTGTGTGAGACACTGTGAAGCATGGAGTCACAGTAAACATGAGTGTCCCGATCTTCGCTGATTTCACTGATACGGGGTGACGATGAAATCCTCGACCACTTCCTGGTGTCCGTCAGGGCGCCCCTCAGAACCTCCCCATGGACGATGTCACAGAGATACTGCCCGCTGAAAGCGCGCGCGCGCACGGTGTGTGACCCCAAGGAGAGGAACCCAGAGAGATGCTGAGAGATCTTTTATGTACACAGCTCTGGCTAGGCCTGAGTGCGCGAGCGCGCGTGTCAGCACGAGATGAAAGAGAGAGAGACTTTTTAGAGAGAGAGCGCCGAGAGAGAGTATCTTTGAAATTAAGATTATGGGGGTGGACTGGCCCTCTGGAGTACAAGTGTAAGGGAGGTGTAACGGAACGGTCGGCAGGGCTTCCCATAGGAAATTCACCTGACATTTACCTGGCGCCGTGAACTTGTCTGGTGTCTCACTGGACTCCCTGCCTGAGACCATCCTACAGCAGCAGCAGTAGAGAGCAGACGCCCCGGAGCCAGACCAAAACAATCCTGTGTGGACACTGTGAAGGCATGGACTGGTCACAACATGGCCTTGTCAGGCATGACCGAGGGGTGACGATGGAAGTCCTCGACCACCTGGGTGTCCGTCAGGGCGCCCCTCAGAACCTCTCCATGGACGATGTCACAGAGATACTGCCGCTGCAAAAGCTGGCTGGAACCAAGGGGAAAACGGTGGTGACCCCAAGGATTCAAGGAACCCAGAACATGCTGTCAGAGAGGGGATTCACGGCTCTGGCTGTCCCGGAATGACATGGAGTTCCGTGTCAGCACGTCCATGAAACTGGGCCACCACTTTTTAAAGAGCGCGCGCCACCCAGTATCTTTTAAAATTAAGATTATGGGGGTGGACTGGACACTCTGCCAGAGTCCTAGGCATGCATGTCCAGCTGTCTCCAGGAGCTTCCCGTTTGTCTGGTGTCTGCTTGGATCGGACACCCTCCCGGGAGACCCTCACTAACCCTCGTCCACCCTCACGTGTCAAGCCTTGCCTTGGAACCTCAAGACTAGAAGCACCTGCTGTGTATACCTGGCAGCAGCGCTCTGAATACCCCCAGCGTTGTCGCGGCTGAACATCTCAGTCAGTAATTAAGGCCATGGATGGGACTCGAACCCGGTACCTTCCAGCTCAGACCTTCCCACGCCGTCCGTTGCACCATGGTGGATGGTGAACCTGTCCACTTTAACAACTGGTCGACCCCGCATGCGTCTCTTCAGCTCCGCGTCTGTATTTCACTTTCTTCTTCGTCGGTTTTATCGCTTGTACTTATTTTCCTTTTCATTTGATTTCATTTTCCGTCTGTCTGTCTGTCTGTCTGTCTGTCTGTCTGTCTGTGCTTGTTCTTATTTTCCCACCACGTTTGATTTCTCTGTTTTTGTCTGTCTGTCTCTGTCTCTGTCTCACACATGCGTGCTCAAAAACACGCGCGCGCGCGCACACACACACACACACACACACACACACACACACACACACACACACACACACACACACAGAGAGAGAGAGAGAGAGAGAGAGAGACAGAGAGAGAGAGAGAGAGAGAGAGAGAGAGAGAGAGAGAGAGAGAGAGAGAGATTCCAATAAATCCGGATCGTGATGCTTCGCAGCTCCGGCAAAAGAAGAGAGAGAGAGAGGAGCAAAACGTGGAAAGTTTTCAAATGAAACTTGATGTAGTTCAGAGAAGGAGTGGCGGAAAGCGGAAGGGACCGGGGGTAGAAGGAATGTGTGTTCACTGAGTGCTCTCCCCAAGGGGAGGTCAACACAGCAGCGGGATGACAGCTGTTCCTCACTCTATGAAGAGCTCCTCAGGATCACTCCTGGCGGCCGCTTAAAACCACTTGAGATTAGCACTTCCGCCTCAGCCAAAAACGAAATTCCACGACAAAATCAGACAGATTCTGTTGCTCCGGGAGGAATGCGTGTGAGAAAAAAAAAAACTGACTTGACCTGTCAATGAAAAAAAAAAAACTGACTGAGCTGTCAATGAAAGAAAGAGTTGGAACTGTGAATGAGATGACTAACACCCCCCAAAAAAACAAACAAACAAACAAAAAAAACAGCTGACTTGAGCTATCAATGAAACAAGGAGTTGGAACTGCGAATGAGATGGCTAACATCCCCCCCCCCCAAAAAAAAAAAAAAAAAAAAATTAAACGGAAATGTTAAAAGGCAAGATCTACGGGGGAAAAAGTAAACAGGGAATTAAAAACCATCCACACACCCCATGCTACACATATACATATACATACACGCGCACGTACTCGTGCGCGCATCCCTCCTCGTATCTCTGTCTATCTATCTATCTATCTATCTATCTGTCTATCTGTCTGTCTGTCTGTCTGTCTGTCTGTCTGTCTGTCTGTCTGTCTATCTGAGGAGGGATGATGTCACTCCACATTTGATGTGGTTCCACAGTCTGTCGTCCTTTGAGAAGAGCAGCCGTTCGAAATATTGGCTTATATTTGTTTATATTGTTTGCTTGCCTTTTTACTTCAATTCTCTCTCTCTCTCTCTCTCTCTCTCTCTCTCTCTCTCTCTCTCTCTCTCTCTCTCTCTATATATATATATATATATGTGTGTGTGTGTGTGTGTGTGTGTGTGTGTGTGTGTGTGTGTGTGTACATATTTGGCCTGCACTTGTTGCCCCCCACTACCAGATTGCTCAGCATATTCTTGTTTGGTCAATCAGTGGGAAATTGCATCTCTAAGGAGATCCAAGTAAAAGTTCTTCAGCACAATTCTTAGCTGCTGTGGCACCTACGTGACTGACCATGCTTGGATTATCAAACGGCAGAGCTGTCCACTCTGACTGTTGACATCTTTTGACCTCTCTGGCACTGTTAAATGGATCCTCAAGCATGCCTCAAAGATTATCCTCCACATTTATACTCTTTAATGATGATTTTAGTTTTTCAGCAGCTAAATTCCTTACCACACTTTATTGTCGTTTTACTTTTCAACCCTTCTCTGGCTGTTTCGGGAGTGCTATTGGATTCCGTTTTTATAAACCCTCGGTGGTGAGAATGCCACCGAATTTTAGAATGTGGTATATCTCCATTCAATGCCCAGCGAACACAGACAATATCAGCCGCGCCTCCCTGACGATCCGATCCAATGGCCGAAAGGTCTCGGAGAAGGGTCTGCCTTCAGGATGGGTTAGGATGGTCCCCAAGTGCTGCTAAAGAAGGATCTTATATTATGATATGTTTCCATGATTTTTCGTTCTCATTTTTTTTTTTTCTATCCCTCCACGTTTAAAAAATCTTTGCCCTCATAATGTAATGACGGAGGAATGTTAGCCTGCACTTGTTTTCTTGTTTTCCTCTATAACTAGATTGTTTCACACACACACACACACACACACACACACACACACACACACACACACACACACACACACACACACACACACACACACACACACAATACAAGGGAGGTGAAAAGGTGACAAGAGTCAGGGTGGTCAGTTCTCTTGCTTAACAACCCCAGGTCTTGTCACTCACATAAGTGCTGACAGCAGCTACGAATTGTGCAGAACAGACTTTACATGGATCCACCAAGAGATGCAGTCTCCCACGATTTAATCTGACAATACTGATGAAATCAGTACTGGGCAAAAACAAGTACAGGCTAACATCCTCCGTCAATACAATAATGACTTCGCAAAGAATTAACAAAACAAAAAAAAAAGGGTGTGTGTGTGTGTTGTGAGAGAAGAAGAGGAATGAAAAAGTTGGGTGTTGGACAATAATGATAATAATAATAATAATAATAATAATAATAATAAAACATGATAATATATCACATTATATCTAAATCTGTACGTATGTATTAAATCCCAAGTTTGGAACCCCGGGCACCGCTCCAGCAGACTGAAGGGCTTGCAGGTTAATGACACAAGACTTAAACATAGAAACAGTAGGACCTTGGCCTGCTGCCTTCCATTTCCGTTTGAGAAGTGAAGCCAACAACATCAGAATCCGTCCCAGCTGAAATACGCAACTTGAAACGGCAGACGCTTAGGGGAAGTAATCTCTCTCTCCGGTGAGTGATCCTATGTTTTATTTTGTTTTGAAGTGGAAGTCAGGAGAAACAGCAGGTGATATCTGCTTCTCTCTGTAATAGCTCATCAAGCTTGGCACTGGATCCTGTTACTTGCTGGAGAGAGAGAGAGAGAGAGAGAGAGAGAGAGAGAGAGAGAGAGAGAGAGAGAGAGAGAGACTGACACATTTTTAGTGCCATCAGCAAATAAGCCCTGTTGGCAAGGGGGTTACAGATGTTTTATTAATAGACAGCAGTAAAGACATGCAGTTGAAAAGAAAAAGAACTCATACGAATTTCATCAATTTTCAAATCTACACACACACACACAAGAGTGGGCAATATCCCTCCCCCTAGCGCTCATACACACATACCTTGAACACGCATCGTGCATACACACGCACACAAATTCGTACATGCGTGTGAGCGGGCGGGCGCGCGCGCGCGCTCACACATACACTCACACACACTCTTGAGAGAGAGAGAGAGAGAGAGAGAGAGAGAGAGAGAGAGAGAGAGAGAGATGGATGGATGGATAGATCGATAAATGGATGGATGGATAGATAGATCGATAGATGTATCGATATATGGATGGATGGATAGATAGATATGCTTTATCTAGATGTGGCTTCGGAATAATGAAAATTGTTGGGAAAAAAGTGAAGTAAACCATTGTCTCCGCTTGACCGCAGTTGAAAGCAATTCCCAATATTGTCAACTCTGTCGGTCTGAACAGCTCCTTCTCTTGCCACACCTTGCTCGGCGAACCATGCAGTTTCACCTGGCCCCTTCACTGTGAATAAGTTACCTGGAGAGACTGCCCCCATGGAGAGATACATGGCCCCTTCACTGTGAATGAGTTACCTGGAGACTGCCCCCATGGGGAGATACATGGCCCCTTCGTTGTGAATAAGTTACCTGGAGACTGCCCCCATGGGGAGATACATGGCCCCTTCACTGTGAATAAGTTACCTGGAGACTGCTCCCATGGGGAGATTCATGGCCCCTTCATTGTGAATGAGTTACCTGGAGACTGGCCCCATGGAGAGATTCATGGCCCCTTCATTGTGAATGAGTTACCTGGAGACTGCCCCCATGGGGAGATACATGGCCCCTTCACTGTGAATGAGTTACCTGGAGACTGCCCTATGGAGAGATACATGGCCCCTTCATTGTGAATAAGTTACCTGGAGACTGCTCCCATGGAGAGATACATGGCCCCTTCACTGTGAATGAGTTACCTGGAGACTGCCCCCATGGAGAGATACATGGCCCCTTCACTGTGAATAGTTACCTGGACACTGCCCTATGGGAGAGATACATGGCCCCTTCATTGTGATAAGTTACCTGGAGACTGCCCCCATGGAGAGATACATGGCCCCTTCATTGTGAATAAGTTACCTGGACACTGCCCTATGGAGAGATACATGGCCCCCCTTCATTGTGAATAAGTTTACTGGAGACTGCCCCCATGGAGAGATACAAGCATTTGATCAGGCACTACACCTCACGCTCCTCTGGCCCTCTGTGGAGGTGATCGTGGAGGGGGGCAGGGGTGGGTGGGAAGTCACGGTCTGTAAGGCTCATTCCGGATTGGCATCGGTCCATTGGAGACAGGGATCTGAGGTTGGAGTTCCTTGGTGGCGAACGACGGAGGCAGGAGAAGGGGGGGACTAGTGTGAATTTAGAGCTGGAAGAAAGAACGAAAGAGGAGTTACACATCATTCCAAGTGAACAATGTGTTTTTGAGTTTTTTTTTTTTTTTTAAACTTTTTGGTCATTGTTCTGGAAAGTTAAATGGTTTCCGTACAAATGTACCTGTTGCTGCGCACACACACACACACACACACACACAAGCAAGCGCGCGCGCGCACGCACAAACACACACACACGCACACACACACACACACACACACACACACACACACACACACACACACACACACACACACACACACACACACGTGCACACACACGTGCGCGCGCACATAAGTATAACGCACATATATATTAACACGCACGCACACACGCACAATCGCACGCGCACACACTTGTATGTATTATGTTTTTTTTTTCAAATGGGCTGTGTTCTAATAAAAGCCTTTCTTTCTTTTCCGTGTATAAAGCTAATGATATTTTTTTATTTTTTAAATATGGTGGTGACGGCATTAAAAAAAAACACTTTTATTGTTGTATGTGTAATTCCCACGCCACAGCTTCATAACTTGCGTTGTCTTTGAGTTAAATTCGTTTTGACTCTCGCATTTTCTTATAATGGACAGAAAGCCTTTCAATTTTACAGAAACAGTGTAATGTTTAATTCTAGATTTATCCCTGTAATTTTCCAATGCTTCAGTGGGTTCCAGGACATATTTGCAATGCCCCTATCATAAAATACTGAGCGTCTTATTAATAGCTTGTATTAGCTGTCTTCACTGGCTTCGTTTTCTCATTCTGGTATTTGATTCATGTTTTTTATCACACAATCTTTGTCAGATGCGTATCATGGAGTATTGGGTTTGGATGGACTTGGAAGTCTTGAGGAACCGATTGATACACCGTATAGTGGCGTCTGGGCATACTTATACTAATCTAAACCTATTGATGCTCCGTATAGCGGGGTCTGGGCGTACTTACCCTAATCTTGTCATTGTCTGGCTTATTAACTGTGGGGCGACTCCTATACTGCTCCCAGTGTGCTGATCAAACCCTATTCTCTGTGTAGGCAGGCGCCTTGTCTGCCGAACCATACAGTGTTCTTCACCCCACACCTTGGTTGTAAACCAATTACCCAGCGGCTGCCTGCATCGACAGACATCATTATTTGATCATGCAGCCCTTTTTACCACACTTCACTTCACGACTAAAGCTGGGTTGTGGTGGGATAGGAGTCGGGGAAGAACAGGGAGGGGGGTGGGAGTGGGGGGTGACGGTCTGTTGGGCTCCACTCCAGGCTTGCAGGAATCCCAAACAGACAAGAAAATAAAGTGCAAGCTCCTTTGTGCCGTGTGAGGGAGGGGGGTGGGGGGGGGGGGGGAAAGGGTTGGTGATGTTTGGGGTGGGTAGGCGAGGAGAGGGGTGTCAAGAGGTTCTGACGTCAGAGCGTGTAGAATAAGCAAAGGATGGTGTACACAAATTAACAGGCGATGTTGTTGTGTATTAAACAGGCGTGCATGAGTGTGAGTTTGCGAGGTTTGTTTGTTGGTTTGTTTATTTTGTCTTGGGGAAAAAAGTATTCGTTCAGATTGCCGATTCATACAAAGACGCTTTTTGTCTCTGTTTTATTGGCATCTCTCTTTTTTCTGTGCGTGTCTCTCTGTCTATTTTCATCTCTCTTTTTCTGTGCATGTCTCTCTGTCTCTTTGCATCTCTCTTTTTTCTGCGCGTGTCTTTCTGTCTATTTGCATCTCACTTTTTCTGTGCGTGTCTTTCTGTCATGTCTCTCTTTTGCATTTCATCTCTTTTTTCTGTGCATGTCTCTCTTTCTGTCTATTTGCATCTCTCTTTTTATCTCTCTTTCTGTCTTTTTTTTCTGTGCCTGTCTCTCTTTCTGTCTATTTGCATCTCTCTTTTTCTGTGCATGTCTCTCTTTCTGTCTATTTGCATCTGTCTTTTTCTGTGCATGTCTTTCTGTCTATTTGCATCTCCCTTTTTCTGTGCATGTCTTTCTGTCTATTTGCATCTCTCTTGTTCTGTGCATCTACGTCTCTGCGTCAGTCCACATGTATTACAGCCTCCACTGCTACCACCACTCTACCACTGTGAGCTTGACGCAACGTCTGATCCCAAGAAGAGGGCTGTAAGCGCTTTGTCAAGAAGACGTGAGCAGGTCTTTCTTTCAACACATTATGAGATAGTAGAAATATGATGAGTTTGTGCTTCACAATCACCACCTCTGCCCAATATGTACTTCTGCCATCCCCCCACCGTCATCAGTCCAGCTCTTGTCCTTTCCGTCACTCGTCCACCTTCCTCTCTGCTCTCACCCTCTCCCCTCACTGAATCACTCCTATACAATTTGTTCTCCTTTCAAACACTGACTGCCACACACACAAACATAAACATGCTCATGCTCGCATACACATTCCCACATACATGCATGCGCACATAGACACACCTACCCCCAGACA
>JADBJO010000280.1:427500-430000 GCA_016801955.1 Conus betulinus
TTCTGTGGTGTTCAGATAAATTTCATATTGTTAATGAAGAAAGTAATGTGAATGAATAAAGGTTTTGTTTTGTGTTGTGCTTGCTAATGATGAATGATGGTAAGTTCCAGGGAAGATGTGGGTGTACGTTTTTATACAGTTAGCACTGAAGATTGATGTTATTCAACACGCTGGTCCATGTCAGCCTTTCATGCGCATCTGAGTCATAGGTTTCATGAATTGTATGTCTGTCTGTCTGTCTGTCTCTTCTTCTTGTTCTTGTTCTTGTTCTTGTTCTTGTTCTTCTTCTCTCTCTCTCTCTCTCTCTCTCTCTCTCTCTCTCTCTCTCTCTCTCTTTATCAACGAAATAAATGAAGAGAATGTCAAATAAAATAAACTTGAAAACAATATCTAGAGAGAGAGGGAGGGAGGGAGGGAGTAAGGAAGAGAGACAGAGACAGTGAGCAGTATTATCTTTCATTAACTTGTCGTAGGCGCTGTATGTTTTTTTTTTTTCTTCTTTTGTACATTTTTCATCAATAGTAAACAGCATAATGACAAAGGCACACCGGCATTCAAGCATCGCACACAGCTCAGAAAAGAGAAAGAAACCTGTAATAACTGGCCATATATTGCTCTCAGTTTAACCATTCATTCTCTCTGTGTCTATCTCTGTCTTTCTGTCTTTGCCCGCTGTCGCAGTCTCTGTCTCTTTCTGTCTGCCTGCCTGCCTGTCTGTCTGTGTCTCTGTCTTCGCCTCCACCACTTCCCCACACTTCACCCTCTCCGCCCTTCCTTTATCAGCTCTCTGTGTTTCTGTGTGTTTGTGCCCTTCTTTACGCCTCTCTCTCTCTCTCTCTCTCTCTCTCTCTCTCTCTCTCTCTCTCTCTCTCTCTCTCTCTCTCTCTCTCTCTCCCTCCTCTCCTCTCCTCCTCCGCCCCAACTCTTGAAAAAAAAAAAAAAGCCGCGACTGACTTGCAACTGTTAGGCCAGACAATGAAACAAATGCGACCCCCGCCATGAAGTAAAAAGAGGCACTGCACCTTTCGCACCATCGGTGTCAGAGACGATCTCCACCAGCGGGGTTCTGCCGGAAGAGCCTCGCCGCTTTGTCAGCAGTCACTGGGTGGGTGGGTGGGTCCCTGGCGCTGCCGTGCGCCTCAAGCACTGGCCTGGCCTGGCTCCTTCATGCTCCAGTCCTGGATTCCTGGTTCGAGTCTGGCTCGAGTTTGGATTCCTCCCCCCCCCCCCCTCCCCCCACTCTTCGCTCCCCTCCCCTCTCCCGCTGTTCACCATTGGTGATGTGTCTGTTTGTCTGTCGTGTGAAATCATAGACGGAGTCAACGAGAGCGACATGGACTTGATCTGTGAAAAGAAGTTGGAAGCAAACCATGTTGGATTTGGGAAGAAAATTTCTGTCTGTCTGTCTGTCTGTCTGTCTGTCTCTCTGTCTGTCTCTGTCTCTCTCTCTCTCACACACGCACGCACGCACGCACGCACGCACGCACGCACGCACGCACGCACGCACGCACGCACATACGTACACACACACACACACACACACACACACACACACACACACACACACACACACACACCAGAGACACGCACGCTCGCATGCACGGCCCTACAAACGCAAACAGACGCACTCTCATAAAACACATATATGCTTACTCATTAACAGACAGACCGACCGACAGACAGGCATGTACGCATACACAACACAACAAACACACATATACGCTTACTCATTAACAGACAGACCGACCGACAGATAGGCATGTACGCATACACAACAACAAATACACACATGCGTGCACAATCGCGCGCGCGCGCGCGCACACACACACACACAGAAGAGGAGTTTAATGGGAGAAAGTGTATTTGTTTGTGTGTGCGTGTGACTGTGCGCACGCGCGTGCGCATGTGTGTGTGTGTGTGTGTGTGTGTGTGTGTGTGTGTGTGTGTGTGTGAGGGGAGTGAGGAAGGAGAGAGAGAGAGAGAGAGAGAGAGAGAGAGAGAGAGTGAGAGAGAGAGAGAGAGCACGCGCGCGCTGAACACTACCCCTACGTGCGTACGTGTTTGCTTGCCAGCTTGCTTTCATTGACACACAGTGCCAGCGATCGTCCAAATGGCCCGAAGGCCACATTAGCAGGGACGGGGTAGGTGGACTGAGACCTCCTGTGGCAAGGTGTGGCCAACTGCTGGAGGCTTGTTTGACTCATCAACTCATTGTTTGAACAGTCGGTCGTCCACACGGCTGAGATCTATATCTTCAGACTGGCTAACCTCTGCGGCCCCCTGGGGCATACTGTACCAGCGGAATGTGGACGAGAAGAATCGCCGTTTTGCTCTGCCTGCCTTGCCGTGGCGTATGAAAGTGGTAGGATGCTTCAGTACAAAATGGTGGGCAATGTGACCAGGAAGATCTATGACAAACGTCGTCATATCCTTGCGTTTTTCTTCGTTACAGCACGACGACAGGTCATCAGACCCGTAGAATCCCAGGCATACGGGACAT
>JADBJO010000280.1:435000-437500 GCA_016801955.1 Conus betulinus
TTCCACTTCTCTCATTAATCCTCCAGCTCCAGTAGGCGATTCGTCTTGTTGCATTGAACAGGTTCCCCTCTTCGCTACTTTCACGCCTCGCTACTTTAGGTGTCGTTTGCACGTGAATCATGCACGATGCTCATTAAGCACTCAAGGGGTGGCTTGTCCCGTTTCCAGTGGGTGCGTCACAAAAGCAGCCATCTGTCATTAGTTTTGACATTGTTCACGGGATGACAAACAGAGAGAAAAAAAAGCCATTCATGCGTCTGAGATCTCATTCCACGCTTTTGGAAAGCGCCGTTTCCTAGGATTGTTCTGGCGGAGAGTAAATCACGCACGATGCCACTGCCGTATAAATCATCTTCCGGCGGGTCCGAGTGAGACACAATGCCCGGTCAGAATTCAGTTGGTCGCTCACTTTATGGCAGAGGAATGGCGAGCTGTGGGAATGCTGCTACAGACCGGAAAGTCCAGCGGTGAAGCCGGCCACAAGGTTCCACGTGTCATTGTCTGTGGTCAGCTGACTGTGGCACCGTCCTCTGTGCACCGGACAGGTCAGTGACCTGCGTGGCAGTGGCCGCAAAGTGCGTGGAGACGGACTGCGACAGCGCTGTCAGACACAAGGCCCTGAATCCAGCTGGGGTTTAGCCACAGTATCAGCAGATGACGGGGACAGCGCCATCAGACACAAGGCCCTGAATCCAGCTGGGGTTTAGCCACAGTATCAGCTGAGGACAGCAACAGCGCTGTGAGACACAAGGCCCTGAATCCAGCTTGGGTTTAGCCACAGTGTCAGCAGAGGACAGGGACTGGAGTCTCTGCCCAGAGAATAAGGGACCGTCTTCATCCCGTGAGCCGGGGTCCTGCAGGCTTCGCATCGTGCCTCTCTGAATATAGCCTGCTTGCTGCCATGTGTTGAGCGGGCTTCATCTTCCAGGATGGCAACACACCAAGTCACTGATCCCCTATCGGTCACACAGACCGTGGACGGCGTGGAGTCAGACCTTCATTGATCTGCAGTGTCTCCAGACTTGTGTTCTTTAGAATCTTGTGGGGCAGTCTCAAGAGCCATACTAGTGCTCATGATGCACTGGACCAGCTCGCAGAGTTAAGGAGATGAGGATGTTGGTGCAGGGGGAACGAAAGCGAATCTCCCTGTTCTGTTTGGGGGACCTGTTCTGGAGAGTGTGTGGAGTGTCGACGCCCAGACAACAGACGACTGAGCAGCATACTACTTGTTCTGAAGGATTGTATGTGAGAGGTTTGTTTTTTTGTTTTTTGCTAGGTGATCCCCTTGATGAAGGTTTTTTTTTTTTTCGTTTTTTTCTTTTTTTTTTCTTTCTTATTGCTGTCCCATCTTCTGTACCACCTCAGTGGCAGTGCACCCATGCCGCTCATACCGACACTCCGTCCACAGCCACAGCCCGTCCAGTCCCACCACAGCCCAGGCACCGGCAATCCGCAGGGAGCAATCAATGTCAAGTCGTCAGGAGACAACCCACCGGAGGAGACACTGCACTGCTGTCGAGTCACTTCGGTGGTGTTCAGTGGCGCCTGTTCTGATCCAGCATACGCAGGTCACCATCTGCTAAGCTCCCTACTGACGACAATAACTGCTTTTTTTCGTGGAGCCGGCGTGAGTGAGCTCTCCCCCGGAGGGTGCCACCACGTCTGTCCCAACGACAGCCCCGATGGACTCGTCGATACCGGTGACCCCGACGGAACCAAATCAAGGCTACAGATGTGGAGAGGACATCAAAACTAAAGTCACCATGAGAGTAGGGCATGAAGGGCCACAGAAGTTGAGACTTTTTTATGCTGATCGATGAGAATGAGGATGATGAAGATGATGCTACGGATTTTCTTTCCGCTCTGAGACTGCATGACAGGGTTGTACTCTACGTTTCCTTTTAATAACATCTCCCGGCGTCAACCAGGCCCGAGAGATACAGATATCTGCAGTGTTGGTAAGAAATTTTGAGCAACACTCTCAGAGACGCTTCCATGAAGTGGATGAAACTGGACTGTGTGGTCCGAGTTTTCCGAACTGAGTCCATAGCAAAGTCAATTCTGGGTAGGAGCCGGTCGGAGCAGAAATATCCCACATGACTCTGTTGGGAATCGAACTCACGACCCTCCCAGCCGGGAGTCTGCGACGCTAGCCACTTGGCCACGGAGGCTGGTCCCCCTTGATGAAGTTGTTGTCTCGTTTGGTGGCAACGTGTAACACTGTCACTCGCAAGTTTAGTTTTGATCTCTGATTAAAAAAAAAAAAAAAAAAAAAAAAAAAAGCGATGTGTGATTTTTGCTGCTGAAGTCAAAGTTCTCCATAATGTTAAAATCACCACTTGTGCTCAAAGTTTGTTTGTAACACTCCACAAGACAGACGAGCCAGTTTACTGTGCTGGACGACTGGTTTCACACACGGGGAAAAGACAGCTTCCCGACGACTGTCAACCCTATGACATCAATGGGAAAAGGACAAGAGTTCTCAGAGATCGCTGTTTCC
>JADBJO010000280.1:445000-447500 GCA_016801955.1 Conus betulinus
TTCGGTAGTGTATTAGCATACACACCCGCACACTTTGGCAAACACTTCATATCAACACAGAGGATGTACTTCAAAGAGCTGTCAGTTGTCAGCAACCACTGCCAGTGTCTGTGGCGGCGCAGAGGAGTGAGTTTGACTACCATCATAAGCAGCAGCTCCGTGGTGCGTTCCATGTCGTGTACCACTCACAGTGAAACAGATTCTTTTAGAGTGTTGGGACTTGCACGATGTGAGACATAAACACTTTACAGCAGACTCATGAAAACCTTGTTCGGAGATGGTCCTGATGTGGTCTTTGAATGTCTAAGATTCTACGGGGGGGAGGATTTTTGATAAAATTTCCGGTGTTTTTCAGGTGTCTGTTCAAGGGTTGTGTTAATGATTTTTTTTTTCGTCTTTTTTTTGTTTTGTTTGTTTTTCAACGCGGTGACATCCCTGATAGGGCCCTTTGCGGTCGCTGGGCTATTCGCAACATTACCTTTCGCCTCATCGCATCGTCAGGGTGCTTGAAGAGCGCAGTATCCCCTGCTATGGGAACACGCTAGCTCCATAAGCCAGTTATATCATCCTTTAAGGAAAACAGTGTTGTGCTGTTATCCCGAAGATCACAACAGTTTTCCTCAGGGCACTAACTGGTCGCCTAAGAACTGCAAGTGTTTTCCCTGTTTTCGCCCATACGAAAAGTAACGACAGATGCCTGTCTTATGGAGTTGTCTCCCTGTCTGTCAGCACAGGGATCAGATACACGTGTTTAGGACCCTGCAGTAACAGAAAGGAGGAGAAGAAGAAGAAGAAGAAGAAGAAGAGAAGAGAAGAAGAAATAGAGCAACAGCAAAACAACCATCATCATCATCATCATCATCATCATCATCATCATCATCATCATCATTATCATCATCGTACTACTACTACTACTACCGATGATGATGATGTTGATGATTATAATCATAATTATAATATTGATAATAATAATAATAGTAATAATGATAATGATAATTCTAATGATTATGATGATGGTGATAACATCAATTTAAAACCTCCCACTGCAAACCATTTCCCAGCCTTTCTCCCTTAGATACTCAGACAAGTTGCCTTGAAACACTTGCAGACTCATCAGTTCCATCGATGAGCATACAGAAAGGGTACATGAGCCAGTAGCCTGGCAGCAACGGCAGATTTTCACTGACTACGCGCGATGATGGTTGACTGCTTTCTTTGTGGGCGGGATCACGTGCTTTAATTAGAGTTTCCGATCCACTGGATCGGATGTTGTGTCAACAACAATGCTTGTGCTTCCGAGGAGGATCCTGAGGCATTTCGGGATACTAAGCACAGTGGCCATGACGGCGGAAGACCAGGGTCTGCTTCAGCAATTCCAGGCTCAAGATGTCTCCATCTCTGTGCAACTTTTTTTTTTTTTTTTTTTTTTTTTTTTTTTTTTTTTTTTTTTAAACTAATACCGATTTCCATGATGATGAGGATGGTGACCACGGTGATAATGGTATTGCACAAAATCAAAAGAAAGCTTGTGTTTGCCGATGAAAGATTCAGGGGCACGAGTGCTTGCATATAATTCTCCCTGTTTCTTTCTTTCTCTCCATTTGTTTTCATTTCCTCTGGAACCTTTTTACCCCGGTCTTCTTTCAAATCACATCCCACAAAATACATAATGTTTTTTTTTTTTTGTGGTCCTAGGTTTGTGAAGTGGAGAAAATAAAGGAATAAAAAAAGGTGTTTGCAAAAGATGGTTCGAAGAGACATGTGTGAGTCTGTTTAATCGTCTGGTTTCGTTTGCCCCGGGCAGGATTTCTTGTTTCTTTTTCACCTTCATTTCATTTCATTTCTATACACACGGAATGGGCGGAGAGAGCTTGGCATTATGGAACAGCCGATTTCTAGCGGATGGATCGATCGTGCACTGGACATGCCCGCTGAATTGCATGCTTGGCTGAGTTTGCTGCCACACTTCATTGAACAGTTCCACATTAATTCCTCATGCATGTCGATCGGCGATATCAGACCTTTTTTCCCCTTTCCCTTTTCATTTGATGTGTGTGTGTGTGTGTGTGTGTGTGTGTGTGTGTGTGTGTGTGTGTGTGTGTGTGTGTGTGTGTGTGTGTGTGCGCGCGCGCGCGCGCGCATGCGCGCATGCGCGCATGCGTATATATGTGTGTGTGTGTGTGAGAGAGAGAGAGAGAGAGAGAGAGAGAGAGAGAGAGAGCTGGATGCTGGATGTTGGCGACAGATCGATGACGCCGGGTTGAAAGTGGTGGCACTTTTTTTTTACGATCATGGCCGCTGTGCCGCAATGCCCGGGAGGCCATCCCGTGTGTCAGGCCACTACACCATGAAATCCGCACTATTACGCTTCACAGTACCCTTTTTTTTCTAAGGTACAATGTTTTTTTCGGAAAGATGGATACTTAACAGCAAGAGAGCACTGTACTTACGATGGAATCCATATGCCTGTTGGTAATGTTTATAGATACTAAGCGTTTAT
>JADBJO010000280.1:452500-462500 GCA_016801955.1 Conus betulinus
GTATCCACAGTGTCCGGACAATAATCACATGAAATAGATTGGCACACACGCCCATTTTGTGTAGCATAATATTTGTGGGATAGATATTATGTAACAATTTCCATTGCAGCTCACGTAAGCGTACTTCTTTTGTTGCCAGTCTTGGGCGTAAGCCACATCTTTTCACTCAATTCAATGTTCAGTTTTCTGCTCCAAAAATCTACGGCGTGTGGAGTTAACGGTTTGTTGTTACTCTTTTCAACAGATATTCTTTAATTTGTTTTGTTTTAGCATAGAAACGATTTGCTTCAGAGGTACCATGATTCTCCATTTCAAATCGTCTATTCCTATCTTTTATCAAGTCAATCCAGGTTTGTGGTATGGCATTTAGTAGAGCATTATATTGAAACATGGTTATTGCCCTGTTTTGGTTAAGTAGGTCTTGTACTTCCACTAAAGTTAAAAAACGCCTTTCCTGCGTTTTAATATATCGTTTATTGTGATGAGGCCTTTCTCTCGCCATTTTTCAAAATTGAGGACCTACTTTTATATTTGATTAACTTATTATAAAAGAGACATTGTGTACCAATATATTTTGCAGGTACACAATCGCTTTCTACTTTAGTTTTGTTATCTAGGTAAGTTAATAGAACTTCTTTCCAAAAATTATTTTCGATTGTAGAGATCCCTGGTATATCTTTAGGAGAACAGTTTATTTCAAATATTTCCTCAGCTGAGGCTATTCTTTTCAAGTGCCAAAAAAGGAATGAGGCACCCATGTCTCAGTTCTTTGGTTGTATAATCGTCCAATCCATTGTAGGTTAAAGGTATTTTGCATTCAATCATGTCAACCATTCTTAACCCTCCTTCTTTATAATCTGCTTTCATTACCTTTCTTTAATCTTTTCAAAGGCTTTTCTGTTACTACTGTGTTTCCTTTGCCAAAGAAATTTATATAAAAATTGTATTAACTTTAATCAGTATTTCCCTTGGCAGTCCAACCGACTGCATAACATAAATAAATTGGCTGGTCAAAAATGTCTTTATGATCACTATTACCATGTATGCTAAGGTCTCTCTTACTCCATTCTTTTATCATAGCTGTTAGAGTTTTTCAGCCTACTTTCCAGTTTTGTCTTCTTTTCTTTGGCCATTTTGTCTTTTGCAAAGGATATTCCTAAGATTTTTACTTTTGCAAACTATTTCAAAGGGTATGTTAAGAACTCTTTCATCAACATCACCTATTGCCAAGACTTTAGTTTTGCGTATGTTTAGTTTCAAGCCAGAGAAACATGCAAATTGTCTGAGAATATTTGTTGCTGTTGTTATGTCATTCTGGTGTTTTAGAAAAAGGGTTGTATCGTCAGCCATCTGTTGAATTTTGATGCTTGCATTCTTTTCATTTCGTATCTGTATTCCTTCAATGCCACTATTTCTAATCTTAATAGCTAGCAGTTCTACAGCCAAAACGAAGGCTAAAGGGGAAAACGGACATCCTTGTCTAATACCACAATTAACATCAAAACTCTCCGATATCCAGCCCCCATGATTTATGTGATTCACAGCCTTTTTTAACATAATTCGAATCCACTTCTTAAAATCGGGGACCAAATCCAAAAACATCGAATGCTTTCAATAAGTACGTTTTTGTTATGGAATCGAATGCTTTTGAATAATCAAGCGCTAATATAAAACTGATTTACCTGTTTTGTTAACGTAATTGATTGCATCGTCAATTGTACGAATGACTGTAGATATATTTCGACCTTTAATGTAACCACCCTGGTCTTCGCTTACCAGATGCTGTATAACACCACTTAGTCTCTGTGCCATAACTTTAGCTAGAAATTTTATAGTCGGTGTTTGTTAAGGTAATAGGTCTCCAGTTTGTTAGATGTTCTTTATCCAGATCTTTGCCTTTATGAATTAGTGTTATCACACCTTGGTATTGAGTATAAGACAGCTCATCTTTCTGAAAGGATTCATTGAAAGAGGCGGTTACAATATCTTTTAATTTAGGCCAGAAAAATTTCATGAATTCAACAGTAATTCCGTCCATACCTGGCGCTGATCCGTTTTTCATGCTTTGTAAAGCGCACGATGTTTCATTGACAGTGACAAGACCTTCACATGAGTTGCAGTCAGTGTCACTAAGGCGAGGAATATCTTCTCCAGCAATAAAGTCGTGCGTAGCTTCAGTCACATTTGCAACGTCAGTCTTTTGATTGTAAAGATTTCTATAGAAGGTAACCTCTTCTTCCATTAGAATCTGACACAAACGAGTAATTAATTACATTTTTTCTTTTCTTACTTTTTCAAGGTTACAAAAATATTTGGTGTTTTTTTTTCTCCTTCTTCAATCCATTTCACTCTTGATCTAATTTGGGCTCCTCTCGTTTTTTTTGCATATCTAGTAGTTCTAATTTATGTTTAGTACTTAATAAATCATTCTGTAAGCGTGCATTTCCAGGGTCTTTTGTTATGCGAAATTCGATGTCATGAAGTTGTTTTCGCGTTCTAACTGTTCGTTTCTTCGACAACAAGCTAATCGTTTGCAAAATCAACACAATAATTACGTATTTCGGATTTCGTAAGTTCCCATTTATCAACAGAATTTATAAGTTCCTTATTATTTACACAATGATCTATTATTGCATTCACATTTTTTTTTTTACAAAACTTTCATGTCTGAGGTAGCTATTATTTAAATCTCCAATACCCTGGACCTCTTATGAACTTGCTGTTTTCTAATTCTGTGACTACAGCTTTATGATCCGATAGAGACTGTATAATGTTCGCAAGACGCAAAAAAGGAAATAATATCTTCTGAAGCAAAGCAGTAATCTAAACGACGACGAGCGATAAAAGGATGAAAGCGGTTCCAGGTATATTCTTGATCATTCTCATGGAAGATCCTCCATACATCTGTCAAAGAGAGCTCACGTACACAGGTCTTAAAAGCTTCAACTTCGGCCTCATTAAAAGGATTTCCGGATATAACATCATGCTTGTTGTTTAAGACACAGTTGAAATCACCACATAAAATGATATTTTCAGCTTCCAAATCTTGCAGTTTCACATACAGGTTGTGGAAGAAACGCCTTTTGTCCATAGAATCGTTAGGCGCATACACATTTACAATGGTGATCGGGATTTTTGCTCAAATTTAATATTAACTGCAACAGTGCGATCCTCTGTTAAAACAAGTTCGATGTCATCATTAACATATTTGGAAACCAGTATAACTTCGCCCTTTCTTCGGGACGTACCCTCTTTTGCCAAAAATCCTCCACCCCATTCTTTTTTCCCATTGCCATTGCCTTTTCCCTTTTCTACAAAATGAGTTTCTTGCAAACATATGACATCAAACTTTTGATTTTTAAAGTATTTGAACAAACTATTACGCTTCATTTTATTTTTTAGTCCCCGGCAGTTCAAAGAACAAATTCTAAACTTTTCCATTATCTAATAAGAAAGATAAATGTCTGACTAAGACGAAGCACTGAGCTCCCACAAAAGTCAACAAAGGCATTTCTATCTGAAAAAAAAAAAAACCCAAACAAATAAACAAACAAACAAAAAAAAAAGTGAGGGGGGGGGGGGGGGGGAGGGGAGGGATAATACGAGGGAGTGCAGAAGAACAGACGTAGAGAAGAAAAAGGAGACATTTGTAGAATAAGAAAAGCGGGCAAGAAAGAGAGAGACAGACAGACAGACAGAGAGAGAGAGAGAGAGAGAGAGAGAGAGAGAGAGTAATACTCGACATGGATGAGAGGAGAAGGGGGGGGGGGATGGAGGATTGTTGTTTGGGGCGTGGAGGGGGGTGGGGGTAGACAGACAGGAAGCAAACAGGCATGCAGACAAATGGACAGACAGACAAAAGACCAAAATACACAGTAAGCCTAAATGCCGACACGTAATCAAGAATGACACTGACATTCAAACAGGTTATTTTTCGTAATCGGAAACATCTGATCTTTCCTCTTCAGTATCTGCATCGGATTTAGCCTGTTTTTCTCTTGGCTGAAGGGCTGTCCTGCTCACGACATCGCTGGCGCTTTGGAGTTTCTGAGCGGTTCCTGAGATTGTCTGAGTGGGGGCCCATACTAGAATGCAGGGTTGTTTGGCGTTTAGAAACCGCCCGCCCTCGATCAGACTTTTCTCTTTGATTTTTTTTTGTCACTGGTAGCGGGCTTACCTTTCCCGCCGCGTGTGTCTCCCTTACCCATTGATTTGGAGGCAGGAGAGGTGGAGGATGGGTCGGAAATCTTGCTTCCAGGGTGGCCTGGTTGAGGAGTCTGAGGAGAACGAGAGGGAGGTAAACTCTCCTTGTCCCTGACCTGACTGTCTGGCCGGCCTTTACAGCGGACATCTCCTCTCTTATGCCCTGGTTCCTTGCACTCACGACACACAACCTCACTCACACACACAGACACATGGTGGTTAGGCTGTAGACAGTTTGAGCAAACAACGGATTTCATAACATTTTTCTGTTCTTTGTGGAAAATTTTGGCAGTGAATGGACCTACTTTTAATTTTTTTTCGAGAGGGTTAGCGGGGAGGGTTATGAAGACGAATCTTCTCCCCGTTTCGAAACGAGTAAAGTTTATTGTCTGCATCCCTGTACCGTTCCATTTTTATATCAGATCGGAGTTCACATCCAATTTTAGTTAAGGAGTGTTCTATTTCACTGTTGGCTACCGACATAGGGATGTCTGCACCCCCACACCTTCGTAGCAGGTTTTTCTTCCCCGGAATCCTCTCTCAGAATAAACGGATTGGTGTTGGCTAATTGGATCAGAGTATTCCGGACAGTCATACCTTTGACCAGAAGATCGTTCCTTGCCTGTCTGGTAGCTGGGTAGATCCTCCAAAGGCCTCTGATGTCCTGGGCACCAACGATGCTGCCACTGCCTGCCGTACGCTCCGCGGCCAGACACAGCTCCAGTCCTGTTACGCGGTTTTTTCCGCCGAGTCCGGGATGTCCCGATTTTTTTTTAGAAAAACGGGCTGGACGGAAGACATTTCGCTCTTAACCGTGTTAAACGGTCACGAAGAGAGAGCGGAAAAAAGGAAGGAAAAAACACTGAGACTGAAAAGCGAACAAGAAAAGCACTAAGTTGAAAATTCGCGTAGGCTTAGCTCGAATCGGCACGGCGAAGAGCGAACAAATCCGCGACCGCACGCCACGAGTGTTACTCACCGACTCTTGTCTGATCAGACTTCAAGGCGATGTTTAACGAAATAAGCAGCACCATAGTTGTTGTCTGCGTTGCAAAGAAAAGAGGTGTTACAGCCACGGACTGTTTATTCCATTCCACAAAGTGATGTGTTACAGCCAAAGAACGTTCATTCTTTTCCTCAAAGTGATGTCACGAGAACGTTGATTCCTTTCCTCAAAGTGATGTGTTACAGCCAGGGAACGTTTATTGCTTTCCTCAAAGTGATGTGTTACAGCCAGGGAACGTTTATTCCTCTCCCCCAAAGTGATGTGTTACAGCCAGGGAACGTTTATTCCTCTCCTCAAAGTGATGTGTTACAGCCAGGGAACGTTTATTTCTTTCCTCAAAGTAACATGTTACAGCCAGGGAACGTTGATTCCTTTCCTCAAAGTGATCTGACGTATACAGGCGGGAATATTATCGCGGGGATCTAGAGCATCATTTTCTTCATTAAAACGTAGAAGGAATAAACATTTTTCACATTTCGATGCTGATACGATGAAAAAGCCGTACATTTTCACGGTGTCAGCGCAAAGCTTTCAGCGTTTCAACCCCAACCACAGTCCGACGCCTGTGCAATGTAGCGGAAAATGAGAGCCCTGGTTCAGGGGCAAGCGTCACGGTCCTGGTGATTTCAAGCCGTGTTGGGCTAACAGGCGTGCGGCGGCGCAAGCCTCTGCAATATCCGGGTGGAAAGCTGGGCTCATTAGCACGAGCCCATCAACCCTGTCCTCTGCTTCTGTAGGTCAAGGGCGGACATATCTGGCCTTTGCTCTCTCTCTCTCTCTCTCTGTCTGTCTGTGTGTCTGTCTGTGTGTCTGTCTGTCTGTCTGTCTGTAAACTCACCTCCAAAACTCCCACGTCTCCTGTCTGTCTGTCTGTCTGCCCTGTCTGTCTGTCTGTCTGTCTGTCTCTCTCTCTCACTAAAACTCACCTCCAACTTGTCCCTCTCTGTGTGTCTCTCTCTCTCTCTCTCTCTCTTTCCAGCTTGTCTCTCTGTCTCTCTCTCTCATCTCCAGCTCTCTGTCTCTGGTCTCTCTCTCTCTCTCTCTCTCTCTCTCTCTCTCTGTCTTAAACTCATTTCCAGCTTGTCGTCTCTCTCTCTCTCTCTCTCTCTCTCTCTCTCTCTCTCTCTCTCTCTCTCTGTCTTAAACTCATTTCCAGCTTGTCGCTCTCTCTCTCTCTCTCTCTCTCTCTCTCTCTCTCTCTCTATCCTCTCCTCTCTCTAAACTCATTTCCAGCTTGTCGCTCGTCTCTCTCTCTCTCTCTCTCTCTCTCTCTCTCTCTCTCTCTCTCTATCTCTCTCTCTCTCTCTCTCTCTCTCTCCCTTAAGCCCCTTAAGCCTTCAGCTTGTCGCTGGTCTCCCTCCCCCCCCCCCCCCCGCCTCTCTCTCTCTTTCCTTTCCCCGGCCTATCAAAGAAAGACCGGAAAGCGAGACATTTCTTGGGGACCATTTTTCTGATCAATGACGTGAGTCTTCTATGGCTGGTACTCCACTACCGGTCATTTCTCACTTCCATCCTGCTTGTGGAAGCAAACCTAGCATGTGTGTGTGTGTGTGTGTGTGTGTGTGTGTGTGTGTGTGTGTGTGTGTGTGGTGTGTGTTTTGTTGCCTCTGCTGTTACTAGTACTAACGCACATGACGATAATGTTGGTGATGATAATGCTGTTGATGACGATGTTGATGATGATGTCGTTGATGATGATGCTGTTGATGATGATGATGTTGATGACGTTGATGATGATGTCGTTGATGATGATGCTGTTGATGATGTCGTTGTTGATGATGATGCTGTTGATGATGACACTGTTGATGTTGATGTCGTTGATGATGTGTCGTTGATGATGTTGTTGATGATGAAGATGTTGATGTTGATGTTGATGATGATGTTGTTGATGTGTTGTTGATGATGATGTCGTTGATGACGATGTCGTTGGTGATGATGGGGGCCTGTGGTAGAAGCGGCGTGTTGAAGTTGATGAGATAATGCCGGTGGAAATGGCAGGCCCTGTTCAGACTATTGATAATGGGAATGATGATGATAGCGCTTAAAACAATTCTTGATGCTGTTGCTGACGCTGTTATTATTATTATTAATAATGATGATGATGATAAATCGCGTGATCTGTCCCTTGAAGGGGTGGCTGGCTGCAGGAGACCGTCTGTGAGAGTGGGCTGGAAAAGGAGGGAGGAAACCCTTGTCCAGTGCCTGTCCAAGTACTGTCCATCCGTGTCAAGAGTGGTCAGTCGCCGACAGTCACAGCCAACCCTTGGTCAACGCCCCAAGTGTCTGATTTGTCCGGTGAGTCATCGCTCAAACCATACATGCATGCAGAGAGAGAGAGAGAGAGAGAGAGAGAGAGAGAGAGAGAGAGAGAGAGAGAGAGAGAGAGTTCGCACCAACCGCTGAACTCGATCCCAACCAGAACCATTGTTCCTTGCCAAGCCGTTCCAAGATCACCACCACCACACCCCCTCCTTCACCCTCATGACCCCCCCTCCTCCGCTCCTTCTCCCCCCTTCCCCCCGTCCTCACAATCCCCATGCTGGCCTTGCCGTATGAAGATGGCCCGGATCCGCCGCGTTCGGCTGAGCGACGCAATCAATTATTCATTGTCGGCGGCTGTCGGACAGCTTCCTGATCTGATACATCACAGCTTGTCTGCAATCGCATCTCGCCGCCACTGTCTGGACAGCGCACATCACTGCGTCCCCGAAAGCGCCTGGGTGAAAGAACTAGTAGGAAGTCATGTGCAACGGTCGTGAGAGAGAGAGAGAGAGAGAGAGAGAGAGAGAGAGAGAGAGAGAGAGAGCGCACATAACAAAACAAAGTTGTTTTTTTTTTTAATTCTGACTTAACTTGAAGTACATAAAAAACATTCAATGACAGATTTTCTTCAATTCCTCACTCAAATGCAGTTTTTAAACCCCAAAGAAAAACTAAACCGGTTTTCTTTTTTGACAAATACAAAAATTAAAACCAGCGCGTCCAGTATCTTTAATGCAAAACAGCATCAGCTTGCAGAGATGGAGTCATTACGCTACAATGGCTGAGACTGTTAACTGCAACCATGAAAGGTCTAATACGTAAAGAAAATCTACTTGTTTTAGATGCAGAATGAATACATTCCTGGGCTGTTGGTATTTTGTTGATTTTGACAAAGCCCTTGACAGTGTTATTCCCCTTTTCTTTTTAATGATCCAAAAACGTTCCATTTGACCTACCTTTACGTAACGATTGAGAACTGTGTACTAAGATGCAACATCATGCGTTTTGGCCAATGGTCGGTATTCAAATTGGTTTAGTTTGACAGAGGCTTAGATTAAGGTGCCCGTCATCTCCATACTTATTTGATATAGGGATAGAAAGTTTACTATCTAAACATGCTGATATTACATCACTTTTTTTTTTTTTAGATGGTTCGGAAAGATCTCTAAACGAATGACACAGTATTCTGAATGTTGTGATTAAACATTCGTACCTGGACTCTCAAAACTCTCTGCATGTTTTCTCCAAAATGTAATAATCAATAGTCAACAATGACAGCCCTGGCCTATTCCTGACTGACATGAGAAAAACAGGTTATACTTCAGGCACAAGCACTTTCAATGGAATCCTGACACTTACTAAGATCTTTGGAATTACATTACCTACAGACAATATTTTCTTCTAAAATATACCTTCACCTGTTCCGGCTTGTGTCTGACTTGCATTGAAGGAAGATCGAGCAGGTCAGATACAGTTTCAGTTGGTGTGTCCTTCTAGGTCACAAGATCAACCTCACTGCTTCAAATTGAATTTCTTCGTATTGAAGAAAGAGTTGTTGTGTGACAGAGTTACAAACCCTAATCCATAATCAATCATTCTGAGTACACCTGCCGATAGGGGGGCCGTTGTTCGTTGCGCTTTTGGCTGTCGTTGCTTTCATGGCATACAGGCCTTTCTGAACTCAAGCACGATAATCTTAGCATGTTTTCTAAAGGTCAGCATTCTGTCAAAGCCTGTACTGAACGTAATGTAGGTTGTCAGCTGGTTCGATTGGTGTTCCATTTGGAGAGACCTGGTGAGGGTAATTTTCCTGACATGTAGTTGTTGAGAATGCAGACCAGTGCTTTGTAAGGTTTATGGACGATCCAGTTCTGTGGCACCACTAAGCGATATATTGTTCAGTTGTTTCCAGATTGCTTTTGTTCTTTCTTGAGCATTATTCGACGTTTTGTAGATCAGACCGTCATTTGCTGGTGTTTACACCGAGCAAAGTCCGAGAGAGAGAGAGAGAGAGAGAGAGAGAGAGAGAGAGAGAGAGAGAGAGAGAGAGAGAGAGAGAGAGAGAGAGAGAGAGACAGACAGAGAGAGAGAGAGAGAAGAGAGAGAGAGAGAGAGAGACAGACAGACAGACAGACAGACAGAAGGGAGAGAGAGAGAGAGAGAGAGAGAGAGAGAGAGAGAGAGAGGGAGAGAGAGAGAGAGATTTTGTAACAGTTACGATATTTTCATGTCCATTACTTCCTTCAGGTAACACTGAAAATACCTTTTTGTTGAGAAACCCTAAACCAGGATCATCAGAAAGAACGAACTGTAACCACACGAACTGCTATCCATCCCACACCTTCACAAGCCGGTCTGTTCTCCCTCCCGTCGACCTGTCCGAAGCCTCTGGTCAAATCGATTGCGTTGCCCCCTGGTTCTCAACCGGTGATCTGACAGTGCGCGGGGGGCGGGTTAGACAGGGTAGAAAGGGAGGGACAGTGGAGACTATCTACCCCCCCCCCCCCCCCCTTTTCTGTGGGGGAAAAT
>JADBJO010000280.1:465000-480000 GCA_016801955.1 Conus betulinus
TGGCAGCGGCGGCTCTTGGAGTCACGCACACTGCCAGGGACGTTGCAATGTTCTGGTGCTGGTACTAACACAAAGGACAGTGGGAATATCAATAAGGCAGGACATATGAACCCCCCACCCCCACCCCCCACCCCTTGTAGAATTCCCCAACAAATATCAGTGTGGCATATTCCACTCGTTTCAGAATGCATTTATATTCTGGACAGCAGCGCCAAACCACGCTGTGTGCACTCCCATTGGCATTCTAGTAGTTGCACTGCATGCATCATTCGGAAAGTTACATACAGGGATCAAGTTTGCTACAGTATTCCTATCAAAGATCATTGCTGGCAATAATGGCTTGATTTCATTGACTCCATCGATCGATGCTGTCTCACTCTGGACCTCAGAAACAGGAGAACATCTAACACCGATGGGGTCATGTTTCAGTGTTATCATCAGGAAAAACTGACTAGCTGTGCAGTTTCTTTCAGTAGGATGAAACGCTTTCAAAACTTTGTTAGCTGCACAATCTCTTTCAGTAGGGAGAAAACGCTTTTAGAACCAAATTAGTTGTACAGTTTTCTCTCAGTAGGCGAATAACACTTTCTACACCTAATTAGCCGTACAGTTTTTCTTTCAGTGAAGGAAAACGCTTTCGGAACCTGATTAGCTGTACAGTTTATTTCAGTAGGGGGGAAAACGCGTTCAGAACCTAGTTATCTGTACAGTTTGTTTCAGTAGGGAAAAAACGCTTTCAGAACCTAATTAGCTGTACAGTTTGTTTCAGTAGAGGAAAGATACGCTTTCAGAACCTGATTAGCTATACAGTTTCTTCCCAGAAGAGGAAAATCGCTTTCAGAACTTGATTAGCAGTACAGTTTTTCTTTTAGCAGAGGAAAACGTCTTCAGCACTTGATTAGCTGTACAGTTTGTTTCAGTAGGGGAGAAAACGCTTTCGGGACCTGATTAGTTGAACAGTTTCTCTCAGTCTGCGAAAAAACGCTTTTCTACTACTAATTAGCATTACAGTTTCTTTCAGCAGGAAGAAAAACGCTTTCAAAACTTGATAAGCTTCTACAGTTTCTTTTATATAGGGGGAGAAAACGCTTTCAGAACTTAATTATCTGCTACAGTTTCTTTCAGTAGGGGAGAAAACGCTTTCTACACCGTGGGATGTCGCAGTCCTAAGGTTCATAGCCAACTGGGACAACACGTGAAGGGACTTTCCATACAGTGTGCCACAATGCGACAGGATGCTACAAGTCACCAACAGGGATAGCCAGATTATTGCGACAGTACATGACAGATACCCCCCCCCCCCCCTCCCCTAACCTCCCAATCCTTACGATAAGCCGCAAATTAATTTTGCGAGAAACCTTGGCGAGAGCACCCACATTATCATTCTTTATCTTTTTTAATCAGTTTTAAGAGGTAAACACGTATTCAGACGTGCGCCCCCACCCCCACTCTCTGTCTGTCTGTCTCTCTCTCTCTCTCTCTCTCTCTCTCTCTCTCTCTCTCTCTCTCTCTCTCTCGTCTTCATTCGTCTCCCTCTTTCTTTCTATTCATTTCAGTTTGTTTTTTCTCTCACTCTCGCTCGCTGGCTAATTTCGTTCGTCTCTCTCTGTGTATTCCCTGTCTCTGCCTTGGCCTTGATATGACCCCATCACAGCCCTGCAGTCAGCTTCGTTATTTTCAGGGAGCTGAAAGCAAACTAGGAGTGTTGTAAAGTTTTAGTGTTATATATCATGTTCTTAAATCATTTAACACAGGAAACCACAAAACAGTGCATTTCATCTCTGTTTTCTTTACAGTGCGTAGAGCAAATTACATCAGTCTCAGCATCTTTCGTGTAACAGTAATAATGAACAGCAATTTTTCTGAACCACCCACATCTAAATCCTGTCCTAATGACAATAACACGTTTGTTTAGTTAGTTTTCAGATACATTTTGACATTTCATATCGTGGGAAATGTGCTACAGATGTCAAAGTCCTCGCAGTTTTTAACGTGAAAATCTCAGAAAAGTCTATGCTGAGGCAGGGAACAGTAAACAATAAATAACGAACAAGTGGCGTAACTCTTGCTTCCATGATATCATTAAACGCCCATAACTCTAAACGAATGCTGCCTACGACACCAAATCGCCTAGCAGAAATTCCAACACAGCAGCACACAGAACGAACAAGGAGACTTGACACATGTGCACAGCATCAAGAACGGAAAAAAGAACAACGAATAATTAACATTTACTCCAAGACTGGCACAGACTTTTTGATGCTCAGCATAGTCAAGCAAATGCGCGGACACATTAACTCAAACACAGATAAGCTCGGTTTGATCATCATGAAAGAAACTCTGAAATGAGGCAGCAAACAGTAAACAGTAAATACCAAACAAGTAGGGTAACTCTTACTCTCATGATGAAATAGTTACACGCCCATAACACCAAACGAATGCTGTTTCCGACACCTAATAGCCTTGTTTGTTCTGTGCGCTGTGTTGGCATTTCTACTGGCCGATATGGAGTCGAGAGCAGCATTCGTTTGTAGTTATGGGCGAGTAATTATCTCATCACGGAAGCAAGAGTTACCCTACTTGTTCGCTAGTTACTGTTTGCTTTTCCCTGCCTCATGTAAGTTTTCGTTTCGTATCAGTCAAATCGGGGTGACCTGCATTTGTTTTGTTCCTCCGTGTGTTTGACTGCATTCAGTATCAAAAACGCTGTGCCAGTCTGGAATAATTAATTTTTGTTATATGAAAAATGAGTACTTTGAAGTCCTTTTTAAAAAAAATTATAAACACTCAAATTTTCGGGTCTTAGACCCTTCATCGGGATTCTGATGAAGCGTCTACGACCCGAAAGCTTGAGTGTTTATCGTTTTTAAAAAAAAGGACTTCAAAGTACTCATTTTTCATATTGTCTTTATTGAAGTCCAGCGGTCGTTTTTATACAGTTAATTTTTGTGGTGTTTGTTCATTTCTCCAGTTGTCATTACCTTGCACACGTGTCAGGTACAGGGAGTATGGGCAAGCTTGGAGCATCCTTTTTTGGTGATGACTCCGCGTTTGTTCTCTGTGCTCTGTGTTGGCATTTATGCTAGGCGATTTAGTGTTATAAAGAATATTCGTTTGCAGTTTTGGGAGTGTATTTATCCCATCATGGGAGCAGGAGTTATCATACTTGTTCGTTATTTTAAAAAATCCCAGTCTTGCAATCTACATTAAAATCAATCGCGTGTGTTTTGACTGATGAAAAGTATCTGACATTTTATACTTCTTGGTTTGCCCAGACACATCCGAAACTAAACTGAAGCAGCTTGGAACGAACGAATATTTAACACAGATTCTTTTACTCTCGAACCTAAATCACATAACACTTTAAGCCTTCAGTGGCGTCTGTTCTAATTCTTTCATTGTCCATAATTTAAGAGAGTATTGTATACAACGTATTCCAGAGTGTATATAAATCGGATTTCTATCAGTTTCTCCATATGAAGATCATTTGGTGGCTGCATTCCAAGTGCTAAACGTTCTTTTTTTCAAAAAAAAAAAAACCCCCACATAAATGTTATTTTCATATAATGCTGCATCGCCTAGATCCCACAGTTCTGCACAAATACACGGGCTGAATCTGAGAACCAAATGGCTATGGAAATAAATCCGAAGTGTTAGTCAAAACACAAAATGTCCACAAGATACACAAAGCAGCATTTCTGGCTTTACTAACCACGTCACTACATGCTGAAGTGAAACTGAACTTAGTGGAAAACAACACACCTAATCATTTACATGCAGCTGTTATTTCTATATTGTTGTTTGTCCGTTTTTCTCTTGCTGCCAAATGACCGTTTTGTAAGACAGTGATATTGTTTTTGTTCAAATTTACCTGTAGAATTAGACATTATGCAGCTTTTTGCAATTTTACAGTGATTTTTGAAGTCTGATGAATGCTTCTAAAATGTAAGAATACATCATTGATGAATAATAGAACGAAGAACTCCAAATAACCTTATCTATGAAAAGAACGGAGCTACGTATATCATTGTTTTACACCATATACGCTACAGCCTGTTAACTTAGATCCACATTTTACATTGATTTTAACGTTATTGTATATGCTTCTGATAAAGTTGTACAGATTCAGTCTATTCCATGTTTAGAGGAATTCACGAAAGAAATCTTCGATTCAAAGAATCAAACGCTTTTTCAGAATCTATGAAGGCCATATATAATATCTGATTAAAAGAAAAATAAATTTGAACTAAATCTAAAAATGTAAACACTTGATCAGTTGCTGAATACCTTTTAAACCCAGTTTGGTACTCCACACTGATATGATATTTTCTTCAGCCCACCCTGTAAACGACGATTTAAAACTGTCCTGTAGGTTTAATTTCGGACATCACACAGAGTAATGTCACTATAGTTACTAAGATTATTGTCATCGCCTTTCTTGTATAATGGAAGCAAGAATCTGTTTTTCCAGCTCTCAGAAAAAAAAACATGTCTTTTTGAAACAAGGCATGAAAGAATACAACGAAACATCTCAAACATAGCTGCTTGTAATTTTCAGCAATTTTCTAATTAGTCTATGAGGGCCAGAGGCTTTCTTGTATTTTATCTTTCTAACTGCAGACATGATTTCTTCCCACGAAATTGGTCTGTTGGAATCATCAGTAGGATCTTCAATCTGATGTACTTCTTCCGGAGTGTGTTTCGCTAGTAGTCCTTTTAAAGTATTAGAACCAATCCTCAACAGAAATGTCGACACTGACACACTTTCTCACCAGTGGAAGTTTATATGCACTTTTCCGAGTTGTTACTGATGCTGCAGTGAAGACAGAAGTTTGTAAAACAGAGCATTGTGTAATTCCTTTTCTTTAGCTTTAACAAGTGTTTGTATTATCTTCAGCCACGCACAAAGCATTTTGATTCACATTGTCACCGGTCCGATTAGTTATTCCAGAGAAGCTCCCAAAAAATTGACAGAGAGAGAGAGAGAGAGAGAGAGAGAGAGAGAGAGAGAGAGAGAGAGAGAGAGAGAGAGAACAACACACGTGCGCGCACATACAGAGAGAGAGAGAGAGAGAGAGAGAGAGAGAGAGAGAGAGAGAGAGAGAGAGAGAGAGAGAGAGAGAGAATTGTGTAGTGACCTGATAGATTTTTTGCACTTCCAAAGTGAAAAAAAGGAAAGCAAACACATCCAGCTTTTTTTTTTTTTTTTCTTCTTTTCCTCCTTTCTTTTCCGTTTTTTGTTTTTTTTTTTTTTTTTTTTTTTTTTTTTTTTTTTTTTTTTTTTTTTTTTTTTTTTCTTTTTTTTTTTCTTTTCTTTTTTTTTTTTTTTTTTTTTTTTCTTTTAAAGATATGGGTTGTCTCGCCAACATATGAATCATTTTACGACAATTTGTCTCAATCTGTTACAAATCGTGGGGTGTCCTAAACTGTGAAGCGCCTCCACTTAACGGCGCAGGAGCAACCGAACGTGCAATCCCTGTTGGGGCTGGTCGCGGTTGGATGCACAACAAACCTCGGAGTTCGGACATATCGCGTTGCAACACTACCTCCTTTTCACTTGATGGAATGGATTGGTCATGCTTTTCCACTTTGCTGTCAAACGCTCCATGTCTTATCAAAAAACTTCAACTGGCGTCTGCTTCTATTGATACAGCAAGTACTGTGATTTTCCCGCATACGGTTTTAGCCTGTTATACACCGTGTTTCAATTTGTTTCATGATATGACTTATGATGTTATAAATGTACAATGTAATGCATGTACCATGTATTGTACAATGTCATAACATTATGTCCTCGCGTGGTATACGCGCTCTACACGGTCTTATTTGGACAGTAGACCTGAATGCATGGCTCCAGTATTATTTTCTTGGAAGTTCAAGGTTTTTTTTTTCTTCAATACAGATATGAAAGACAGAATACTGGTTCTACTGGCTACACTTACATACAACTTTTTATAGTAGATATGCTATAAAAGGCTGTAACTTAGCTTTGAAAATTGTCATTCGTTTATCAAGAACTTAGGGAACAAACCCTGTAGTGTAAGATACACAGTGTGTATGTTAGCAAACTTATTTTTTATCCCAACATATGATGGACTTTCCCATACATAATCATCTAAAACAAACAGAAGCAACATTTACGTTTATGACGTCATCAAACCACATCACGTCATGGAAAAAATGGATGATTCTGGTCGAGTTTCGGCATAGAACACCCCGTGTTAAAGAAGGTCTATATGGAAGCAATACTTGAGGGAGATGAAGCATTATCTGGGGGGTCTCATTTCGGGTAGCTCCTCTGGAGACCAGCTGATGACGAACGTCACATCTGCCGCGGGCTTAACATGCAGCCTGCTATTACCCGGTAGGTGTCGGGACAGAAAGGTCTGCAAGGGATGTTTTCTTGAACATCGATGATTAGCTTTCGTCGCTCCGCTAGGGCCACTTACTTTCGCAAGGCTGAGAGAGGTAGGTGGAAGATGGCAAAAAATAACGTGTCTCCATTTTAATAACAGCTCTTCTGTGCTCACTCGCTGATTGCGTTAATAAGTGTGAGAGATACTCATTAGCCCCCTTGATTCTCGCAGGCTGCCTGCTGGACGTTTAAGTCCACCTGGCTGGATCTTCTGTATATGATTCCATGACCTGGGCGGTATTGCTTCTCTTCTATCTGATGGCAGAAACAGGTCGGTCAATAACATCCTCTTTCAGATAAAAGAACGACATTTCCCCGACTCCGGCATTTATCAGAAAGAAATCAACCTCCTTCGTTTACCTGGGACTCGGGGGAAATGGACTGGCCATATACAATGGCGTCGTGCTCTTTCGCAACATGAAGCTTGTACAGCTTAAGAGTGTTGTCAGAGCAAGCTGGCTAAAAACGAGTTGTCACCAGCAAAGAAAAGGTTACTCTCTCTCTCTCTCTCTCTCTCTCTCTCTCTCTGTCTCTGTGTCTCTGTCTCTCTCTCTCTTCCTCCTCTCTCTCCGTGTGTGTGTGCGTGCGTGCGTGCATGCGTGTGCGAGTATGCCCGCGCGCGCGCCCGTTTGAACATGTGTGGGATATGTAGGTTTGTGCGCGCGCGCTCTCAAATAGGTTATGACGTGTATGGCATAACAAAACCTGGTATGCTAATTTTTTTTTTCTTTTTTTTTTTTTTTTTTTTTTTAGCATTTTCATTCCATTCCATATTCTTCTCAATTCTTTCTGACTTTCTTTACACCTTTTGTCCTCCACCTGCCCTACCCCCCTATCTCTCTCTCTATTTTTCTCCTTTTTCCCCTTTCTTTTCTCTTTCTCTGTGTTTCTCTGTCTTTGTCTCTCTTTTTTCAGTCTTTCCACCTTTCTCTGTCTGCTTTTGTCATTCTTCCTTTTCCATTTTTTTTGTTTGTTCTTGGCATGTGTTTTTATTCTATTTACCAAGGCTTCGTAATACACAACACACCCCATCCTATTTCTCAGGGCATGACCTTATCATGACTTCCGTTCAGGTCCGGAAGAGGACAAAGGGACAGGCAAGAAGTCAGGGGTTGGGGGTGGGGGGGGGGGGAGCCATACAGAACACCCTAGACCCGCGGAATAAGTAATCATTATACTCTCCACGATGAGATCCCGGGGTAACTGGACCCGGTCACATGTCCGGGAGTAACAGCAGAGCGCAGACAGTCAGTTCCAGCCTGGACAGCGGCAGAATACATCCACTCTTCTTCTTCACTGGTCTCGGGGGAGGGGGGGGGGGGTGGGGGGGGGGGGGGGGGCGGTAAAGGGGCTGTTAGCATGGGCTTGAGACAGCTTCGTGACGGCGTTCAGCATGGAGACGTGTCCTGTCACGACCCTCTCCAGGCCGGCGCGGAGGGACCGGCCACCCGCCGGTCAGGGACTGTCATGGGACAGGGCGACAGGACGCGTGCTGCTTCCTCATGTTTCCCCAGGAATCGAGAGTTGTATGCAGGGGGAGGCTGGGGGATGGGGGGTGGGGAGCGGGTGGTCGGACAGTCAAAGGGTTCCCGTGATACTTGGGTCAAGGCCGTCTGTTCTCGCGCGTGCCGTTGGATGTTCCTTACACATGTCGGACTATGCAGGCAGCGGCTTGGAAGTACCGTCGCTTTAATCAACGTGATGATTATTTCTTTTGCCCCCCCCCCCCCCCCCCCTCCCAACTCCCCCAATGAATCAAAATAATGGTATTCATAAGCAATGCGCCCTGATACATTGTCCGTAACCGAAGGATGGTAAATGTGTGATCGCTGGGGGAAATAACAGCCTGAATTACCATTTTCACTGCACACGGCACAGTGTGATCATAACTTGGACTTGACTCGTCTGGAACCGCCTGGATGTGTAACCAAGGTGAAAAAATGTTGTTTATTTGACTCATCTGCACACTGCCTGAATCTTGAACTGTTTGAAAATTATTGCTTTGGTGACATGAGTACCGTTTTCTTCAAGTTGAAAACAATTTCGCCGGAAAGCAGCAAATGTTGCAGTTACAATAGATTACTGTTTTGACCCCCCCCCCCCCCCCCCCCCCCCCCCCCCAAAAAAAAAAAAAAAAAAAAAAAAAGTAAAAAAAAGAAGAAAGAAAACAAAGACTAATGATAACCTGACATTCGCATTTGATCGGTAAAGTGTCTTTGCATTAACTTCAGTGTCGATAACAAGGAAGGCGACCAACAGATGGTGGATTCAGGCGAGGTTTTTTGGACAAAAACTACATGTGATCTCAAAACAAAAAAAACAACCCAAAAACAACGACACAGAAACAAAAGACGTGTGGAAAGCCTTCAGGACTGACGTGTGACATATACTGAGAGCTCCGAAGAAATGTCTTATTATTTTCTAAACTCCTCGCCACAAATTTGTTGATGTTGTTGTCTTTAGCACCTGCGGCTACTGAGAAATGCGTAACGTTGTATTTTCCCATATACATACATACATACGCACGCGCGCCCACACCACCCCCCCCCCCCCCCCCCCCCCCCCACACACACACACACACTAAGAGCGAGCGAGCAAGCGAACGAGAGCGAGAGCGAGAGAGAGAGAGAGAGAGAGAGAGAGAGAGACGGAAGAGAGGGTTAGACACATGAACATGGAGCTGGATTGTTACAGATTAACTTTGAAAGCGCACGTAAGCAAGATGGGCGGCAAGAAAGGTCTGTGCTTCCAAGTGGACAATATCCTGGACGACCACATGCCGGTAGCTTGACCACTGGTCTTTGACCTTGAATTTTACCTGGCTTCACGTGCTGGCAGTAACTAAGTACTGTTTTGAACTGGATGAAGATTGTGTAGGACAATCCACGTTCTACCACGCTTCGTAGCTCTTACATGGACTCAAGTCTTGACATTGCCCTTTAACCCACGACTGAACTTCTACACGATTTTTTTTTTTTGGTTATCAAGTGTGCTGAAAGATAGGATAAGAAAGGTTTACTTTCCTAAAAGCTTTGTGTAATGTGTCATGTTCTGACCTTGACATTTAACCCTGACCCTGAAGCCCTTTTCTCTTCATGTGATGAAGAACGTAGGCAAGACGCGAGGTTCCTGTTTCTGACAGATTTGTTCTAATTGCAAGACCATCGTGTAAACATGGTCGTCATTTAAGTATAGTGTTGAGAAAGGTTGAATGAATAACTACAACCTGTCACTATTTTTTTTTTTTCTTTTCCTGCCCTATACGGTCGTTGAGAGAAGACGTAGGTGAAAATGTACGACCACAAAATACAGACACACAGGAACGCGGACAACCGGAGCCAGGTTACACTAACTTTCCCTGCACGTGTCCTCCAACGCTGAAAACTCCAGTGTCGACATTACCCCTACCAGGACCTTGGAGACGTTGTGTTACAGAGTTGGAGACACTGGAGACGATGTGGTATATAGTTGGAGACGAGTTGGAGACATTGTGATACACAGTTGGAGACATTGGAGACGATGTGATACACAGTTGGAGACATTGGAGACGATGTGGTATACAGTTGGAGACATTGGAGACGTTGTGTTATAGAGTGTATTTGGAGACATTGGAGACGATGTGGTATATAGTTGGAGACATTGGAGACGTTGTGTTATAGAGTTGGAGACATTGGAGACGATGTTGTGTTATAGAGTTGGAGACATTGGAGACGATGTGGTATACAGTTGCAGACATTGGAGACGATGTGGTATATACAGTTGCAGACATTGGAGACGATGTGGTATACAGTTGGAGACATTGGAGACGTTGTGTTATAGAGTTGGAGACATTGGAGACGATGTGGTATACAGTTGCAGACATTGGAGACGATGTGATATACAGTGGCAGACATTGGAGACGTTGTGTTATAGAGTTGGAGACATTGGAGACGATGTGGTATACAGTTGCAGACATTGGAGACGATGTGGTATACAGTTGGAGACGATTGGAGACGATGTGGTGGTAGACAGTTGCAGACATTGGAGACGATGTGGTATACAGTTGGAGACATTGGAGACGTTGTGTATAGAGTTGGAGACATTGGAGACGATGTGGTATACAGTTGCAGACATTGGAGACGATGTGGTATACAGTTGGAGACATTGGAGACGTTGTGTTATAGTTGGAGACATTGGAGACGATGTGGTATACAGTTGCAGACATTGGAGACGATGTGGTATACAGTTGGAGACAGTTGGAGACGATGTGGTATACAGTGGCAGACATTGGAGACGATGTGGTATACAGTGGCAGACACTGGAGACGATGTGGTATACAGTTGGAGACACTGGAGACGATGTGGTATACAGTTGCAGACATTGGAGACGATGTGGCATACAGTTGCAGACATTGGAGACGATGTGGTATACCGTTGGAGACGATGTGGTATACAGTTGGAGACATTGGAGACGATGTGGTATACAGTTGGAGACATTGGAGACGATGTGGTATACAGTTGGAGACATTGGAGACGATGTGGTATGTACAGTTGGAGACATTGGAGACGATGTGGTATACAGTTGGAGACGATGTGGTATACAGTTGGAGACGATGTGGTATATACAGTTGGAGACGATGTGGATACAGTGGCAGACAGTTGGAGACATGTGGATGTGGTATACAGTGGCAGACATTGGAGACGATGTGGTATACAGTTGCAGACAGACATTGGAGACGATGTGGTATACAGTGGCATACATTGGAGACGATGTGGTGGTATACAGTTGCAGACATTGGAGACGATGTGGTATACAGTTGCAGACATTGGAGACGATGTTGGTATACAGTTGGAGACATTGGAGACGATGTGGTATACAGTTGGAGACGATGTGTATACAGTTGGAGATCTGATGTACAGTGGAGACATTGGAGACGATGTGGTATACAGTTGGAGACGATGTGGTATACAGTTGGAGACGATGTGGTATACAGTTGGAGACATTGGAGAGATGGTGATGTGGTATACAGTTAGAGACACTGTAAACGATGTGGTATACAGTTGGAGACATTGGAGACGATGTGGTATACAGTTGGAGACGATGTGGTATACAGTTGGGATTGGACGACGATGTGATATACAGTTGGAGACATTGGAGACGATGTGGTATACAGTTGGAGACGATGTGGTATACAGTTGGAGACGATGTGGTATACAGTTGGAGACATTGGATGATTGTGTGTATACAGTTAGAGAGACACTGTAAACGATGTGGTATACAGTTGGAGACATTGGAGAGACGATGTGGTATACAGTTGGAGAGACGATGTGGTATACAGTTGGAGACGATGTGATATACAGTGGAAACTTTGGAGACGATGTACACGTGGTGGCTCAGACGGTTGTGGCCAGTCCTCAAACGGAAGATCTTCACCGTCTCCCGTGGCTGTAGGAGGTGGAAGCTGTCGTTTTGAATGGTGGTGAGTGCGTATGTACAGACACACGCATGCATACATGCATACATACATACATACATACATATATCCATCCATCCATGGAAGGATGAAGGGGAAAGACAGGCATGTCTCTTTCTCTCTCCCCCCCCCGCCCTCTCTCTCTCTCTCTCTCTCTCTCTCTCTTTCACTCTGTTTCACTATCTCTTTCACTCACTCACTCACTCTCATTGTCTTTCTCTCTCTCTCTCTCTCTCTCTCCTCTCTCTCTCTCTCTCTCTCTCTCTCTCCCCACCCCCCCCTTTCTCTCCCCATGTGCGTAGGGTATGTATGCTTTAAATGTTTACTTCCTCCCTCCTGCTCCTTCAACTTCCCAAACAACTCCTGCCCCCCCCCCCCCCCCCCCCCCCCCCCCCCCCCCCCCCCCCCCCCTCTTCGTGCCTCTCTCTCTCTCCTCTTCCCCATCTCCCCCTCTCTCTCCCTGTCTCTGTCTCTGTCTCCTTCACACACACACACACACACACACACACGCGCGCGCGCGCGCGCGCGCACACACACACTCAAGCACACGCACACACACACACACACACACACACACACACACACACACACACACACACACACACACACACACACACGCGCGCGCTCGCGCGCGCGGAGGTCTATTGGCCAGGCTGCGCACACCAAAGGGGCAGGGTAGTGAGGAGAGCCATTGAAGAAGTTTACGATGTCCATACATCACTGGCTTGCTGTTCCCCGTGCCAGGGCCCTGACACCTTCATTCAACCCCCCCTCCACCCCTCCCCCCATCCCTCCGTCCGTCTGCATACAGCGGCCACAGCTAAGCCAAAGAGAGAGGCCAGGGGAAAGGTGTAGAGGCCGCAGCAAAGTCACGGGACCTTGGCAAGGTCATAGAGTCCACTCTAGGGTCACGATGAAGTCGCAGAGATCATGGAGAAAACGGCACATGACACTGCAAAACTATTTAGCGACACGGCAAAAAAATTAAAGAATTACAGTCGTATGGGACACGACAGAATAACAGGGGTCACGGTGTGGTCTACGGGCCATGGCAATTATCATCACAGGGGCCCTGGAAACGTAGGGACCACGGAAAGTCATAGGCAAAGTCCTAGACCCTCGGCTAGCTTGTAAGGGCTACAGCATAGCTATAGAGGCCAGGGCAAAGTCATAGACCCTCGGTTAGCTTGTGAGGGCTATGGCATAGCTATAGAGGCCACGGTAAAGGCATAGACCCTCGGCTAGCTTATAAGGGCTACAGCATAGCTATAGAGGCCACGGCAAAACCATGAGGCGGCGCGGCGGGAGGGAAGGGGAGGGGGGTGTAGGTCATGAACTTGGGATTGCGGGTTCGAATCTCCGCTAGCCGTTTCGGTGTAAGGGGATTTTTTTTTCTTTTACTGTCATAGTAAACGTTGGATCCCATTACATTTCTCTACAAAGTCTTCCGGATGAGAGTACAACCGACATTCTGTGTGTTAACAAACGTACAGTATCTTCTTGCACACACGTCAAATCCCGTTACCAACTTTGGGAAGAGATGGCCAGCTTGGCTGTTGGTGTGGATGACACGTATACACATAGCATGCCCCGAAAGACTGAATGGAAAACTGAGTGACTGGCATCCGACAGAATGACACAGGAAACGATTGAAGGTGTCACCAGCAGGCAGCTCTTCAGTCTGCACTGCCTAGGTAGGCAGCTGTTGTGTAAACGCGAGCATTAATTGCGGAGCGCTTGAGTTTAAACCATAACCGATGATAGGCCCTATAGAAGTACTTTGAATGATATTGATCATATTCAGAGCCATGACAACCTTGTGAGAGACATGGTAAAGTCGGGAAGACCACAGCGAAGTCAAAGTGGTCACGATAACTTCGCTGGGTCACGACAAAGTGACGGAGACACCACACCCATTGGGCCCTTTAAAAGACAGAAAAATAGAAGAATTAAACACAGCTACGACACAGCGGACCCCGTGGTGCAGTGGAAAAGTGTAACAGAACTGAGTGTTGGGAGGTCACGGGTTCGATACCTCTCAGAGACATTTAATGCTGGACGATTTCGGCCTGTGACAGCTCCTGCCTCGAGGTGAGCGTGGCATGGAGTCGAACGGTAAGATTTCGGCCCGTGACAGCTCCAGTCCCGAGGTGAACATGCCATGGACTCGAACGGTAAGATTTCGGCCCGTGACAGCTCCTGCCCTGAGGTGAGCGTGCCATGGACTGGAACGTAAGATTTCGGCCCGTGACAGCTCCTACCCCGAGGTGAGCGTGCCATGGACTGGAACGGGAAGATTTCGGCCCGTGACAGCTCCTACCCCGAGGTGAGCGTGCCATGGACTGGAACGGGAAGATTTCGGCCCGTGACAGCTCCTACCCCGAGGTGAGTGTGCCATGGACTCGAACGGGAATATTTCGGCCCGTGACCGCTCCTACCCCGAGGTGAGCGTGCCATGGACTGGAACGGGATGTTTTCGGCCCATGACAGCTCCTACCCCGAGGTGAGTGTGCCATGGACTCGAACGGGGCGATTTCGGCCTGTGACCGCTCCTACCTCGAGGTGAGTGTGCCATGGACTCGAACGGGAAGATTTCGGCCCGTGACCGCTCCTACCCCGAGGTGAGAGCGTGCCATGGACTGGAACGGGACGATTTAAGCCACAAAGTTGACTTTCATCCACCTGATGGATGCATCTTAAAGGGTGGTGCTGAAATTTCTCCGAGAGTGTTGTTCAAATGTCCTGACCCCAATGGAATGCTTTGTGGGTGCGCTCAAACTGTGACAGCACAGGCTTCCAAGCGTGGTGCAGGATTGCTCCCAGCTGGTTGGTTCCGATGTTGAGGACAGTACTTCCCTGGGTCCCACCGGCATCTTCAGGTGTATACTTTTCCGGTCTGCCTTCTGGCCGACTGTGGGGAAAGGCTCAGTGATGGTGAGGAAAGACCCTGTGATCACTGCCACTGGAAAACAACTGAAAGCAACTCAGGTTTGGACTTAGGTTTACCAAAGAAAAGGGGATTTACATACAAAATGGGCGTACAAGCCCAGTATGATGTTCTGTGAAGGCTTGGTGGAGTTCTCAGCATCGAAGCTGCAGTAACTGTTGAAACAGCAACAGAGATACACTTTCA
>JADBJO010000280.1:482500-505000 GCA_016801955.1 Conus betulinus
TCTTTGAATCATTTGAACAACGCTGGTTAATGAGATGCTGCTTTCAGAAATACCGGAGATATGAACCAGGAAAAATCACACATGCACACACCATACATGCACACACATTTACACCCAATGTATGGGTCTCATCAAGTAGCTGAACTGAAAATGATTCCAAGATTAGTGAAGACACGGCCTTTTTCTATTCCCGTTTAAATGAAAATATCCAAGGTCAAACAATTGAACATTGGAGCTTCAGAATGTCATGTTGGTTGTCCTCATTGTCATTGATAGCGTTCGTTTCCGGCGAACGTGAACCACCTCCACAACCAAATCGAACATGGCTTGAAGAATTGTTGTTATATGACGTCCCACGGGAAACGGAAAGGACAGGAAAGTGACGAGGTAGAGCATTAGTGAAACGCTCACGGTTCATGTTTGGCCCTTGCTGGCGGCACAGTGGCTCCTCTGGAGAAGGGCTTAAGGATGACTTGATATCCACAGCGCCCCGTTGACTTCCGGCTGTAGTAGGGCCACGGCTGGACAATGGAGTGCTTGTGTATTGGAAAGTATTGGGAAACCGGTGAGGGGGGGGGGGGGGGGGGGGGGGGGAAGAGGGCTCGGAGGTGGCACTAAAAGATGGCGACAGCACCATAAAAAAGAAAGAAATCGGACATAACAGCATCGACGATCAAGAGGGGAAAGAAGAACTCCAATGTGTCTCCGCTCCTAAGTGCTCCCATAACACACGGCTAATCGTGTGATCATGGCAGATTTACGGAAAGGGGTTTTCAACACGTTGTAAAACATCACTGTTTACAAACCGTTGGACTGGGAACATGATCTATGCAAATGAATGTGTTTACGGGGTCTTTGAAGAGACGAAAAAGGTCAGATTTAGGTGTGAGAGAAGGAGTGGGCGAGGGAGGTCATGAATGGACGGTTTAGATGGCATGATTACTGCAGCGGTGTGGAGAATAGCCATTGAGGCCAAGACAACGGGTCCGTCGCCATTCATACCTCACCCCCAAGTCTCACCTGAATCGCCCCCAATCCCCCCACAGACACAAACGACGGGTTTGTATGAAGCTGTGCCGGCGGCGGGCCAGTGCCGAGTGGTGGTAGCGGTTGTCTTCACGGGGGAGGACAGCCAAGTGAGCCGTGAGATGGGCCGGCCGTGGGTCGGGACCGCCCTGCCTCAGGCCTGCAGGAGGTCCGTTAGCGCGGCCCGTGGGTGGGAGAGGTGAGGACAGGGGTGGTCGGATATCGCACAGTACTCGACAGTCTCGGCGAACAAAGCCCTTAATGATACAGGGGTTGGCAAAGGCCCCGTGGACCTCTTCAGTCATTCAGTTCCAGTCAATGTGGCCTTGTACCCCGTTAGGATTGGGTTTTTTCTGAATGGAAACACGGGGCTGGAGGTGCCTCCGTGAAGGAAAGAAAAAAAAAGGTTGATGTATTGTTCAGGCCACCTGCTCAACGGCCGATCCGGAGCCAATCAGTTGTGTTCCATTTGTACAAGCTGTTATGGTCGTGGTTCCCATTCACCCAGAACGGGGCAGACAGGCGGGTGTCCACAGTCGCAAATCAAATCAATCTCCACATCATATCCCATAGAGATGTTATGTTTTTGTGACGTTTATTTCTGACATCTTTCATTCCACTTTTCGCTAAGTACTTTTGGAGGTCACTGGATTCGTTTGTATGTTTGTACCCCTGGTGGTGAGAACATCACAGAGAGATTGGTGGTAGATCTCTGTTGAACAGCGAGGACGGCTTCCATTGAGTGGTGGCAGTCAGAGCGAAAATCCCACTCCGGACAGGCAGTACAAGTAGAGCTGTTTTCAACGCAGATGTTGATGATCATCACTGCCAGTGAAAAGCTGAACAATGTCCACTTCAACGCTTGTCATTGATTCCTGTTTTCTTTCTTCCTCCCTCTCTCTCAACCTTTATGCACACACACACACACACACACACACACACACACACACACACACACACACACACACACACACACGCTCGTTCAGCATAGCAGAGTGTCAGAGGATGGACAGGAGACGTAGTATCAGCAGTGCAAAGGATCACCAGAAGGCTGCAACCACTACCACGATAGGAAAAGGAATGAGCTAAGAACGACTACCCCGAAACACCCCAAAACGAGTGGGAAAAATGAGTTTGATGACTGTCATAGAAATTGAAGATTTGATTCAACACCCATTTTGCGCCGAATATGAGAAGATAAGAGGTTGCTCGTTCTTCGTTTCCATTGTCCCTGTATGTTGTTTGTTTTGCCTGAAGAAGTCCCGAGAGGTCAATATGCATCGTGTTTTGTCCTGTAATCTGTTTGTCTGGATTCTTGCGGAACTTATAATCTCCTTTTTTTTTTTAAATTCGCTGCAATTTCAGCGTTCAGCCACCTCGCTCTGAAAGTGACTGTCCTAGAGTTCATCGTCCGCTGCAGACTGCCCACAGATCCCACGGTTCTCACTGGAAGGGCTGTGTCTGGGTCTGGGTGGCTGTCTGGAAATCATCAAGAGGGTTTCGACAGGCATCTGTCAGTATGCTGAATGGACCGAAGGGTGAGATGCCTGCGCCTTAAAGCTTAAAGAACCAAGGCAGTCCTGATGTCACTGGAGTGACTGACAGACCAGAACATGAACAACGTCGAGAGATTGAACTACTTAGAAACATTAATAACGTTGAGAGATTTAAACGTTAAGAAACACGAACAACATTGAGAATGTGAAACATTAAGGAACACGAACAATGCTGAAAGATTTAAGCGTTTAAGAAACACAAAACAACGTCTGGAGACTGAAACACTAAGAAACACGAACAACGTTGAGGAATTGAAGCTCAAGGAAACACGAACAACGTCGAGAGATTGAAGCACCGAGAAACACAAACAACATTGATAGTCTGAAACACTAAGGAATACGAACGACGTTGAGAGATTACCAAGATGAGAGTTTGAAACACCAAGAAAAACATTCACAACGTTGAGAGATTGAAACACTGACAAACACGAACAACGTTGAGATATTGAAGCACAAAAAACACAAAGTTGAGCGATTAAATAATCAAGAAAGAAAAAATACATTACACTTACAGTATCACGCGAGATGAGTTTTGTCAGGCCGGGTGATTGAGAGATGTCTCCATACTATTTCAATTTTCGTTTTGTGACTGCTGTCAAGAGGTCTTCAAAAGAGCCAATGGCTGCCTAGATTCTGTCGCGCACTTCTTCATCGGTGACACGTTCCTTATAACTTGTGCATGGAAATGTACGATAGCATCAGATGTTAAATGCTTAAATCTGTAGATCTGTTGTCAGGGTTCGTGTTCCACAAGCACACAGAAAGACTGATATTGCCTAGTGTGCGCATCATTCTCACTTTCAATCAGAGAGGGGTATAATTGTGTTCCAGAAGATCATGAGTTTGAGGAGCGTTGTTTATGCCTGGGCAGTTCTTGAGAGAACTTGTCGCTTAAATTCTTCATCCGTCACAACATCTCCCAGATGCTTGAAGCAGCCTCCTGTCTCAGGGTTTTGGACCACTAGCTTTTGACCATCTCTTCCTTGCCTTTGGTGTTGTTTGTCATGCGTTTGGTCTTTTCTTTACTGATTTCCATACAATATGCTGCAGATTTTTTTTTTTTTTTTTTTTTTTTTTTCTTGTCGGGGCTTTTTTATTAGCTGGACAAGTTCTTCATCCTCTTTTGCCCCACACCATGGATGTCATCATGAGCAAAGCATAGGCTGATGGTGGTCCTACTTCTCTTGCTTACTGTGCCAAGACGGCTTTCTGATGTACCAGTCATGAGCCTTTCCAGAAAGGTGTTGAAGAGGGTCGAGGAGACAAGACAGCCCTGTCTGACGCCACCATTTGAGCAGAACCATTCGCCTCAGCTGCTTGTACAGCGGACTGTGATGGTAGTCTTTCATAAAGTTGCTATGTGACGCTGAGAAGTTCCTGCAGATGTTGCGCTCCCTGATGCTTGCTAGACGCAGCCAGATAGTTTTTTAATCAACGAAAATACTGTATAGATCTTACCGGTATTGAATGTTTTAGGAATAACTACTTATGAACGTGTTTGACTTTGTTTCTGTGTCCGATGATTTTTTTTTTTCTTTTATTTACCTTTCAAACTGTAAAGGTGCTCAATACCATGATAAATTAACGTTCAACATCATCGATTAACTCACACATGCGCGCACGTGCCCCTCAACACACACACACACACACACACACACACACTGGGTCTGCTGTCCCTAGGGAAAGCGTGTCGCCATAGTACGGAGCCAACCAGTCTTTGTTCTGTCGGTGAATTTTCTTGTAGGTAACAAAAGTGGATTGGTCTAAGAACATATTGCCCGTGACAACTCACGTATCGCTAGTTTATATGCACTGAATGCTCTGCAAAACGGGTGTCTCGTCGAATTCGATAGACAAGCACTGATTGTGTACAGGGGGAGGGGGGGGGGGGGGGGGGGGGGGGGGGGGGGGAGATGGGACAGGGGCTGAGAGAGTTCTCGCCCTGAGTGAGACGCGAACTTGGGACCCAGGGTCGTGCGCCTTTCTTGGAGAGTGAATGTGACCAACATTCCGCCGTGTTCGTGGGGAGGGTATGTTTTCCCTTTGTCTTTCCATCGCCGTCCACGAAAACACTCCGTCCAAACCCTTGATCCCATTCTCTCCAACCTGCCTCTAGCTTACCCCCCACCTCCCATCTTGTGTCGTATCACCCTCGCTCTTCTTCACCCCTTCAGTGTGGCGCCGGACAAGTCTTATGCGGGACGGCCTGCCCTAACCTGGCGACGAGAGAGTGTAAAAGTAAGAGGGATGTGTTACTCTACACTACTCAATGGCACGCGCACCTTCTCACTCTGTCTCTGTGCCAGACCAAACACGCCGTTTCCGTGTTGTCCATTGAGACCTCTACGGACATCGAGCACGTGCCAGCAGACACAAGCCACGTGGCCCCCCGGGAGGGTCATAGGTCATGTGCAGCTGGCCAGCGGCTCTTGCAGCTAGCATTCTTCACTGACCTTTGACAGACAGGCTGGGGGGGATAGGGGGGGGCCAGGAGGATGGGCTGGTGAGAAAGGATGGGGGTGTTTTTTTTTGGGTGGTGGTGGAGAAGTAGGTGGGATGGTGAGGGTAGATAGGAAGATGAGGCGGGGGGCGTGGGAGGTGAAAGGGGGGGGGGGGGGGGGGGGGGGAGGAGGGAGGTGGGGGAGGTGGGTGGTCAGTCTGGGTCAGGCGGTTCGGGTTCGGATGGTGTGGTCGCTGTGTCTGGAGACAGCGTGGGTTGGGTGTGTTTCCCCAAAGGTTGGGATCTCTTGGTCTGTCTGTACATCTGTCTGTCTGCCTGTCTGTCTGCCTCTCTGTCTGTCTTTCTGTATGTCCGTCTGTCTGTCTCTGTCTGTCTGTCTTTCTATCTGTCTGTCTGTCTGTCTCTCTCGTCCTCTCTTTCTGTCTGTCCGTCTGTCTGTCTGTCTGTCTTACTATCGATCTGTCTGCCTGTCTGTCTCTCTCGCCCTCTCTGTCTGTCCGTCTGTCTGTCTATCTGTCTTTCTATCCATCTGTCTGTCTGTCTCTCCCTCTCTCTTTCTGACCGTCCGTCTGTTTGTCTGTCTGTCTGTCTGTCTGTCTCTCCCCCTCTCTCTATCTGGAAATGACAGAATTGGGCAGAAATGGCCTAATCATTAAATCTCTCTCTCTCTCTTTCTCTGTCTGTCTGTCTGTTTGTCTGTGTGTGTGTGTGTGTGTGTGTGTGTGTGTGTGTGTGTGTGTGTGTGTGTGTGCCTCTCTCTCTCTGCCTCTCTCCCTGTCTTCTCTCTCTGCCCGTCTCCCTGTCTCTATGTCTCTATCTCTGTCTCTATCCCTGTCTGTCTGTCTGTCTGTCTGTCTCTCTCTCTCTCTCTCTCTCTCTCTCTCTCTCTCTCTCTCTCTCTCTCCTCTCTCTCTCTCTCTGGGGTTAGTTGACAATGCCGCGTGTGTACGTGCGCTGACAAGTCGACCTCGATCCGAACCCCTGTCAGTGTTTGTGTATCAGTGTGAGAAGGGCGGATAGATCCCCCGCACCCACGCTGGGGTACTCTGTCATTGGTCCCATCCAGCAATAGCAACAACAACAACAACAACAACAACAACACAACAACAACAACAACAATAACATCAACAACAAGAAGCCCAGCGCGCAGTTCCATTCTTGACAAGCTGGAGGTCCAGCGGTAATTTGTTTACCCTGTCTGTCTGTCTGTCTGTCTGTCTCTTCTCTCTCTCTCTCTCTCTCTCTCTCTCTCTTCTCTCTCTTCGCCCTCTCTTCTCTCTTCTCTTTGTCTTTCTCTCCCCCACCCTCTCTCTCTCTCAGTGCGCATGCGCGCGCGTGTGACATTCCCCACCTCGTCCATCCAGAAACGTCTTGTGATAGTAAGTTTGTAAATTTCCCCCTTGAGACATTGAATTCTCATTGCAATAACCTCTATAGTGCTTATCACTATCGTCGGGGTTTGTGACAATTTTTTCTTTCTTTTTTTTTTTTTTTTTTTTTTCGCCTGTCTTTCAAACTTTGTCGTCTTTGAGAAACAGAAAAAAAATGTAACGTTTTAATGTTTATATAGATCTTTTCTGTACCGTTCCCTCTCCGCCCTATCATGAACATTGAAAGTACAACACACGCAACAAAAAAAAAAAAAAAACAAACAAACAAATAAGCGAATAAACAAAAGGCCTCTTGTCTTCGCCGCCACAGACGAAGCCTTCCCTCATTCTCGACGAGCTAGTTCGGAGAGGTGAAGGAGTGGAGGGGGAAGGAGGGGAGAGGGGGAGGGGGAACGGAGGGGAGGAGGCGGGTGGGTCTGTTCCGACGACTCATGGAAAAGGTTCACGGTCAGCTCTGGGAGCGAGGTTTTCATTTGTTTATTTATTTCGTTTTAAATTTATTTCGTTTTTAATATATTTGCTCTCTCTCTCTCTCTCTCTCTCTCTCTCTCTCTCTCTCTCTCTCTCTCTCTCTCTGTGCAAATTTGTGTCCGACTGGTTGCATGGGGGAATCATAATACGTCTTGTGCAGACTGCCTGATTGCATTGTTGTAAGATTCTCCCCTTTCGTTCTGTCTTCTTTCCTTTTTCTTTAAGATTATTTAAGATTTTCTACAACCCCCCCCCCCCCTCCCCCCCTTTAAAATATTTAGCATTTTTCTTTCTCTTTTCGTATCAATGTTGACAATGCAATTCCACGCCGAGGTGTTGTTTATTGTTGTCAATTTTTCCCTCACTGAGCACAGCATAAGCTATTGCTTATCGCTGCTTCAGTTTACGAGTTTGTTTATGTACACATCCCTGATCAATAAAGAAATGCGTCACCAACCTATTTGGGTTAGGATGTCTAGTGCCTACTGACCTGGCCGGCTAGGGTGTCTACTGACCCGCTAGCTGACGCTGAGGCTGACCACATCTCACGTGCACGGAGTGACAAGGCCTGGTCATTGTCTGTTCAGGCTACGTTATCAGGCTATCTATCGCATCAACGTCAGTTCTATTCTTCTCTTACTATTCTCTTGTATTCCCTAATATCCAGAGTCATATCTGAAGGGTGGACAATGCGCACACGTCACCCAGAAACCTTCCCCCATCCCCCCCCCCCCCCAACGACCCCACCCCCACCCCCTAACCCCCATCCTCAGTTTTAAAACTAGCATTAACGATTCAAGCGTGTGACACAACGGTAAGTGTGCGCGTTTTTTGAAAATTTACGGTACCCCTTTCGTAAACCCCACCAGGCAACTAACCTTGTTTCTTTTTCAAATACCGACTCCGATTTCGTTGAAACATGAAGACCTGAACATTGACTGTGTTTATATACATACATACATACACAGGAGAGAGAGAGAGAGAGAGAGAGAGAGAGAGAGAGAGAGAGAGGAGAGAGAGAGAGAGAGAGAGAGAGAGAGTGTGTGTGTGTGTGTGTGCGTGCGTGCGTGCGTGCGTGTGTGTGTGTGTGTGTGTGTGTGTGTGTGTGTGTGTGTGTGTGTGTGTGTGTGTGTGTGTAACCTGTGGTGTTTTCCCTTCTATTCACTTTAACCTCTCTGGAAAAGAAGCCCGCGAGGAGGGAGAGCACTAGACCTGAGCGTTAACAGTTGTTGCAGGTGGACGGCCCCTGAGGTTCAGGGTTGCTGCTACACTGGTGGGAGATCTCTCCCATTGTTGTCGCCGTGTCCCTCTCGGTTGGTTTGAAGCCACCTCCTCACAGTCAGTGTGAAGATTCACCGTGGATCTCGCCGCAGCAGGCAATCTCCACCACTACCTGTCTTATTAGATGGACGGTAACGGTGACTTTCTGTTCACTCTGTTTATCTTAGTGACAGTATTACTCAATGGCACCTCGCAAATGACTGGATACATCAGGCTATCGTCGTTTTTGTTTGTTTCCTCGTTTGCTTGTTTGTTTGCTTCTAAATTCTAAAAAGTATTTTTAAGGCTCCGCCCGAAAAAAAAAAAAACGTAGACTAACGAATCACAAAACGAAACGCGACGCGTTTCGACCTCTTAGGTCCTCTTCAGGTAAGATAAACAACACTCAGGACAACGACAATGAAGGAGCAATGCCTTATCTTCATCCAATTCGCCGCAAGATGGGCCTTGAATTAATTTGGTATTTTTTGAAAAAAAAATTCTTTTATTTGTTTTGCTTCTACGCTGGAAGAAACAGCACAATGCTCGTTCCATCTGCCCCACACGACGTGTCGCGCAGCTCCAGCCCCAGGCCCGTCAGGCCTCAGGGACAATCACTATCAGAATGCTGTCAGGCTACCCGCTAGGGGAGACGCGGCGCCTGCCGCTGAGTCACTTCGGAGGTGTCCAGTGGTGTCTGTTCTGACCCGACGATCGCGGGACAGTGCCCCCTTACCCCCCCCCCCCCCCCCCCCCATCCTACCCCCCCCCCCCCCCCCCCCCTCCCCCCCCCTGCTGACGACAATAACTCGTTTTCCTCTAAGAGGCAGCATGAGTGGGTGTCCTTTTTTTCCGGAGGGGCCCTCCAAGCTGCGTGCGTAATAGAACCTATTCACTCTGCCACGTGAGACAGTCGCGCCAGACATGTCGAGGAGATGAAGTCGGTCTTTCGGTGCAGTAACGTCATAGCGTTTGGCACGGCAATCGTGCGAGTATGTATCTGAAGAATGAAAGCATTAACTTGAATGTGTCGATGTGGTTGAAGAATGGAGATTCCTAACACATAGTTCCTAACACATAACACATGCAGCTAGTCTTTTTTTTTTTTCATTTTAACTTTATCATTATTGTTGGGGGGGGGGGGGGGGGGGAGGGGAGGGTGTGGCGGTAGTATTATAGTATACAATCTTATATGAAACAGACAGGCCAGTCACACTCGGTCTCTACGCCGACTCCCCCGTCTAGTGTTCTGCAGTTTGGGTGTAGCCTGCAGCTAGGGTTGGCTCCGCTACCAACATGACTCGACTTGCAGCTCTGGTGGTGTGACGCAGAGTGCCTGCATGTCGTCATAGATGGCGCGTTCAGTCTGCGCCGTGTTGCCCTGTTGTTGTTGATACAAACCAGTTCAGCCAAGTCATAGTCTTGATGCAATCCAGCTTTTTTTTTTTTTTATCGGGAGAGGTTTTGCCTCCCAGCAGACAGTCACTCACTACCTGGGGAAATTCGTCATTAGTTCCGGAAATGCTTAACATTTCCTGGGCTATTTCTGGAGCTGTGAATTGATCGGATCTGACTTGTCGGGAAATGCCTGAAAACTTCAGTCACTGTTTCCATTGAACGTCTGTCTGTCGGGATGAGCGCTGGGGCGTCAGTGCTTAAGGAAGCACGATGAGTCTGTGTGTGTGTGTGTGTGTGTGTGTGTGTGTGTGTGTGTGTGTGTGTGTGTGTGTGAGTGAGAGAGAGAGAGAGAGAGAGAGAGAGAGAGAGAGAGAGAGAGAGAGAGAGAGAGAGAGACAGAGAGACAGAGAGAGAAGGCGTCTCTGTTCATTGGTTATATGATCCTATGTGTACAGTGACAACGACAGAAAGATCATGCAAAAGAAATGAATATCGTTTCTCTCAGTCTACTACTTTTTGCTCACATACATGTCCGTGTCAGCGCATGTGAGTAGGCGCACCCCCATGAATATCCACATACATGACACAAAGCACAGAGTATGATTGAAATAGGTATATCAATGAGTAAATAAAAATGGAGAAGTAAGTAAACAAATAAATATACAGAATCAAAATGAGCAAAGTTTAAATTTGCATCACTCAGAGTTTTTTTTTTTTTTTTACGTCATTTTCTTATTGCAAGTGCAGCCAGAACACACCGAAGATAACAGACTGATAAAAAAAAAAAAAAAAAAAAAAAAAACAGAAAAAACCCCCCCCCCAGTAAAAATCGTCCGATGTCTCCCAGCTAATTAGATTCCGATCACACAAACAAGATCTGCATGCCTCTGTCAGTCTTCATTTGCCCCACCCACCCTATGCCCTTCACCTTGCTGGGGTGTTTGTGCATCACACGTGAGTTAGGAAAGGCAGACTGCCTCACGTCTCATACCCAGTTGCATCCGGCGCTCGGCTGTGGGCTGCCAACATCAAATGAAGATGGAAAGCCACTCGGAAGTCGTCTGTTTTTTTTTTTTTTTTTTTTTTTTTCTTTCCTGCTTTAATCTTACAGGTCAAATGCTTCATGTGGTGGCAGGGATGCCAGGCTTTTTATAACTACGAATTATTGTTGTTGTTGTTGTTATTTTTATCAATATCATCATAATCGTCATCATCATCAATATTATTATCATTATTATCATTATCATTATTATTATTATATTAGCGTTATTATCATTTCTTCTTCTTCTTGCTGTTGTTGTTATTGTTGTTCGCCATCAAATTCCTTTCCTCTGTCTTTCTAAGTGCTGTTTGCCAGCCCCTTCACCCCTTCCCCCTTCCCACATGACCACAACAACCACATCAACCATCACCGTCCATAACTGTCTGTCTGTCTGTCTGTCTCTCTCTCTCTCTGTGTCTGTCTTGAGAGGCACTGTGGGGTGACAGTGGGTACGGACAGTGGAGCTGGCCAAACTTGCAGTCCACGGAGTTTGATTTGTTTTACATTCTTCTGTACTCGCAAAGTCCAGGCAGAAAACACGTGCTCTCGCTGTGCCATCTTGACCTCTCTTTTTGTCGGAGTAGTTTGTCTCCCTTGTGTGTTCTCCCTGCTACCAGTACCAGCAGGCGCTGGCAGCTCTGAACAGAAGTGGATGGTACATGATGACAGTCAGGACAGGCAAGGATTCTCCGGGGATAAGTTGCTGGCAATAGGTCCCTCCCACGGGAAAGACAGTGGATTGTGATGTCATCTGTAAGGTTTAAGAACACCTCTGCCAGCAGCATGTCTCCCGAGTACCAGAAGTCTGCATTTCCAAGGAGTATGACAGGAAATACCTTAGGAACTGAAACGCAAGGCTTCTGATAGAACTATCGGCGTTCAAACTTGAGGTTTGAGACAGGACTGTCCTAATTTAAGAGTCGGGAATTCGCTTTCAGAAAAGAGAAGGTTGCTCGCCTTGTGTTCCTCACTACTTTGCTTTCAAAGACAGACCCGTTTGATGAACTGGTATTCATGTGACCTGATGTACAAAACGTTGACCTGAAAATGGAGATTCCAGTAAAGAATGTATCATATTATTTCAGGCTGCTGATATAACTTCCGCAAAGAATCATAGCTCTGATAGAATTTTCCCAAGACGTTCCGATGCTTTGTTTCTGAAAGGATTTTTCTTGGACTTCAGATGTGAGGCTTTTGATAAGCTCCCCTATGTGTTAAACTAGAAGACTTCTACCAGGATTTTCTCAAGAGTTAAGGCTTCTAACTAGGCTCCCCAAAGAAACTGCAATTTGGGGGGTTTGCAAAGGACTTCGCCAGCAGTTGAAAACAGGCTTCTGAGAAGACTTTCCTTGGAACTGAAATGTACTCTGATAGAAATTCCGTGGGTGTTGAAATGCGAGGCTTTTGGTTAGACTTTCTTTGAAGCTGAAACGTGAAGCTTTTGAAAGAACTCGTGGGAGTTGAAATGTAAAGAGTCTGCCAAGACTTCCCGTAGGAGTTGCAGGTGGAGCAAAGCCAAGCATAAATAACGGTGCTCCCTGAAGAGAGAGTTCAATGGATGCCATATGCCGTCGCTGGAGGCTTTAAACGTATTGTTGTCTCCCTTTTCTTCCTCACGTGCGAAGCAGATCGGTGAGAACTGGCTTTCCGAACAAACAGGTTGTTCACCTTAACTTGTTTCTCTCACTGTTCTCTTCCAGACTCGCCTGGCAAAACGCCATTCGTGTGACATGATTTACGGAATGTTGACCTGAAAATGGAGACACGAGTCAAGACTACATCGTGCGGAGAACAAAAGGATACAAAAGAAAACGAGACAGACAGAAGGGGAAAGACCAGAAGGAAACAGAGAAAAGTGGGATTGAAAGAGAATGAAAGGGAGGAAGGCTCAGAGACAAAAAAGGGTGGTGGCCGACGAACACAAACTTTAAAAGAAAAAAGAAGAAGGAACATACGGACTGAGCTCACTAACTGATGCAGGCCAGGCCAGACTGCGAACAGCCGCACAGAACACCGTGCATTCTAACACTCAGACAATGCACTGTGCAAAAAAACAAAATAAAAAAACAAAAAAACAGGTGAATTGTCGGCCCTGCGTGTCTCCTGCAGACGTTACGTCACGTCACAGACATCTGACACATCGAAACGCATGAGATTCTCAGTCTGGGTACCTTCTGGGGAGGGATTGTTGAGTGGATCTTTCTATTTGTTGTTCGTATTGTCAGGAGAAGACATTGTCGGAAATCCACCCGTCTCTGTGTGATCATATGTTGTTTTTTTTTTTCAGTAAAATAAAAATGCAGTTACCGAGCCGCCAAACGAAGCAACAAAAGCGTTTCAACACAGACACCACGCATGTCGACCCACTGGGACTTCTGCAGGCAGGGACTGAGAACATGGAAAACAATGGAAGCACAGGTATAGACTGGCACTTATCTCTTCGATCTTGGCGCAGACTGTGGCGTGGGTGTAAGACTGAAATTACGAAATGGAAAGAGAAGATGGGAGAGGCTGAAAGGGGGAGGGTGCAGATTTAAAACGAAAATATTATAATGTTATAATGGTGATAATGATCATAGTGATAATAACAGTAACGATAATGATAAAAGATGATGATGATGACGATGATGATGATAAGAGTTATAATGATAATAATAATGATAGCAATAATAGTAATATTGATAATGATAGTACAAACAATAACGGTAATGATGATTATAAAAAGATAATGATGACGATGATTATGATATATAATAATAATGATAATAATGATAACAATAGTAGTAACAGTAGTGTGGGTGAACGATTAAAATTACGGAATGAAGAAAAAAAAGAAGAGAGAAGAGACTGGAGGGTAGATGGTTCACATTAAAGCGGTAATGGTAAATCTTTTAAAAGTGAAAAAGATGGTTTTATATTCGTCTGATAATGATACTAGTACTGATACTATTAATTACAATAATTTTAACGATAACAATGACAATAATAATCATCATCATCATTATTATTGTTATTATTTTTATGATAAATTATCTCAGTAATGCTGCAGTTTATGCTTGGCATTGTGTATGTATGAAATAACCGTCAACTGACGCTCCGTTGTGTGTGTTCATTCCTATTTTGACTTCTTTACAGTAAATGCTGGAGTTTATATCATTTTTTTTTTTTGTCGAATACTGACCCACCCTAGCCTCACCTCGCCGCTCGATCTTTCTGGTCAGGTAATGGTCGTTCATCTTTCGCCTATCGACCTGTGGAGGCGAGGAAAAATAGAGCAGAGAAAACCCCCAGCACGTGAGTCCCGGGGCTCTGAAGGCAGCCCTCCCATGATGGATGGGCGGGGAGCGTGCGCGCCTGGCGGACAATGAGGCTGTGGAGACAGATGACGGGGTAGGGGGGGGGGCTGGGGGGGGTTAGGGGGTTGGTGCATTGTGTGTGTGTGGGGACATTGTGGACCAACGTTGGCAAAAGCTGTCCTGTCATCGGAGCAAATCTGATGAAACGCCATCAATCATTGAGACACCCCGTCAATCGCTGACCTTTCAGACACTGGATAACTCAAAGCAAAAGCGGCGCGCTCTCTCTCTTTCTCTGTCTCTGTCTGTCTGTCTGTCTGTCTGTCTGTCTCTCACTGTCTCTCTCTCTCTCTCTCTCTTTCTCTCTCGCTGTGTGTGTGTGTGTGTGTGTGTGTGTGTGTGTGTGCGTGCGCGCGCGCGCGCGTATGTGTGTGTGTGTGTGTGTGTGTGTGTGTGTGTGTGTGTGTGTGTGATCTGTGTCTCTGTTTCTGTCTGTCTATCTCACTTTCTCTCTCTGTTCTCTGTCTCTCTCTCTCTCTCCTCTCTCTCTCTGTCTCTTCTCTGTCTCTCTCTGTCTCTCTCTCTCCTCTGTGTCCTCTCTCTGTGTGTGTCTGTGTGTGTGTGTGTGTGTGTGTGTGTGTGTGTGTGTGTGTGTGTGTGTGTGTGTGTGTGTGTGTGTGTGTGTGTGTGTGTGTGTGTGTGAGCGCGCGCGCGCGCACGCGTGTTTCAATACAAAGAATGGACCCTGTCTTATGTCAACAGAAATACAAAGAATGGACCATGTCAACAGAAATAATGGACCATGTCATATGTTAGTATAAAGAATGGACCGTGTTCTGTGCCAGCACACAGAATGGGACACATAGCTTGTGGGTATAAAGATAGGATCACGTTGTGTACCAGTGCAAAGGATGGATCATAGGGTATGTCAATACAGAAAGACCGTGTCACAGAATGGACCACATAGTATGTGGGCATAAAGATAGGATCACGTTGTGTACCAGTGCAAACGATGGATCATAGGGTATGTCAGTACAAAAAGACTGTGTCACAGAATAGTGCAAGGAATGGACCACGTCATACGTCATTACGTGGAGTGGACCATGTCGCTTGTCAGTATGAAGAACAGACAAAACCTGTCGGTAGAAAGAATAGGTCACATTATATGTCAGTACCAAAACACACAAAAAAGCTGACCATGTCGTAAATCAGTTCAAAGAATGGACCACGTTAATTGCCCATTCAAAGACTGAAATGTCGTGGTTCAGTACGAAGAATGGACTTTTCGTATGTCAGTACACAGAATGGACTACGTTGAACGTCAGTTCAAAGAATGGACCATGTCGTCTTTCTAACAAAGAATTGACCATGTCGTCTTTCTACACAAAGAATGGATCATGTCGTCTTTCTACACAAAGAATGGATCATGTCGTAATTCTATATAAAGAATGGACCATGTCGTCGTCTCCCTATACAAAGAACGGACCATGTCGTAATTCTATACAAAGAATGTACTGTGTCGTAATTCTATACAAAGAATGAACCATGTTGTATGTCAAAACACAGAATCGACTACAGTGAATGTCAGTTCAAAGAATAAACTGCCGTGTGTCAATTCAAAGAATGAATTGTCGCATGGCAACACAAAGAATGAACTATCGCAGGCTGACACAAAGAATATGCTATATCGTATATCATTACAGAAAGGACCATGTCACGCGGCAGTTCAAGGAACGGACCGTGTCTTGATTCGGTCCCAGGAGTTGTCTGTGTCGCATGTCAGTATATAAAGAGAACTGATCATGTCATACGTCAACACAAAGAAAGAGACATATTTCACAGTGCAAAGAATGGACCATGCCATATATCAGCGTTAATTTTGACTTGCCATATGATCTTGCGAAGAATGAACCATGCCATATATCAGGCGAATTTGGACCCTGTCATATGATATTGCAAAGATGAACCATGCTATATATCAGACAAATTTTGGACCCTGTCATATGATATTACCAAAAATGGACCATACCATATATCAGCGTAAATTTGGACCGTGGAATATGATATTGCAAAGAATGGACCAGACCGTATCTCAGTACAAGGAAAATCATACCATATGTTGATGAAAGGAACGGACCATATCGTGTATCAATTTAAGGAATGGACCGCGTCGTATAGCAGTATAAGGTATGGACCATGTCGTATAGCAGTATAAGGAATGGTCCATTATAGCAGTAAGGAATGGACCGTGGGGTATAGCAGTATAAGGAATAGACCATGTCGTGTAGCAGTATAAGGAATGGACCATGTATAGCAGTATAAGGAATGGACCATGTCGTATAGCAGTATAAGGAATGGACCATGTCGTATAGCAGTATAAGGAATGGGCCATGTGTGTATAGCAGTATAAAGAATGGACCGTGTGGTATAGCAGTACAAGGAATGCACTGTGTCGTATAGCAGTATAAGGAATGGGTCCATGTCGTATAGCAGTATAAGGAATGGTCCATGTCGTAAAGCAGTATAAGGAATGGACCATGTCGTATAGCAGTGTAAGAAATGGACCATGTCGTATAGCAGTATAAGAAATGACCATGTAAAGCGGTATAAGGAATAGACCATGTCGTATAGCAGTATAAGGAATGGACCGTGTCGTATAGCAGTATAAGGAATGGACCATGTCGTATAGCAGTATAAGGAATGGGCCATGTATAGCAGTATAAGGAATGGGACCGTGTATATAAGGAATGGACCGTGTCGTATAGCAGTATAAGAAATGGACCATGTCGTATAGCTGTATAAGAAATGGACCATATAAAGCGGTATAAGGAATAGACCATGTCGTATAGCAGTATAAGGAATGGACCGTGTCGTATAGCAGTATAAGGAATGGACTGTGTGGTATAGCAGTATAAGGAAATGGACCGTGTGGTATAGCAGTATAAGGAATGGACCATGTCGTATAGCAGTATAAAGAATGGACTGTGTGGTATAGCAGTATAAGGAATGGACCATGTCGTATAGCAGTATAAGGAATGGACTGTGTGGTATAGCAGTATAAGGAATGGTTCATGTCGTATAACAGTATAATGAATGGATCGTGTGTAGGAGTATAAGGAATGGACCATGTCGTATAGCAGTATAAGGATTTGACCATGTCGTATAGCAGTAGAAGGAATGGACCATGTCGTATAGCAGTAGAAGGAATGGACCGTGTCGTATAGCAGTAGAAGGAATGGACCATGTCGTATAGCAGTAGTAGGAATGGACCGTGTCGTATAGCAGTAGAAGGAATGGACCGTGTGGTATAGCATAGAAGGAATGGACCATGTCGTATAGCAGTAGAAGGAATGGACCATGTTGTATAGCAGTAGAAGGAATGTACCATGTCGTATAGCAGTATAAGGAATGGACCGTGTGGTATAGCAGTATAAGGAATGGACCATGTCGTATAGCAGTATAAAGAATGGACTGTGTGGTATAGCAGTATAAGGAATGGACCCTGTGGTATAGCAGTATAAGGAATGGACCGTGTGGTATAGCAGTATAAGGAATGGACCATGTCGTATAACAGTATAATGAATGGATCGTGTGTAGGAGTATAAGGAATGGACCATGTCGTATAGCAGTATAAGGATTGGACCGTGTGTCGTATAGCAGTATAAGGAATGGTCCATGTCGTATAACAGTATAATGAATGGATCGTGTGTAGGAGTATAAGGAATGGACCATGTCGTATAGCAGTATAAGGATTGGACCGTGTCGTATAGCAGTATAAGGAATGGACCATGTCGTATAGCAGTATAAGGAATGGACCGTGTCGTATAGCTGTGTCCAGTCGTCCACCAGCTCCCTGTGTCTACCGTTTGACCAGCTCTTATAGACCAACACTGACCATCAGCTCCGTCCAGTTGTTGTCGTCACCCATGTTAGGGACGCAGCAATAAAGCAAGGTTCATTGAATCTCCCAGAAGCCCAGCCCGTTTTCGGTTCTTTGATCGCCGTTCGATATCTCATCAGTAACAATTCATTGATACAGGAAAAGTGATTGATTGATTGATTTATGAGCATGGTGACCGATTTTCATCGTTTCTGCTATCTTGGTCGTTTATTGGCTTGTTTCTTTCGAGTGTCTCTTGTTTTTTCTTCTTTTGGAACATTCAGCTTCGTAAGTAATGGGTAATACACTTGAAAAGGTGGCATGCATGCTCTCATCTCTCTCTCTCTCTCTCTCTCTCTCTCTCTCTCTCTCTCTCTCTCTCTCTCTCTCTGCTTTAATGTATGGCCTTGAAAAACTGCTTGAAATGAATTCAAATAGATGGTCTAACATCGTTCTATTAATTAATCCACGTTTACCTGAACCGTCCCTAGACTATCGCCACACGGTTGTATGAAGCACAGCTTGCAAATGGGTGCAAAAGAAATGGAGTTGTATCACTCTTCTTTCTTCCTCTCCTTCTTTTTCCTCCAGGATTTAAACTGAAAATTAATCGTCCGTGGTATGCTACGTAGGAACCTCTTACATTTTATTAGACGAGTGGAACATATTTTCCTGTATGCCTATGTTCATGAAGATAAAGAAAGGGGGAAAAAACCGAGCTTAATCCCCTTCGCAAAATGAATACATCCACTTTAAATGGGGGCTTTGGACTTGAATTGATAAAATACCCCCCCCCCCCCCCCCTCCCCCCCCCCCCCCCCCCCCCCCCCCCCCAAAAAAGAAGTCATATATACCGAGCAGAAAGAAACTCGTGGAGAGCGTGGCAGCAGAGAGTCCTCAGAAGAGAGAAGCCCCCCTTCAAGCAAGTGTTTCGACCCTTATCTCCTGACGCTCTAGGGGGGTTGGGCCACACCCGTTTCATGACTCCGGATGTCCCTCTGCTGCCCCTTTTTTTTTCCCATCTTTGGGACGAGCCATGGCTGGGATTCGAACCCATGCCCCTCTGGACATGCTCATTTTCCACTTAATGACTCGCGCACTAACCACTGAGCCACTGGGACACCTGATATTTGTAGGAAAGTTAAGCCTTATGAAGTTCACTTTTGTTCCTCCTTGACCAGATCCAGCTTGAACACCTCTCTGCTGCTTCTGCCATTGCTTTCAGGGCTCTGTTTTTTTTTTTCCCTCCCTGCAACTGAGAGCTGTTTTCATGAGGCTGTATGCAGACGTTCCTTACAAAACCCCCTAGCTCCAATTTCTGCAGTGAGGACTTTTGACCTGATAGCCTTCTCTCCTCAGGCTGTTTGCCAGATCAGCATACTTTTCAGTCTTGTAGATTTGAGCTGCCTCCATTCTGTTCTCATATGGCACCCGTGAGCTCGATCATGATCAGCTGCTTGGTTGACTGAGAGTGGACTACTATGTCTGGTCTCATGCTACTCTTGCTGATGATCTCTGGGTGACTCTTCCATTCTGGGAGGTCTGCAGTGCACTCCCAGTCATCTGCCCCGTCCAGCAGACTCTGCCTGCATGTTCCGAGTGGCACTGTTGTTCTTGGCCATGATTCGCTGCCTCCTGCCGTGAGGAGAAGAATGTTGCGGGTGCTTTTTGAGTCCTGATTTTCCCTTTTGTGGTGTTGGTACTAGCCCAGACTACTTGTACAATCTCTTTGAGCACTTGGTTGTGCCTCCATGTGTACCTTCCTTGAGCCAGGGCTACTTTACATGAGCTTAGGACATGCTGCACAGTTTGTTTTTTCATGGCAAAGGGGGCATGAAGGATCGTCTGTTTTTGTTTTTCATGGCAGAGGGGGCATAAAGGATCGTCGTCTTGTTTTTTTTTTCCACTTCACCAGGGCAGAAGGTCATATGCAGATCTGAGAATGAAGCTGATCCTGAGAGGGGCCATGTGCCAAATGTCATTCCAAGTGAGACTTCTTTGGAGTGCATTCTTCCACGTTGTCCATTGCCCTTGCTGGCTCTGCTGGACTGCTTTTTGGAGTCTTTTTCTTCTTCTCATCTCTCCTGAATCATCATGTCTCTTTTGGCTTTTCCTTTGGCCTTTGGACACCATTCAGTTTTGGTCACCCCAGTCCTTGTCTGTTGGTCTGTGTGTGTCCTGTTATTTTTCTGATCCTGAGACTTTCTTTTGCAGAATCCATCGCCTCTTGAACTTTCCATTTTCTGCCTGTCTTCAGCTGGGGCTTGATTTGCTTCTACCACCTTGTCTCCTGAGTCCTCCAGCATGCTTTGAAGTCTGATCTTCCCTGCTTTGTATTCCTCCAGGATGGATTTCAGTGGTAGTTTCAGCTTTGCTTGGCGACAGTACAGCACTATGTCAGTCAGACAGGGTGGGACACCAAGCCATTTCCTTGTGAACTTGTTGATTTTGGATTCCATTGCCTCCACTATGCTGGTGCAGATGTCGTATATCATCCAGAGGCCATAGGAGCTTTGGTATCAGCATGAACTGCAGACACCAGACCTTGTATTTGCCAGGGAGCCCACACTGGTCAATGGTCGCCAAGCCTTCTTCCGACATCTGTTTTGGTTTCTTTTGCTCTTTGTGCGTCTTTCAGCATATCATCATACCATCTTCCAAGGCTCTTGACTGGCTCTTCTGTAACTGTTGGAATGGCCTGGTTGGCAATACTGAAGACCACAGATTCGGCCACTTTTCCTTTCCTCAGTGAGAGACTCCGTGATTTCTTTGGCTTGAACTTCATTCTGGATGAGGCAACTATGTCATCCAGCCTCTCTCCAGCACATGACGTGTCTCGTCTTCTCTGGATGAAATCACTGTAGTGTCATCCATGAAAGCCTTGAGAGGGGGCATCTTGTATCCATCGCCAAGGTCTGTTTGTCTTGCGTTGCTTGTTGCTGCTTTCAAGATGACTTCCATTGCCAACACGAACAGTATTGGGGAAATTTCACAGCCCATTGCAATGCCCACTTCCAAGTTGATCCAATCTGTTGTGTACTCCTTGGAAGAGAACCGCATTTGAGAAGCCATTGAAGTACTTGTTGAGCATGTCGCGGATGTTCTTTGGTACATGGTATATCTCAAGAGCCAACTGTATCATCTCATGGGGCACAGATCCATATGCATTTGCCAGATCAAGCCACACTACGTCCAGGTCTCTCTTTTTCTGTTTTTGCTCTTTGGATTGCATCCCAGATCATTGTGTGGCGTGTTCTACAAAGCCCAGCCACGCCTGGGATGCCACCTTTCTGGACTGACACATCCAAGTACTTGTTTTCCTTGAGGTACTTGGTCAGCCTTGCTGCCATGACAGAGAGAAGAAGATTTTCCCTTCGACGTTCAGTAGTGATATTGGCCTGAACTGGCTGATGTCACTTGAGTTTTGCTCTTTTGGGGATGTACACACCATCTGCCGTCATCCACTGGCCGCTGATCTTCTGGTTTCTCCAAGCTGATCGCAGCAGCCAGTGGAGCCACTCCAGCACCTTGGGACATTTCTTTGTACAGCTGGTAAGGTATTCCGTTTGGCCCTGGTGATGATTTGACTCTGGCTTTGTCGACCACCTTCTTGATTTCCGCCAACGTTGGAGGCTTGTCATTGAACTGTTCCTCAGGGTTGGTTGGCCACACCAGACCTTGAATGTCGAGTGGTGCTTTGCTCTGTGAGTCAGAGTATGTTTTCCTCAGACGCTGCTCAAGAACTCCTTTGTCCACACTTAGGGTCCCAGATTTTGGTTGCTCAAACAGAGTTCTGGCAAACTGGAAGGGGTCTCTAAAGAAGCGCTCTTGTGTCTTCTTCTTTTTGCTCTTCCTCTTCCTCGCAGATTCCGCTTTGCTGAGGGGCGCTGTGTTTTGCTTTCAGGTCTTCCCAGAGTTTTTTTCCAAGCCTTGTTTTTCAGCTGGCAGTGCGGTCTTCATTTGCTTCTTGAGGTTTTACTTTTGGACCCTGATCCTGTCCATCTCTTCTTGGCGTCTGGATTTCTTTGGAGGTGTTTTCTCTTTGGGTAGATTTGCTCTATAGGCGTCTCTACATGTGGCATACACAATGTCCCCATATGTGGCTAGTTTGTGTTCAAGGGTGCTTTTCCCTGTCAGTGCATCGAGTCTTTGGACGATTTTTGCATCCAGTTTCTCCCAATCTTCAGTCTCGTTTGCTCGTGGCAGGTTGAGTTTCAGGCGCCTGGCATCGAGGGGTTCTGTGTAAAATTCCTCATCAGAACCAACAGCGTGGATGTCCGATTTAATCAATTTGCAAAAAAATGGTCAAGTATTTTCCCTGTCCTTCAAATTACATAATTCGTTACAAAATTTTTGGTTCTTTCTTCATTATAAGCGTTTTTTAAACGGCACGAATATAGTGGGTTCTTATGAGTATCGTGCGTGTGTGTGTGTGTGTGTGTGTGTGTGGTGTGTGTGTGTGTGTGTGTGTGTGTGTGTGTGTATGGATGGGGAGAGAGAGAGAGAGAGAGAGAGGGAGGGAGGGGGAGAGAGAGAGAGAGAGAGAGAGAGGAGAGAGAGAGAGAGAGAGAGAGAGAGAGCGTTGACGAGTGTTTTTGTGTGCGTGCGAGTGTGTACGTGCGTGCGCGTGTGTGAGATGTGCGTGCGCGCGTGTATGGGAGGAGTGTGTGCGTGCGTGAGTGATATGCAGAGACGAGGGAAGATTAGGGGAAAAAAAAA
>JADBJO010000280.1:512500-532500 GCA_016801955.1 Conus betulinus
CCCCGGGTGATACAGCATCATAGGACAGTGGCCACCATCTGAACACAGCACCCCCGGGTGATACAGCATCATAGGACAGTGGCCACCATCTGAACACAGCACCCCGGGTGATACAGCATCATAGGACAGTGGCACCCATCTGAACACAGCACCCCGGGTGATACAGCATCATAGGACAGTGGCCACCATCTGAAACACAGCACCCCGGGTGATACAGCATCATAGGACAGTGGCCACCATCTGAACACAGCACCCCGGTGATACAGCATCATAGGACAGTGGCCACCATCTGAACACAGCACCCCGGGTGATACAGCATCATAGGACAGTGGTCACCATCTGAAACACAGCACCCCGGGTGATACAGCATCATAGGACAGTGGCCACCATCTGAACACAGCACCCCGGGTGATACAGCATCATAGGACAGTGGCCACCATCTGAACACAGCACCCGGGTGATACAGCATCATAGGACAGTGGATCTGAACACAGACCCGGGTGATGCAGCATCATAGGACAGCGGGCCACCCTCTGAACACAGCACCCCGGGTGATACAGCATCATAGGACAGTGGCCACCATCTGAACACAGCACCCCGGGTGATAGAGCATCATAGGACAGTGGCCACCATCTGAACACAGCACCCCGGGTGATACAGCATCATAGGACAGCGGCCATGGATCTGAACACAGCACCCCGGGTGATGCAGCATCATAGGACAGTGGTCACCATCTGAACACAGCTCCCCGGGGTGATACAGCATCATAGGACAGTGGGGATGGGGACCAGACTAACACTACTACACACCCAGAACAGAACGCCCAACACATGGGCAGTAGCGACATGGCTTTATAGATGGATGGATGGGAAAGGAAGGAAGGGGAAGAAGGAAGGAAGGAAGGAGGAGGGAGGGGGGATGGGTGGGTGGGTGGTAAGTCGGTGGTGGGTGGATGGGTGGTGGATGGAATGGATGGAAGGAAGGAGGAAGGAAAGATGAAAGGGAAGGATGGATGGATGGATGGGATGATGGGTGATGGATGGGATGGATGATGGATGGATGGATGGATGGATGGATGGAAAGATGGATGGGTATGGAGGCGGGTGGAGTGGATGATGGATGGATGGATGGGATGGGTGGGGTGAATGGATGGATGGGTGGATGTGGATGGGTGGTGGATGGATGGATGGATGGATGGGTGGATGGATGGATGGATGGTTGGGGTGGGTGGGTGGATGGATTGATGGGTGGGTGGGTGGATGGATGGATGGGATGGATGGAAGGTTTGGTGGGTGGGTGGATGGATGGATGGGTGCTGTGAATGGATGGATGGACGGATGGATGGGTGGGTGGGTGGATGGATGGTTTGGTGGATGGGTGGGTGGATGGATGGATGGGTGGTTTGGTGGGGTGGGTGGATGGATGGATGGATGGATAAATGGGATGTTCGGTGGGTGAGTTAGCGGGTGGGTGGATATAAAGGATGAATGGATGGACGGATTCCAACTCGTAATATCCAGCAGTGAACTTGGTTATCTGAAGAATCTTCCCATAATCAGTCTGTGTCCGACAGTCAGGGCGAGGTGAGAGGAAGGGGGGGGGGGGGGGGGGGGGGGGGGCTGGGGGGGGAGGAGGGATCTAACCAAATCACCGACGACCGACTGGCAGGAGAGCGGAGAGGGGAAGGTAGAGGGTGGGGTGTTGGCGAGGAAAGGAAGGAACGGTTCCCCGATTTACAAAAAAAAAAAAAAAAAAAAAAAAAAAAAAAAAAAACCTGACGACCTAGGAGGAGGGAAAGGGGGTTTACGGGGATGGGGGTCCAACTGGTTCATTGGAAGGAGGAGAGATGGGGGGGGGGTAAGAAGTGTGAGGGGAAGGGAGGGGGGAGAGGTAATTGACTGCGGGGGGGGGGGGGGGGGGGGGGGGGGGGGGGGGGGAAAGGGACAGGGTGGGGCGAGGGGGGAGGGGAGGGGGGGGGTCGTTTGCCACAAAACGTTTCCAGTACACGTGACTGGAGGTCCAGAAAGCAGGGGCCCAGCATTCCCTGCCTACCATTACCCACCACCATCTGTCACTACTGTCACTATACTGATGTACTTTTTACTGTTCTTTACCGCCTGGCCGTGTGATGCGCATGCCAAACGTGGATGATAGATTCGCGACGGACAATACGACTGGCATGGTTCATCCTGCATTGCAAACCCCTTTCCACATCCACCCCCCAGCCAGCCATCTGTCGTCCCAACCACACCCACATCCCCCTTCCCCTCTACTTCACACACACACAAACAGACACAGACACACACACACACACACACACACACACACACACGCACGCACGCACGCACGCACGCACGCACGCACGCACGCACGCACGCACGCACACGCACGCACGCACGCATGCACGCACGCACGCACGCACGCACGCACACACACACACACACACACACACACACACACACACACACACACACACACACACACGCACTCACACACGCACTCACACACTCACACTGACACGACAGACAGACAGAACAGACAGACAGACAGACACACACACACACACACACACACACACACACACACACACACACACACACGCACGCACGCGCGCACGCACGCACGCACGCACACACACACACACACACACACACACACACACGCACGCACGCACGCACGCACGCACGCACACACACACACACACACACACACACACACACACACACACACACACACACACACACACACAACACACACACACACACACACACACACACTCACACACACACACACACACACACACACACACACACACACCGTTCGCAATATCACTGACATTTGACAACGCACGAACATGACTGCGTTCAGCAAAACGGCAGAAAAAAAAAAATTAAAAAAGGGGGAAAAAGAAAAGAAAAAAAAAATCCAATTCCTGGGACCAGATGCTAATGAATCAAACAAATCAGTTGTCCCCGGTGATTTCAGTGTTGGTTGCAGACAGGACAAAGAAAGGTGCTACAGACAAAGAAAGGTGCTATAGACAAAGAAAGGCCAAAGAAAGGGTGCTACAAAGAAAGGTGCTACAGACAGAGAAAGGCGCTACAGACAAAGAAAGGTGTTACAGACAAAGAAAGATGCTACAGACAGAGAAGGTGCTACAGAGAAAGATGCTACAAACAAAGAAAGGTGCTACAAACACAGAAAGGTGCTACAGACACAGAAAGGTGCTACAATCGAAGAAAGGTGCTACAGACACAAAAAGGTGCTACAGAGAAAGAAAGGTTCTACAAAGGTGCTACAGACAGACAAAGGTGCTACAGACAGAGAAAGGTGTGTACAGACAAAGAAAGGTGCTACAGACAATAAAGAAAGGTGCTACAGACACAAAGGGTGTACAGACAAAGGTGAAAGACGACTACAGACAAAGAAAGGTGCTACAGAGAAAGGCGCTACAGACAGAGAAAGGTGCTACAGAGAAAGAAAGGTGCTACAGACAGAGAAAGGTGCTACAGACAGAGAAAGGACAAAGAAAGGTGCTACAGACAAAAAGGTGCTACAGACAGACAAAGGTGCTACAAAGAAAGGTGCTACAACAAAGGTGCTACAGACAAAGGTGCTACAGACAGAGAAAGGTGCTACAGATAAAGAAAGGTGCTACAGACAGAGAAAAGGTGCTACAGAGAAAGGTGCTACAGACAAATAAAGGTGCTACAGACAGAGAAGGGGTACTACAGATAAAGGTGCTACAGACAGAGAAAGGTGCTACAGACAGAGAAAGACGCCACAGACAAAGAAAGGCGCTACAGACAAAGAAGGGGGTGCTGCACACAAAGAAAGGTGCTACAGAGAGAGGTGCTACAGAGAAAGGTGCTACAGACAAAGAAAGTGATACAGATATAGAAGGGTACTACAGACAAAGAAAGGTGCTACAGACAAAGAAAGAACAAAGAAAGGTGCTACAAACAAAGGTTGTACAGACAAAGAAAGGGCAAAGAAAGGTGCTGCATACAGAGAAAGGTGCTACAGAGAGAGAAAGGTACTACAGACAAAGAAAGATATTACAACAAACGAAGAAAGGTGCCACAGACAGAACGGTGCCCACCGACAAAGAAATGAGCTACAGACAAAGAAAACTGCTACCATTGTAGACCAGCATGCAGGGAGTGACGCCAAGCTGAGACGAAAGACGGCCAGAACTTCAGTTGGAGTCATACTGACCTATACAAGAGAAGGCTTTGTTGGCACGTTTTGGCATTTGGATGTTGGTGTCTACATGCGTTGCCTGAAGTCAGTTTAGGGGCCGTCAGAGCCAACTCCCAGGAGTAAGTGGACTCCTGTCAGCTTCCGGTGTCATTGCGAAAGGCTGACCGTGTTTGCATGACGGCGCCAACAATTTGCTAGTATTGTCTTTCCTGGTTTGAAGTTCTTCAAATCTGTATGTGCATTTCAAAATGCAAGTGCAAGTGGGGGCGCGTGTGTGTGTGTGTGTGTGTGTGTGTGTGTGTGTGTGTGTGTGTGTGTGTGTGGTGCGTGTGCGTTGTGTGTGCGTGCGCGCGCGCGTGCGTGCACGCGCGTGTGTGTGTGTGTGTGTACCATAGCAAAATAGACATGAAACATACTTTCCCTCCCCACCCCCAATTTTGCTGTGTAGTTACAGAGGACACGAACACATACTTTCCCTCCCTACCCCCAATTTTTGAGTTGAAGATAGGAGAATTTTGATGAAGAAGGAGAATCAAGAGATCACCTGTTTCTTCAGTGGAATTAATTTTACGAGTTTCACATAATACCCCCCCCCCCCCCCCTTCCTTTTATTTATTTTTTTAATGGGTTTTAGATATCAGCTGTCCCTGTTCATAGCAGAAGACCCTCTTACTATATCCAGCAGTATTTTGCCCATCTGTTAAAACGTATGTTTAGTGTTTATTTGTGTATGGGGTTCTAATATTAGCTGTCACGTTTTTTTGTTTTTTTTGTTTTGTTTGTTTTTTTTTTTTTTTGTTTTTATAAAGATCCTTTTGACTGTATCCAACAACATTTTGCCATCTGTTAAAACGTATGTTCAGCGTTTGCTTGTGTATGGGGTTTAATATTAGCTGTCACTTTCTTTTTTTAGTAGAAGATCCTTTGACTGTATTCAACAGTATTTTCCCCATCTGTTAAAATGCATGTTCAGTTTGTGTTTTTGTTTTATTGTTTTTGTTTGTTTGTTTTTTCGTTTTCGTTTTCTCTTGTTCTTCCCCCCCCCCCCCCCCCCCCCCCCTTTACAAGCATCATTTCCACGCCGCTCGTTCCTGCTCTTGCAAACACAGCCACACGCAAATCGTCCCGTGACACCCTCCGCACCGGCAGTCCATAGAGAGCACAGAACATGTAACTCATTAGGCAGTGTACTAGAAGTTGGAGCGAGGGGATTTGTAGGCTCATCAGCATAGCAATATGACCTCCTAAAACAGCTCGCGACTTCAGGCAAGAAGAGGACCAGAACCCTGAAGGCAGAGGCAGCAGCAGAAAACAGTTCCAACTGGATCTGGTCGAGGAGGAACAAAAGTGAACTTCATAAGGCTTTAAACTTCCCACGTTAGAACAGGTGTCCCGTTAGCAGTGGGGTAAGACATCTGTCTCAAAAAAAAAAAAAAAAAAAAAAAACACACAAAAAAGAGGCACATCTTCAGACCCCCACCCATCTCGAAGTTGCGGGTTCGAATACCGGCAGCGTCAGGGAAAACAGAAAAAGTGGCAGTCGAAGGGGATCTGGGAGTCATGACCCGGATGCGGCCCGACCCCTTAGAGTGTAAGGAGTTCAGGGCCGGCCGATACGCTTGTCTGAGAGGGACCGTCTTCTCTGAAGACCGTCTACTGTCAGCGTGAAACAGTTGTCTGAGGGGTTCCTGCTCTGAAGACCTTCTGTCAGGATGAAACACTAGTCTGAGGGGGGCTTCTTCTCTGAAGACCTTCTGTCAGATAAAACACTAGTCTGAGGGGGGTTCCTGCTCTGAAGACCTTCTGTCAGGATGAAAACACTAGTCTGAGGGGGGTTTCTGCTCTGAAGACCTTCTGTCAGGATGAAACACTAGTCTGAGGTGGTTTCTGCTCTGAAGACCTTCTGTCAGGATGAAACACTAGTCTGAGGGGTTTCTGCTCTGAAGACCTTCTGTCAGGATGAAACACTAGTCTGAGGTGGTTTCTGCTCTGAAGACCCTTCTGTCAGGATGAAACACTAGTCTGAGGTGGTTTCTGCTCTGAAGACCTTCTGTCAGGGATGAAACATAGTCTGAGGTGGTTTCTGCTCTGAAGACCTTCTGTCAGGATGAAACACTAGTCTGAGGGGGTTTCTGCTCTGAAGACCTTCTGTCAGGATGAAACACTAGTCTGAGGGGGGTTTCTGCTCTGAAGACCTTCTGTCAGGATGAAACACTAGTCTGAGGGGGGTTTCTGCTCTGAAGACCTTCTGTCAGGATGAAACACTAGTCTGAGGGTCTGAGGGGGTTTCTGCTCTGAAGACCTTCTGTCAGGATGAAACACTAGTCTGAGGGGGTTTCTGCTCTGAAGACCTTCTGTCAGGATGAAACACTAGTCTGAGGGGGGTTTCTTCTCTGAAGACCTTCTGTCAGGATGAAACACTAGTCTGAGAGGGGGTTCTGCTCTCTGAAGACCTTCTGTCTGAAGACCAGGGTGAAACACTAGTCTGAGGGGGTTCTGCTCTGAAGACCTTCTGTCAGGATGAAACACTAGTCTGAGGGGGTTTCTGCTCTGAAGACCTGTCAGGATGAAACACTAGTCTGAGGTGGTTTCTGCTCTGAAGACCTGTCAGGATGAAACACTAGTCTGAGGTGGTTTCTGCTCTGAAGACCTGTCAGGATGAAACACTAGTCTGAGGTGGTTTCTGCTCTGAAGAAACCTGTCAGGATGAAACACTAGTCTGAGGTGGTTTCTGCTCTGAAGACCTGTCAGGATGAAACACTAGTCTGAGGTGGTTTCTGCTCTGAAGACCTGTCAGGATGAAACACTAGTCTGAGGTGGTTTCTGCTCTGAAGACCTTCTTCTGTCAAGCTCTCCCTGGAGTTTCTTCCTCCCAGACACTGCCCTGCCGATCAGCCAGTCCCACCGGCTGTGTTCGGTGAGGCTTGTCTGCTACCAAAAACCTGCGTAAGCCCCCTGTTGACAGCGGACAATAACTGTTTTTAATCATGGTGTCAGCGTGAGTGATCGCCCCTAAATTGGGTGCCACCACGTCCTTCCGACGACACTCCCTATGAACTCACCGAAACTGAAAAAGTGTGTGTGTGTGTGTGTGTGAAAGAGAGAGAGAGAGAGAGAGAGAGAGAGAGGGGGGGGGGGGGGTGGTGTGTGTGTGGTGTGTGTGTGTGTGTGTGTGTGTGTGTGTGTGTGTGTGTGTGTGTGTGTGTGTGTGTGTGTGTGTGTGTGTGTGTGTGCGTGTGTGCGTGCGTGGGTGCACGTGCTTATATACTGTCTATATAATAGAAATGGCCGTGGATGTTGATAATACATGCAGGAGTGTGGTCCGAAATGACTTTCGTCAATTGTGAATTAGCGAGGCACTGGGCGGCAGAGTGAAAAATTAATCTCCAGGGGACCATGTCAATCAACTGGGAAACAGAAAAATCGGTTTTTAAACACACACACACACACACACACACACACACACACACACACACACACACACACACACACACACACACACACACACACACAGAGAGTTTTTCGATTACTGACGATTTGCTAGATGTATGGAACAGCGAGAAGCCGGGCAATTGAGCTGTCAATCTGGTTTAGATTCCTCGTCAAGTTGCACGAAGGAGTCTTTGAACTGCTCCACAATGGTTCGTTCCAATGTGTAAACCCTTTCCTAGTTTGGTTGTTTGTATTTGTTTTTCTTTTTCTTTTTTGTTCTTGCGGTTGTTGTTGTAGTTGCTGTTGTTACAGTTTTTTTTAATGTAATTTTTAAATGACGGGATGAATACTTGGAAATGATATTTGCAAGCAAAGCCTTTGTTTCGGTTGAGGAAGGCAACAAACTGTCTCTATATGTTTTTGTCTGTCTGTCTGTCTGTCACTCTTTGATTTCTCTCTCTGTCTCTCACTCTCTCTGTGCACTCTCTCTCCTCTCTCTCTCTCTCGTTGTCTCTCTCTCTCTCTGCACTCTCTCTCGCCATCTCTGTGTCCGTCTGTCTGTCTGTCTGTCTGTCTGTCTCTCTCTCTCTCCTCTCTCTCTTTCTCTCTCTCTCTCCAGAATACATAAAAAAAAAAAAAAAAAAAAATAGTTTATTATCGTTCAAAAAAGCATACCACAGATATTTAATGGAAAAAGTTATAAATGGTTGGTTTCTTTCAGTTAAGACCTGAACTTAATGATGTAATGTTTACCTTCTCTTTTACAGCCTCTCTCTCTCTCTCTCTCTCTCTCTCTCTCTTGTGTACCTTTTATGTTAATGTTCAATGCCATGCCTTGTTTCTCCCTACCGCTTCTTTCTCTCCCTCACTCTGTCTCTCATTGCTATTTTTTTGTAACTCTCTCTCTCTCTCTCTCTCTCTCTTTCTCTCTCTCTCCCTCCTATAATGCCCCCACAGCCCCCGCCCCCCACCCACCATATCCCTCCCCTTCTGTCTGTGTTCACTTTTGTACATTAGGTTTGTTGCATTTGGTATTATTGTATTTCAGAATTTGTATCTTTTTCTTTCTTTTCTTTCCTTTTGGCCCCGGAGGGCTGGATGTAAAAAGGCAGTTATGCTTATTCCACTACCCTCTGAAAATAAATTCGTTCGTTCTCTCTCTCTGTGTAATCTCTTTCTCTCTATCTCACTCTGCCTCTACTCCCCCCCCCCCCCTCTCTCTCTCTCTCTCTCGGTGTGTGTGTGTGTGTGATTGCGCGCGCGCTCAGAGGTGTGTGTGTGTGTGTGTGTGTGTGTGTGTGTGTGTGTGTGTGTGTGTGTGTGTGTGTGTGTGTGTGTGGTGTGTGTGTGTGAGTGTGTGTGTGTGTGTGTGTGTGTGTGTGTGTGTGTGTGTGTGTGTGTGTGTGTGAGATCTCTCTCTCTCTCTCTCTGTCTCCCTCTCTCTGTGGGGGTAGTTTGTAGTGTAATTGTTCGTGTTTCTATCTCTGGCTGCCTCTCTCTCCATCTCTTCCTACGCCATGTTACCGTTTTTAGTGCCAGTTGAAACTAACCTAATGGGGAACAACGACACGGGAAACGGCTTCGCATGACTACTGACTATTCAGACCAACTTTCCTTCTGCCCACACATTTGGAAACAACATGAAAAATCTCTCTCTCTCTCTCTCTCTCTCTCTCTCTTTCACACACACACCAACTGCCCCCATCCCCTCTTCCATCGAATCTCTCCATCGTGTCACATCTAGGTCGGGTAAAAAGGCATGGAACAGTAAAGAGAACACACAAACACATGTACATCATGTCCCACTGCCTTCTCACTCAAGTCAGGTCTGGCCTTCTCACTATCGGAGACGAAAAAAAAAAAAAAGTCCCGCTAAAAGGCTGAAGCTGTTAATAAGAATATTGCCTGCCTCAGTCACCTTAGACAGGGAGCTATGCTGCGTTTTTTTTTTTTCGTCCTCTTTTTTTTTCTTCTTCTTCTCATATCCGTGATGACTTTTTTCTGCTCTGTATGGATGGTAAAGCCAGGAGAAAAAAAAAATCAGTTAGGGCCTATCACAAACAACGAAACAAAAACGTCCCCGTAAATATCAAAGAAAATAATTCCAACAAAATCAGTGCTTGGGATTGGTCGTAATCGATCCCGTTTTCACCTTTTTCTGTCTGCTGCTGACTCTTTTCACTGCCAAATGAGTTCAAGTGCGTACCTTTTACCGGGTAGTGGACCCCCCCTTTCAGCTGACTCGGCTGTTGTGGGGAGCATTCACGCTTTTCATTAGAACCTAACCCAGACACCCCCTTGCACACCCCTAGACACTCCACCCATCTACTGGATGAAATGAGACGAGTCTCGAGCCAGAGCTGCGCATTGAGTCTTGGCAGGGAGGCGGGTTGGTGAATTGAAAACGGCGAGCAGACGACAGGCTTTGTAAAGAGGCCGCGAGCAAGTCGGGCTGGAGAATCTGGCAATCGATGTGGTTGTGTGGGTGCAGAAACAGCGCCGGCGTCGGCTCTGCCCGCGTCGTACGTAGTCAGTCTGCGGAGAGAGTGTGGCAGTGGCCGTGGTGGTGGTGCAAGTGAAAGTTGTGCATGTTCTACCGCGGATATGAATGGAGTTTGACAGCTCCGGACCCGCCATTTCTGTCGTCTGCTGGGACTGTCACAGCCATGCCTGTGTGGTAACTGAAGAGTAAGAAATGTTTTGGTTACTTAACAATACAATAACTAAATATTAAAATGACAAAAAAGTGATATTTTTTGTTATGATAATAGTTATATTATCAGTTTCACTAATTTGATATTTGATTCAGCTTGGCTGTTCTACATTAAAAATTAAGGAAAAGTGGAGCCTAGGCCTTGTCTGCGAAAATTAAGGAAAACTAGAGCCAAGGCCAAGCTGTCGTCATTAGCGGCGTATCGCACTAAGATCTGTTACAGCTGAAGTATGCACCCTCACTTTTGCTTTTTTTCCTTCGTGAAGTATAGCGTTCTTCTCATAAGCCTCCCCTCTCCTCACTCACGCTCACTAAAGTCAGTACAAGTACAGTAGCGTTATTAATTTTTTTTTTCCTTGAAAAAATGAACATAACTATCGCTGTCGGTATTCCAATCGAAATGTACATTTTTTAAATGTAAGGCCTAAAACACGAATGACCAGTATTTCTGAACTAAATCAATATTAATGAGCTCACTGCGTCATTGGTTTGAATTGTTCATCAAAACATCACTGAAACTGTTTTGGCAGATATTCTAGCAGATATTCCATCAGGTCTGCTTTAGGCTGCAGTCTCAGAACACACTCTTTGGAGTGTTACATTTCAGTGGTAATTTGCGTATTCTGCATTGCATTTGTAGTATTTTTATTGACATTTTAATTTTTTAATTCTCAGATGAATCCCTCTCTAGATCTGCTTTTTTTTTTCGATAGGAATAAATTTGTGTGATTAAAAAGCTCCGGCGAAAAATGTTTGAAAATTGTTTACAGAGGTGTTGGGGGAAAAATGCAGAGACGACTAGGCCCTTGTCTCAACTGACGTCACAGTTCTTTACTTTGAGATAGATCTATGTAGAGGCAGCAGTCACAGACGCAAAATCGTCCAAGCCGACAGTATAACGGCAGACGGACTTGACATCGAGCGAAGAACGTCGTTGACGAAATAATTTAATTGTCCCCCCCTCCCACCCACCCCTTTTTTTTTTATTTTTTCTCTTTTCATATTTAAATTTCGTTGGATGAAAGCATTGAGGAGTGGACATCGCTGACGACACACTTGTGATTGGATTGAACCGTGGTCGGACAAGTATTAGCGTGTGTGTGTATGTGCTTTTTTTTTCCGCCTGGGATACGGGCCTGCATGAGACAATGACAGCGAAGTCCGTGCGGGTGGTGAGGTTGTGAAGAGGGGGAGGCCATGGTTCGCTAGCGGCTCGCTGGGGATTGGAACAGCGATGGTGCATGGGCGCCGTGGGGCTTGCCTTTCTGCCGGTTGCTGTTGTGTTGGTCCTCGTCGTCGTCGCTGTGTTTGACACGTCGGGCATGGGAGCAGCGGGCTCCGCTGACCCGGTCCTCGCTACGCCGCTGGTCGTCGTCTGTGTCGTCTGCTTTTTGGGAGGTGAGTGCTTTCCTTATGTTTTTTTTTTTTTTTTTTTTTTTTTTTTTTTTTTTTTTTTTTGGTGCGATTTTTTTTTTTTTTCAGTTTTAATTTTTAAATATGCCTGGCAGGGGGTGGTTGAAGATCGGGTGTGCACCGTCGTCGTCGTCGTCGTCGTCGTCGTCGTCGTCGTGTGTGTGTGTGTGTGTGTGTGTGTGTGTGTGTTGTGTGTGTGTGTGTCTCTCTCTCTCTCTCTCTCTCTCTCTCTCTCTCTCTCTCTGTCTCTGTCTCTCTCTCCTCCCCTCTCTTTTTCTCTCTCTCTCCTCTCTCTCTCTCTCTCTCTCTCTCTCTCTCTCTCTCTCTCTCTCTCTCTCAGTCTGTCTGTCTGTCTGTCTGTTAGTGTGTGAAAAGTGGGGGTACATTTCCCCACCTCCAGTTCTGTCATAGCCATTACCCACCAGCGCAGAACTTCAGACACTGTAGCGAAGAAGGGTGGGGCGGACTGGGTACGGAGAGGGGTGCAGGACGTGAGGACAGTTACTGTTGATTTGTGCGGGTGCATTTCTTTGTGACGCTGCCAGGCGTCCCCCCCCCCCCCCCCCCCCCCCTCACCTTTTTTTCCCGTTTCTTTCTCCTGCAGTACTCTTGCAAGTGCTGATTCTCTCGCTGTCTCTGTCTGTGTGTGTATGTGTCAGTCTCACTTTCTGTCACCCTCTCTCGGTCTGTTTCACTCTTTCCCTTTTCTTACACACACACACACACACACACACACACACACACACACACACACACACACAGAGAGAAATCCAATCTCTCTCTTTCACTCACACACACACACACACACACAACACACACACACACACACACACACACACACACACAGAGAGAGAGAGAGAGAGAGAGAGAGAGATTCTCTCGCTCTCGTTCTCATCTATATGTGTGTGTGTGTGTGTGTGTGCGCGCGCGCGCGCGCTCGCGCGCACGCGCGCTGTGTGTGTGTGTGTGTGTTTATCTCTGTCTTTCTCCAGAATTGTTCTTCTTTCTTGAGTCTCAAAACTCCGGTAGGCATTTGCCGCTGCTGATCTCTCTCTCTCTCTCTCTCTCTCTCTCTCTCTCTCTCTCTCTCTCTCTCTCTCTCTCTCTCTCTGGTACGCGTAACTGTTCACGTTTCTTTTCAGACGGCATTCGTCCGTCCACCCGCCCGATCGCGTGTGTGATGTGTGTTTGTTATGTTTGTTACGCGGCTTGAGAGAAGGGGTGGGATGATGGTGGTGCCTGTTTTGTATGTGCAAAAAGAGAGGAAAGCGACGCCAGAAAGCAGGATGCGAGAGGTGTGTAAGAGACTAGAGTGCGGGTGGCAATGTTTTATCATGCATGCATTATACCTTTTATCGAATATTGTGGTCAGCACTTTTTTTTTTGTTTGTCCTGGTACGTTAAAAGAAATTAACAGTGCTGTATACTGTTGTCATCTGGTGTTGGTCTGTTGTGTGTGTGTGTGTGTGTGTGTGTGTGTGTGTGTGTGTGTGTGTGTGTGTGTGTGTGTGTGTGTGTGTGTGTGTGTGTGTGTGTGTGTGTGTGTGTGTGTGTGTGTGTGTGTGTGTGTGTGTGTGTGTGTGTGTGTGTGTGTGTGTGTGAATGTGTGTGTGTGTGTGTGTGTGTGTGTGTGTGTGTGTGTGTGCGCGTTTGAGTGTGCGTGTGCGTTTGAGTGTGCGTGCGCACGCGCGCGCGTGTGTGTATGTATGTGTGTGCGTGCGTGCGCGCGCGCTCGCGCACAGTAATCTTAGAAGCGTGTCAGTGAACGTAAGAGAATAGATGACTCTATAGGGGGAAGAAGAACTCCTTCAAATAATGAACATAAACCTGTCAGAGAAAATCATGACAGATAAATACCAACTAGACTGTGCCAGAAACCTGTATAAACTGAGCGAAGACCAGGAGAGTTATGCAACACTCTGGGCACGGACATCGACGTGGATCCGTCACATGGAACAGCAACGCTTGCGCATGCGTGGTTGCATGTGCGTGCGTGCATGTGTGTGTGTGTGTGTGTGTGTGTGTGTGTGTGTGTGTGTGTGTGTGTGTGTGCGCGCGCGCGCGCGCATGCCAGCGCGTTTGTTTGTGTGTGTGTTTGTGTGTGTGTGTGCGTGATTGCGTGCGTGTGTGTGTGTGTGCTGAGAGACGTACAGAGGCAACCTGCTCCACGCTGCTGCTAATGGCATTTTTGTTTTCATGTGTCAGCAGTCACCAGTCAATATTTTGTCTCCAATAACTTACGATGTGCAAGGTCCTCATCGATGAACTGAAGGCATGCAACATTCCTGTCAGCAATGTGGAGGATGGTCGAAGAAAAAGAAAGTTTTGTTTGTTTGTCTTTTTTCTCTTGCTTGCTCGAGTCGTAACATCGGCAGCGTCGTTTCTCTCATATTATTCAGCTTGGGACAAACACTCGTAAAGGTTGTAAAACCTCATTCTGTCAATTCAGTTCGTTGTTGTCATTGATTAGTTGTATTTTCCCACGACAAAGGTTTTAGAGTGTGTGTTGCCTTCACAACACTTGAGCGGTCGCTGATGTCCACAACCCTCTCTGCCTGCGGGGGGTCAAGACGTTGTAAGCAGGTCAGTCCGGCATATGGCTTGTCCACTACTTTTAGGGTCTGTCTCTTTGAGACTTTTTCTGGTTCTTGTGTCCGGCAAAACTGCGGTCTTGGACAGGAAAGCTATTTTCGTACATGTAAAGGAGTGGATCTTGACGTTTGTAACAGTGCTGATGTGGCTCCTACGATGGGGCTAGGCAAGGAGTTCCTCACAGTGAGATCGACAGGGAAATTGTGGTGGGATAACGTGCCTTACATAAGCCAAGCTGACGGCGCCGACACCTGTGAGGAGTGTGTGCGTGTCTGCCAGGTTATCTATTGATCTGCTGCACGATAGGTTTTTGGTTTTGTTTGTTTCTATGCCATTGCATGTTTTTCTCATTCTTTCAAGCTTTGCCTTTTATGTGATACCCTATTTCAACACGTGTCCCAGTTGTACATTGTGAAACCGTCTACCTATCTATAGATCTGTATGTCTGTTTGTCTGTCTGTCTATCCACCTGTTTATCTACCTATTTGTCTGTCTCACTGTTTGTTTGTTTGTCTATCCATCTATTTGTCTGTGTATATCGTTCGAAACTGGCTTTCTGACTGTCTGCCTGCCTACTTATCTATTTGTCTGTCTGTCTGTATCAGTTTATATGTCTACCTATCCATCCAGATGTCTGTCTATCTAACCATCTATTTATGTATTTATTTATCTATCTATGTATCCATCGTCTGTCTGTCTGCTTGCTTGCTTGCCTGCGTGCCTGCCTGCCGATCTAGGCGTTCTACTGATTTCATTCTCTCTCTCCTCTCTCTCTCTCTCTCTCTCTCTCTCTCTGTCCGCTTGCTGTCTATCTGTCTAATGTGTCTTAAATCCATCTATGGACAGGTGAAGTTGTCATTTGAGGTGATTTGTTTTGTAATTTCTTTTTTTTTATCACCAGGACGGATTTTGACACATGTGTATTCAAATTCTTCATGGGAAATTGAAGGCAGCGGTCAGGAGGGACAAACCTTTGCACAGTATCATCGTCCGCAGTTTGGCAGGTCTTGCATCATCCAGGGGCGGCGCCCAGAATTTGAAACCAAGGTTTCAGAAAAGCGCGCGCGCACGTGTGTGTGTGTGTGTGTGTGTGTGTGTGTGTGTGTGTGTGTGTGTGTGTGTGTGAGAGAGAGAGAGAGAGAGAGAGAGAGAGAGAGAGAGAGGAGAGAGAGAGGAGTAGAGAGGGAGAGAGAGAGAGAGAAGAGCAGAGAGAGTGGAGCTGTGAATGGAATGAACTGAATGAATGAATGAATGCATGACTGAATGGACGATTAAAGCACACCCCAACAGCATGCTGCCCAGGACAGAAATGATGTCACCTGCCGCAGGGAGGAGCGAAAGGAGGGTCACCTGGCGAGGGAGGGAGGGATTACAGGAAAAAGGAGGGAGGGTGAAGGCCGGGAGAGGGAGGGATTAGAAGGTGGAAAGGAATGGGGGGGGGGGGGGGGGGTAGGGGGGGGGGGGGGGGGGGGGGGGGCGGGGGGGGGGGAGGGGGGCGGAGGGGGTGAGAGAGCGAGAGCAGTCAGGCCACTTTTCACAGGATCGTGAATGATGATATTCAGTCAGGGGAATGAGTGCACAACCATGTGAGTGTCTGTACTGTTCACGTACTAGCAATCTGTCTATCTGTCTGCCAACCTATCTATCTGCCTATTTACATATCTATCAGTATGTCTGTCTACCTATTTACATATCTATCAATCTATCTGTCTGAAAGCAAAAATGTAAATAGTTTATTGTATTGTTCGACGCGCGTCGGACACATACAAAATGACAAAAAAGAAACTAGGCTTTGTGAACAATATAACGGCCTAATACTATTGGAAGATTTATGGCACACATATTCTGATGAACATAAAGTTAACGATGCGTGGCTAAAGTACACACAACCCTATGGAGAGGGCAGGCGAATGGGGCAGAACCAGACGCACACCGAGGCTGACTGATCGCAGTGATTTATGTTAGGCAGGCAGGCATCGGAAAAAAAAGTTTTCAGATGGTGGTGTAGCCTGATGGCGATCGATCGAGAGATCGACGAGAGAGCTGAAAGCGACCGATAAACGACATATGTAAAAGCATTTCAGAGAGCTTTTTTCAGTTGACGGGTTATTGCCGAGTGTGTGTGTGTGTGTGTGTGTGTGTGGTTGGGTGTGTGTGGGTGTGTGTGCGTGCGTGCGTGCTTGTGTGTGTGTGTGTGTGTGTGTGTTGTGTGTGTGTGTGTGTGTGTGCGCGTGCGTGCGTGTTGTGCACAGTGGGACAATGATTTGTGAGGGGTCAGATATAATGATTTCACAGGACGAAAAAAAACAACGCACAAGGGAAAAAACACACGCACATAGGGATATAAATCAAACACGCCCCCCCATCGCTCCTTCAACCGGTCACTGTCCATTTCCCCCCCCCCCCCCCCCCCCCCCCCCCCCCCCCTATCAGCCGTCCCTCGTCGCACCCCACAATCCATATCCACCCTCCCTCCCTCCATCCTCTCCCCGTCTGAGCCCATCTCCCCACACCCACTTCTCCTCTCAAAACCCCCCCCCCCCCCCCCCCTCCCGCTCACGCACGCGAGCGCGCATTCAGACACACAAGCACTCGCTCTCCGTCCTCCACTCCCCCCAACCCCACCACGTACACAAACAAACAAACAAGCAAAAGAGGAAATATGACAACATAGTATTTAGCCAATTTAGCCAATATTTCATGAAATGTCCCCTCTCTCTCCTCCCCCCTCTTTCTCTCTGTCTGCCTGTCTGTCTCTGTCTGTTCGTCTGTGTGTTGTGTTGTGTTGTATGTGTGTGTGTGTGTGTGTGTGTGTGTGTGTGTGTGTGTGTGTGTGTGTGTGTGTGAACAAAGTTTTCAGCCAATTTCACAAAACTTCCCCCCACCTCTCTCTCTCTCTCTCTCTCTCTCTCTCTCTCTCCTCTCTCTCTCTCTCTCTCTCTCTCTCTCTCTCTCCCTCCCTCTCGCCCTTCCTCTTCCCCTCCTCTCCCCTTCTGTCTGTCTCTCTCTGTCTGTCTGTTCGTCTGACTGACTGTCGGTGTGTGTGTGTGTGTGTGTGTGTGTGTGTGTGTGTGTGTGTGTGTGTGTGTGTGTGTGTGTCTCTCTGTCAATCAGTCTGTCTCTCCCTCTCCCTCCCTCCCCTCCCTCCCTCCCTCTTTCTCCATCCTCACCTCCTTCTACCCCTCTCTCTCTGTGCAATTTTATTCTGATATTTCTATGAAAATTATCCCCCCCCCCTCTCCTCCACCCCCTCTCTGTGTCAGCCTTACCCCTTCTCCACTCCCGCTCGCTCTCTCCGTCCATCTTTCTTTCTTCTGGCACTTGTCTTCTTCCCTCTTCTCTCGCTCCTTCCTATCGTTCTTCCGTTCCAGATCTCTGTGCTAACCGCTACCTACAGAGCGAGGGAACAGTCGATTGATTTCATACATCGTATGTTTGCGGCGCGGGCCAGAAAAACCCTAGGCGCAGATGGAAGACGTAGCTTCGTCAGTGTCTGGTTGTGTGTGCCAGCCCAGGCAGAGGAGATCGTGGTTCAAATCCCGCCTGACAGGACGTCGATAACAGTGCGATTATTAGCCGTTTGCTCCGCGTCACAACATTGCCGATACCATGACCTTTTCCTGGGCCGTGTGTCTAACGCAAAGGAAACGGGGAATGCAAGGGGAAGAGGCGTTACCACTGGAAGTTAGGGGCAGGGGATATAGGGGTGGTGGTGGGGGGTGGGGGGTGGGAGTGAGATGAAGCTGGTGAGTGAATAACAGAGAGGTCTGGAAAGTAATCGATTTATGCTATTATGAGACAGGATGTTTCTCTCTCTCTCTCTCTCTCTCTCTCTCTCTCTCTCTCTCTCTCTCTGTCCCACCTCCTCCCCCCTCTCCACAGTCTATCCTGCCTGCACAAGAATGAACAGTCGATTGACAGAAATAAGTCAGTGAATGAATTTCTTGAATGTGGTCATGTAGGATTTCTTCCATAATTAATAGTTCATTTATTTGTTGGCTTTTTTTTCTTAATTACTCCAGATTGATACACGAGTTAGGCTTTTTGTTCGTTATTGTTTACTGTTCCGTGCCTCATTTCAGATTCCCTTTCGCACCGATCAAACTGAGGTAGTTGTTACTGTTCGTTCCTTTGACGATATTCAAGATCAAAGAGGCTGTGTCAGCCATGAATGAATGTTATATTGTCCATGTAACACATGCGGAGTATATGAGCGAATTTGGAACATCCTTTTTTTTTTTTTTGGGGGGGGGGGGGGGGGGGGGGGGGGAACTCCTTTTTCTTTTTGATCTGTGTGTTGTAATTTGTGGTAGGCGATTTGGAGTTGCATGCACCATTCGTTTGGAGTTATGGGTGCGTAATTATTTCATCATGGGAGCGATAGTTACCGTACTTTTGTGTTATTTTATTTTCAAGATGTATGAAGTAAGTGTGTAGCAATGGTAGTTTTTTCCCCCTTGTGTGGCCCTGTTTTAATTCTTTTGTCAGTGTCTCGCATTCCTTTCGACAGTCACTTTGTGAATGTGTGCATTTAGTGGGAAAACAAAAACCAAACACACATTTCGTTTGAGAACATTCACTTCATATTTGTTAGGCCCAGAACAGTGACACTCCTCGTTAAATTGGATTGCACTTAAAGATGACTTACTTTTTGATGATCATGTATTCTTGGCATGTAGGATGGAGAGAGAGAGGGAGAGAGAGGGGGGAAAGAGAGAGAGAGAGAGAGAGAGAGAGAGAGAGAGAGAGAGAGAGAGAGAGAGAGAGAGAGAGAGAGAAGGTGATGTGAGAAAAGTGGCCGCAGTGGGATTACATAGGTGTTGATACTGATAGCTGTTCCTTGTGCATCGTTTTGTCATTGTGTCCTGCTCTGCATACAGTAATCGTGACAGTGCATGAAATACGGAGAATGGTTTACACTCACGCACGCACGGTTGAACACACTTGAACTTTAATTTATCCTGTAATACCTTTTAGGCTATGGAGAATAGCAAATAGATCAAAGGTAACAGTAACACTCTTACATGTAAGCGCATGCTTGCTTTTGCTTGCTTGTGTGTATGCACACACGGGGACACACACACACACGGGGAACACACACACACACACACACACACACACACACACACACACACACACACACACACACACACACACACACACACAAAATCAATAAATGAATGATGGTTTCTTGTGATAATGTTTACTAAGCCGTTCACAAGGACGTGGGACGGAGGGGATGGAGAACTGTAAGTACACAAACAAATGAGCAAGAAGCATGACCAAAACAGTACAAAAACGTACACCGCAGCGAGTAATCCAGACTACGGATAGCATGAACATTCAGTTTTTGTCACGGAACATACGTGACCGTCAGACATAAGGGTAAACAGCGATTTGCAATGTTTGCCAGCGGTTGGCAGCAGAAACAGCGGTCACGAAGGGTCACCAGGAATTCGGCGTTTGACCTCTTGGCTGTTTCTGGCGTTCCCTTTCACCTCTTTTTTTTTTTTCTTTTTTTCTTTCAAGGCACGCAAGCGGCCATCCATTACCCTTCTTGATTCATCCAGATATGTCGTTATGTCTCCTACTGTGATATTGTTTGAATGGGCCGTCTGTGATTGATTGATTTAAGAGAGAGAGAGAG
>JADBJO010000280.1:540000-542500 GCA_016801955.1 Conus betulinus
TTTTTTTCTTTTGTTATTTTTTCCCCTTCTTACAATATTATATATATCAGAGGGTCTGCTCATGGATACTGACAATGTGAAAACACATTGTTTCCACTTCTGTTTGTGCTGGGAACGTGGTCTGTGTTTCTTAGCACCAGCTTTGCTGTCTGCCATCGTGCGAAGAGAGTTGTCGCTTCATGCTGCCGTGGCAAACATTGCTGTGACCTGGCTGTTCTGCAGCCGCCAGTCTCAGTGTGATTGTGTACACGAGAAACTGCGTTAGTCGGCCAGTGCAGGTGCTGTCAGTTTGTGGTCTATGAAGAACTATTGGCCCAACCCCTTAACATTAGGACCAGGACTGATTTCTAACCGCCACAGATTGGACAAATAAAATATGACTGCTGAAGAAGGAGCATCAGAGCTCCGAAAGCTCTAAATGGTGTTTCCGTGTTTCATTTGGATCATAAGCCACAGATTGTTGTGAGTTAACCTGTATAAGATTTTTTTTTCAGTTGAAGCGCTACGTCAACAGTGCTGCGCTAATGAGTTCATAATGCCACGCATCAGTTAGGCGGAATGGGATGGGAGTAGTGATGTCCACACAAAAAAAGGTTGAATTCTCTCCAAAGACGTGCAGCAGAGCTACTCCCTTCCGGCTGCACCTGTACCACCAACACATGAAAACTGAAAGCACTGAACAGACTTCCTCTGAGTGAGCAATTGGAATTGAACAAGGCATTTATGTTTGCAATTTCCACAGATACCATCCCGTGTTATATCAGTGCCCCTTTCCCCCTACCCCCCACCCCATCACGCTTTTTTTTTTTTTTTTTTTTTTTTTTTTTAAAAACAAAACTGAACAGCTGTTCTGACTTGCAGAAATTCCTTCCCCTCTACCCACGTATTGCTCAATACAAAATAAGGCTAACCTACTCTGGACTATTTGTTTGGAACTCACTTCCACCGAGTCTACACAACAGAATGCGATAAGACTTTTCACGAAACATTTACATAAGCTTTTTACGTCTCGGTGATTCGTTCATTCGCAAAGTCTTCTGTAAACCATACGTCGAACACACAGTCTGAACATGTCACTTACTCCCATAAATCGCTCATCTCCACTCCCACTGTGTTTACCACCTCTCTTACACCCCCCCCCCCCCCCCCCCACACACACACACCTCCCATTCTCTCCTCCTCAACCTCTCTCTTTCTGTCTGTCTCTGTTTTTGTTTGCTTGTTTGTTGGTTGGTTGGTTCCTTTTGTTTGACTGCCCACAACGTCATTGTTACGTGTATGAATAGTCTGCTTGTCATCGTATTTCATTACAGTGTTGGCATGCTGAATTGTCAGTATGAATGAAATGTGTTGAAATGATATTTGCATGACAAGGACAGATTGTAAGACTAAGCCATGGCCTAAAATCGCCATCCTTGCGTATAAATAAAGATCAATCGATCAATCTCTCTCTCTCTCTCTCTCTCTCTCTCTCTCTCTCTCTCTCTCTCTCTCTCTCTCTCTCTCTCTCTCCCCCCCCCCCCTTCTCTGTGTCTTCCTCCCTCCCCCGCTCTCTAGTATGTGTATGTATTCAGCTGCCACTGTGCGCACGCGCTTGTGCACGTGTGTGTGTGTGTGTGTGTTTGAGAGGGAGGGAGGGAGGGAGGGAGGGGGGGAGAGAGAGAGATAGAGAGATAGAGAATGTCGTGATGTGAAAATGCATCCGCCGTAAACTGAATGTGCAAGCGCGTGTCTTGTCTCCACTGATCGATTTTAATCAGCTTGTGTTCGCTCTCCTTTTTTTTTTTTCTTCGCCAAGCGTTCAGCTCTCCCTCCTTTCTTCGTCGGCGTCTGCAGCAGAGCGGAGTGAAGAGGAGGGAAGGAGACTGGGGGGTGGGGACAGTGAGGGGGGAGGGGTGTGGGGATGGGGAGGAAGGGAGGAGGAGATGAGGCATGGCGCTGTGTTCGATCAGAAGGACGAGGACACAGTGACAGGATGCTGCTCGCGACCTCCGCTACCAGACACAAGGACAACTAGCGAGTAATTGCCTCTGAATCATCCTGGGAGGAAGGGGTGGAGGAGGAGGAGGAGGGAACGAGGGAGAGGAAGATGACAAAAAAGTGAAAGTGAGAGAAAGGGAGCGAAACAGGGGAGAGACTGAAAACAGGGGGTGGGAGGAGAGAGAAGAAGAAGAAGAAGAAGAAGAAGAAGAGAAGAAGAAGAAGAAGAGAGAGAGAGAGAGAGAGAAGAGAGAGAGAGAGGGGGGGGGGGGGTTGAGAGGGGTGTGATGAGTAAGAATTGGCCTGTGACAGATGGTGAAATTAGAGAAATGGAAAGTCGGACAATTCTGACGACAACAGCGTCCGAGTCCTTCAAAGAGACGCTACCACAGGGTGAATTGTCCCAGTTACCCCCCCCCCCCCCCCCCCCCCCCCTTCTCCTCTTTCGCGTTCCATCACCACTACCTCCCCCCCCCCCCCCAACACCACGTTTTGTGTGTGTGTGTGTGTGTGTGTGTGT
>JADBJO010000280.1:545000-557500 GCA_016801955.1 Conus betulinus
CCCGTTATGTTTTGTATTGCTTTGTTTTTTTTACAACTGTGGTTTTTCGTGGATTTAAATCGCAAATTCATTTTGAAATGAGGTTTAAAAAAAAAAAAAAAAAAAAGCGGAATGGCTGGCGTCCTCAGCACGGTATATTCTGATCGGTCTTCAGATGACAAACGATCAGTCATCACCTTATAGATTTGCTGGACATATTTGGCTCATCTTTATTTCGTGTTTATTACCTTCGCCAAGGAAGTTATGTTTTCGTTCATGTCTGTTGTTTTGTTTGTTTTCTCTGTCGGTGAGCGCGAGTGCCCCCAAACTGTTAAACCGATACAACGGCACATGGCGGGAAGTAAGGACCAACCCAGTCAGTGCTACACCGATCTGGATGCAAGAGCGATGCCCAAGACAGTGAGGATGAATAAAATCGGATGGATAACCCACATGTTCTCAAACAGTGGCTGACATTGATTTTCTGGATTCCGATAGTTCATCCCCGTACCTGTCTGTCTGTCTGTCTGTGTCTGTCTGTCTGTCTGTCTCTCTCTCTCTGAAAATTCATTTAACTAAAAGTAGCATTGTGATGTTTCACAAGAGAAGGGGGTGGCGTGGGAGAATGAATGTTGTTAACGTCATGCTAGATGGTAGCAACGTGTCTGCAGCCAATGATTACGTTTATTTTGGTATGCTTTTCTCCACTCTTGTGAATTGCCTTGGTGTATCCACTCGTCTCAAAAGTAGGGCGAAAATGTTTTTTCATTCCTCACTTTCTCTCTCTCTCTCTCTCTCTCTCTTTGTCACTGTCTGTCTGTCTGTCTGTCTGTCTCTCTCTCTCTCTCTCTCTCTCTCTCTCTCTCTCTCTCTCTCTCTCTCTCTCTCTCTCTCTCTGTTAGTTTTTGTACTTAAATCGGTGACGGTTAACATTGTTTGAAATTTATGGAAGACAGTGAAATTTTGAAGAAATAAGAAGTGATTGTTCGTTCTTCGTTTCCATTGTCATGAACGTTGTTTGTCTTGTCTGAGGAAGGCCAAAGGGGTCAAAGCGTGCAATGTTTTGTTTTGTAATTTGTGTGTCTCTTTCGTTTAGTAGAACAGTAGTTTTTCTTTCAAGTTTGTTTGAATTTCCACTGGCAGTCGCCTGACTTTGAAAATAAAACAACGGAATAGATGGCAACGCTAATGAAACTCTGGAGGAAGGAACACTTGGGATCTGAAATGTGCCTTTGCTGGAGTAAGGGTTTCAAGTTTGGGTGTGTGTAGTTCAATCAAGGCGTTGGAAACATTCGTAGGTAGGTCTCTTTGTGAACGGTTGATTGATTGCGGAAGAGACAAAAAGGAAAAGGTTATACTACGTCAATAATCGGCAAAAGTTTGATGTTTATGATAATGGTTGGCATGTTCATAAGACTTAGACTTAGTCCTCTGAATTCCCTGGGGAACATAGGGCCGCAACCACACTCTTCAGCGGACACGATTTCGGGAGATCTTCTTCAGCTCGGCCCACGTCATTCCGGCGGCCTTCACTTTTGCGTCGGTACTCCTTCGTCATGTCTGTCTTGGTCTTCCCACTTTTCTCTTGCCCTGAGGGTTCCATTCAAGGGCTTGTCTTGTGATGTTGGAGGGAGACTTTCTGACGGTGTGTGGCCAATCCATCCCCACTTCGTTTTCTGATTTCTAATTCTATTGGAACTTGCTTGGTCTTGTTCCACAGTTCTGTGTTGGCAATAACATCTGGCCATCTGATGTTCGCAATGTTTCGCAGACATCTGTTGATATATGTTTCGAGTTTGTGAGTGTTTGTCTTTATTATTGTTCGCCACGTTTCAGAACCATACAGAAGGACAGATTTCACATTTGAGTTGAAGATTCTGATCTTGTTGTGGAGTGAGAGGGCAGAGGAATTCCAGATAGGCCGTAGCGTAGTAAAGGTGTGCCTGGCTTTATTGATGCGGCTCTTGATATCCTCATCTGTACCTCCATCTTTGCTGACCACACTGCCGAGGTAGACAAACTTGTCAACTTCAGTGATGTCTTCCTGTTGTAGTCGTAGTGGTAGTGGGTTTCGTTGCTGCTTGTTGACTCTCATGGCTCCTGTTTTCTTTGTGTTGATTTGGAGGCCCGTCTTTCCTGCTTCTTCTGCTACCCGGCACAGCTTCTCTTGTGCGTCTTGCTGTTTGTGAGAGAGAAGGCTGATGTCGTCGGCGAAGTCCAGGTTCATAAGCATAGAACCTATTTAGGTTTTAATGATATGGATAGACATTTAAAACGTGATACTACAAAATGCAGAGTTTTGTGTTTCAATCGTAGTCCAGCTTTTTAGACAGAACTGTTAAGATAATCATCTTCTCTGTCTTCTGCACAAAGAAGAATGATTCTTTGTCAGCGATATTTGAGATGAGTTCATTTAACTGGTACATTGCAGGCAATGTTCCAAACTTAAGTTGATCTGCTGATGTAATGTTCTGCTGAGGATGTTAGAAATGTTTTTCTACAAAGCATTTTAGCTTGGAGAGAAGAACTCTCTCGCGAGAGTATTGACAAGTTTGTATTGACCCTTGTGATGACGTGCACAGAAACTTAAATAGACGTCTTATTTTTGTTTTCTATAGTTGTCCACACATCCTTTTATAATAGCTATATCTATAAATGAAGAAAAGTTCTCTCTCTCTCTCTCTCTCTCTCCCTCCCTCCCCCCCACCCCCCCCCCCCCCCCCCCCTGTCTCTGTTCCTCCTGGCCTGCCGATTCCCCTTACCGTCTGTCTCTCTCTCTCGGTCTCTGCACTCAACTCAAGCGTTCGTGCGAGAGCTGAACGCTGTGAGCATTGACTGTTTAGGTAGCGGGGAGAACGTGGACGTAACTGACTCGCGACAATGGCCATTTAAACGTTCGACTCCGAGTTCGACCTTGACCCCAGGGCAGCCTAAGACTGATTCCGCTGGCTTGCATATTGCGCACGCATCGCCCCAAAATCAGTCCAGTCTCGACGCCGGTGCTGTGCACAGTAGCACAGTGGTTCATCTCTACTGAGTTAAGGCTGTTCACACCAATTTGAAGAGTTCTCGTGCTTCCAGTGTGCGCAATCGTTTCAAAGTGGTGCAGAGACCAAAATCCCGTCATATAAGCAGTGCTTAAAATGGTTGTAGTTATGCATAAGATGATTACAGATGTGTGTGTGTGTGTGTGTGTGTGTGTGTGTGTGTGTGTGTGTGTGTGTGTGCGTGTGTGTGTGTGTGTGTGTGTGTGTGTGTGTGTGTGTGTGTGTGTGCTTCATACACCATATAATAAAGTTTGAACTTAAAACTGGTTATTATCTGGGACAGGCCTTTGGAAGCTTTGAAAAGCTTCACTTGACACCGTTTCATGTGTCACCTGGGTGTTCTCAGATTAACTTACCCCCTACGGTCTATTTAGTGCTGACTCTTGGGATAGGATGTACCTAGAGGCACGGGTTGGGAGAAGGGAGGGGGGTTAGCGCATGCCATCTTTTCTGTTCACTCTGATGTTCCACGCTGTCTCAGTGGCATTATTCCCACGCAGCAGATTCCTTTTCGCCCATTCACCGTCACATCCAGCTACGACCGGCGTGGGAGTAATGCTACACATTGTGCGACCTTTATGGTCTGCTCTCATGTTACCTCTTTAAACATCCCTCGTAAACAGGGCTGTACTTATGAAACGAGAGAGAGAGAGAGAGAGAGAGAGAGAGAGAGAGAGAGAGAGAGAGAGAGAGATTTGTTCAGTAACGTGTGTCCGAGCACTTGAACATTCTTATTTTCATTCTGTTTTCTTCTCATCTGCAGAATACTTCACTCACAAGCATTAGCGTGGATGGCAATAATTTTGTCTGAGAGTGGTGCAGGCAAGAAACGAGTCTTTTTACTTGCTTACCCACGTACTGACTCAGCATTTGACGTGATGTTTCCGCGCTACTTGCTTCAGTTCTGAAGCCTTCTAAATGACAACCAAGACAAATTTGTGCCCACCTCCCCGCACACAAGGATTACAAAGGCGGCGAAAGGGAAAGGAAAATGACTATCATTACGGCCCAGTGACACTCCAGACAGCTAGAGACGTTGAAGATCGTAAGGGCAAGTGGGCCAAGTTAATTAGCACTTTTAACTAAAGAAAACAAGACAAACAAACAAACAAAACAAACAAACAAAGTACGGGAGTGCTGCATACGCACAATGTGGGGCTTTATAAGAAAACAATGTGCACTAGAACAATGCGCAATATTTATGTAGATTGCTGAGTAAGTCCGGGAGGAGGGGAGGGAGGGGGAGGGGGTGTGGTCTGATTCGCTTGTTTGGGTCTCTGCAGGCGGTCAGGGCAATGTAGAAGTGGGGCAAAAAGTTTGGGAGTCTTGTGTGCCTCTACAAATAGACTTCTTGCGTCGCCGTGTGAGACAGCAAGCAGAACTAAGAGTCCCTCCTGTCATTCCTCTCAGCACCTGGCGACTTACGCCCTTCGTGTTCAGCCAGGGACCACGTGAAGCTGAGGGTAATGTGCGAGGAAAAGCAGGTGAGGCACGATGCACAGGATGCGAAGGAGCGCTTCAAACAGACTGCATGCTGCTCAAGCTGAGCAGACTGTCGTCAGGCATTAAGAGGAGGGCTGGTGAACAGACTGTCGTTAGGCATTAAGAGGAGGGCTGGTGAACAGACTGTCGTCAGGCATTAAGAGGAGGGTTGGTAAGCAGCGTTAGGCATTAAGAGGAGGGCTGGTGTGGAGCTGTGAGGGCAGGAAAGAGCAGACATGTTTCCTGCGTCCTTTTGTCGTAGTCCCAGAGGGAGTCTGGAAAATAGGAAATGAAGGCCAGTTCGAAGGGAAAAAAAAAAAACAACATTGGTGAATTGATCCACACAACAAGCAACAGTGGATATCGAGTCACGCTGAACAGGCAAATGCTAGCAGAAATGGTTCACTTATACTCAAACATATTGGGTTCAGTCTGATATGATGGCTGCTTAACTAACACCAAAACGAGGCTTGATCTAGCCATGTTTGAAAAGACATGACATAGTGTTACTAGCTATGGGGAAAACCAGAGCTGTCAGCAAGTTACCGGTGCCATCCGTCAGTTCAGTAGTTGCGGAGTATGGACATAGTCAGCAGTTCGCGAGTGACCAGTCCGATGTGTAGTAAGAAACCTGCAAGCCGGTTCTCTCTCTCTCTCTCTCTCTCTCTCTCTTTTTTTTTTTTTTTTTTTTTTTTTTTTAAACCGAGGATGGTACGAGTGCAGGCACACGAATCTCTGTGTTTTTCACACGCATTGCGTGTAATCTTGTCTGGTGTGGAGACAGACCCCGCCTCTCGGAGTCCAGGACTAGCTGGCAGGGTAGAAATAGGGGAAAACTGACCAAAGAAGCACTGGGTGGACATTGCGAAGGACGGAAACACAGTATAGATACAGTATGTACAATGTCCTGCCTCTTGCCCTGCTGTGCATGTCAGGGGGACGCTCAAGCGTCTTTCACGGTGAATAACTGCGATATAAAGGATGATGAACAAATGACGAGTTTAAACGCCTTTGCTGTGGTGGTGGTGGAGGGGGGGGGGGGGGGGGGGGGGGGGCTTTGGGATGAGGTAGGTAGGGGGACGGGTGGTAGTTGGAGGAGGGAGGAGGGGGCCTAATACTTATCAGCCCTGCAAATATGAAAGCGTTGGGAGGAGTGTGGGAGAGGGTGGATGGCTTCCTTTTCATCTGATTGATTTGGTCTTCTTGCATTGGACGTCAGCCTCATCATATGCTTTCCGCAAAGGCATGCATTTTAATCCGCTCTCTCTCACTCTCCCTGTGTCCATCTCTGTCTTTCATTGTGTGTGCGGGTGCGTGTGTGTGTGTGTGGGGGGGGGGGGGGGGGGGGGGGTACGCGTGCGTCTGCGTGTGTGTGGTGGTGGTGGTGTGTGTGTGCATAGGTGCTCTCGTGGTCTTTCCCTCTCTCTCGCTCTGTGTGTGTGTGTGTGTGTGTGTGTGTGTGTGTGTGTGTGTGTGTCTGCATTCGTAGTCTCTCCCTCTCTCTCGCTCTCTGTGTGTGTGTGTGTGTGTGTGTGTGTGTGTGTGTGTGTGTGTGTGTTTAGAATCGGTCATGGGTGTTGAGCCGATCTGGTCACAGTTGTACCAGTAACTTCTTTTACAGCAGCAACACCACTGGATATGCTTGCTGATTTACGATACAGCTTGAATTCGATGTATGGCATGAATCACACGCTCAGCCGCGCATTTGCACACACGACTGTTGTCTGACTGAGTTGTTGCACGTCTCCACCCACACCTCTCTCTCCTGCCCCGCTTTTCTCCCGCTGGTTGCTCTCGCCGGTCAGGTTCCTGCCCCAGTGATGTCCGCCATTCTTCAGGTCGCCACCTTCTGTATGGAGGGGCGCCAAAACCTGGGCTGAGGAAGTCAAGCGTGTGACCGTTTCTTCGGGTTGAATGGGAGCCGAGCGGAGACCAGGTAGTACCTTAGCTGACCCAGGATGTCCATTGAGAACAGACGCTGGAGGCAGAACGACAACTCTCCTCCGTGTCAGTGCAGCATCAACAAGGAGGAGGTTATCAGTGTCGTACTGCACTGCATCGTTACTGCCGGGATTTCCCTGAAACTCAGACAGCGTGTCAGTGTTGTTTTTTTTAGTATGGTTTCTGGAGAGCACAGTCGTACATGTTGTGCGCTCTGTAGACAGCCGTACATGTTGTGCGCTCTGTAGACAGCCGTACATGGTGTGCGCTCTGTAGACAGCCGTACATGGTGTGCGCTCTGTGGACAGCCGCACATTGTGTGTGCTCTGTAGACAGCCGTACATGGTGTGCGCTCTGTGGACAGCCGCACATGTTGTGCGCTCTGTAGACAGCCGTACATGTTGTGCGCTCTGTAGACAGCCGTACATGTTGTGCGCTCTGTAGACAACCGTACATGTTGTGCGCTCTGTAGACAGCCGCACTGTCATGTTTGTCCGGGCACCAGTTGATGGAGGCAACGGAAACACTACAGCTCTGTGGTGTCAGTCACTGTATACGACCCTTCGGGTCCACATGACACTAGCAACGATCTGGGTTCTCCCCCCCCCTTCCCCCCCCCCACTGTCCACAAGATGGGAAAAGTGTTGCGTAGCGTGGGTTGTCGGGTTTGGAATGTTAACATTCTTGGTTTTACTGCTACTCTAATATGAAAATTTAGTTCCTGTGATGTTTGGGCGGCATCGGTATAATGTTCTATAGGTCCCCTGCCCTCCTTCGTCAGATTGGTATCGCCATCGGTCGTATGGCTTTGGTGGTCGTGAGCTTTCATCTGAGTGTGATGTAGTTGAAATGCTCGATCATGTCGGATATGGCCCCATGAAGTCGGTTGGGCTACATCTTGTTAATATTGCTCTGTTTGCAATGGAAACACACACACACTGATATTGAATAATTGTAAACATCATTACATCATTAGACCTCTTTGTACGAATCAAGATAAAGACGAACTCCATATTTTTTAGATAACAGCATTGATTGTTTACACCTGCAGTCAGAACAGCTCGCACCATAGACAAAATCCAGATCCTGATAGCTGTAACATCAGATGGTGCTGACGGTCAGAGTGCACTGATTGCGGGCAAGTCGCGAGGTGACCCAGACAGACGGAGATCCAGCTGAGAAATGTTGGGAGAAGCCGAGTTGTGGATGGAATGAAGGAAGAGGAGAGGGAGGAGGGCACGGTGAGAAGTGGGAGGGGAAGCGTGTTAAGCAGCGGCAGCACAGCCGGAACGTGGAAGGCAGGCGGCATTGCAGAGGCCCCCGTGAAGATGCAACAATGTTAATGAGGCATCACCAAAACATGCGTAGCACATCATTACCGCTGCTCCATCCCACCCCCTTCCCTTCCTCACCTGTCCCGTTGGCTCCATGCTTTTCTTCTTGTTTTTTTTAAACCTTTTTTTTCGATTCCTGCTGAGTGTTCACATTCCGTTAGCGTTTCGGCTTTACTTCCTTTTCCCCCTTGCCGTGCCGTGTTCTTCCAGTCTGTTCCACAGACGGCATCTCCATTGAACTCTGTAACCCGCGTCTGTCTTTGGCGTCTGTTCTTTTGAAGTCTCGTCCCTCGTGCTTTTCTTGCTCGTCTTCATCCGTTTCGTGTTCTTTGCCCTTTCCTTGTCCTGTCCCCCGTTCCTTCCATCTGATGTGTGCGAGCCATCCTATGTTTATTAGTTATAGCATGGTGCCGTTGTCAGATTATTGCCAAATTGTGTTTAGTTTGTATCGTTTCTTTCCAAGTAAGAACACCCGTCGACTACAACATGCCTGTGGAATCGCGTGAATTTGTTCTAGGTGACGATTTAGAAATTGTCGGCGATTTCCGAGGCGCGCCCGTGTGTGTGTGTGTGTGTGCGTGTGTGCGCGTGCGTGCGTGCGTGCGTGCGCGCGCACGCGCGCGGCGTGTGCGTGCACATGCGCGTATGTGGTTTCGTGCATGCATGCGCTTGTTTTTGGTTTTGGCATCGATAAGTCCATTTAATGTATGTCGAATGTAAAGCTGTGGCACTGCTGTTCATTTCTTTTCCCGCTTTGTCTTCGTTCAGGTTAATGCCGAACGGGATAAATGTCATGACTTTCAGTGTTTAGGTCAGTTGTCAGGCATCTTACCGCTATTCTCTCAGCCCACCTTATCTCTCTGTCCACCCATGTCCATCAGTAGTAGGCCCTACCGGGATACCGGCTGTGTCTCAGCGGTTAGAAAATGGTGTCAGAGTGGTTTTGGAGTTTCCGTGAAACTTCAGATCGCTTGTAACTGCAAACTGAACGTAGACATCTGTCACAAAGTGAGCCACAGATCGGTGTATTTACGCGAACGGGAATGTAGTTGACACACTCATGTGAGACAGTGTTGGGGGCTGAGGTGCTGGATCAGAAAGGCTCTCACTCCCCATTTCTCTCCCTAATAAAACTATCTTTAGATTCTGCTAATGGAGGCAGCTCAGACGATGGATGCGAGGGCCGCAGATGGCACTCTGTTGCCTGGTGTCACTGTACAAAGCAGCAGCATCAATCACACTGGCACACAACCGGTGCTCAACCAGGGCACAGCACAGTTCGGTCTCCAGGCGCCAAGCTGAATGAAGAAGCTTGAGGTTGTGTACGGTCACGGCTCAGCCGGTACGCACTTTTCCTCACATCGTATTGGGGAACGTTTCACACAGTTGCCAAAACAAACAAACAACAACAACAACAACAACAACAAACAGTGTTGATGTTTTTGTCCTGTAGTATGTTGACTGAGATCGACAATATGACATAAGGGATTTTAAAAAAAAAGGAAAAACCTCGAGGATAAAAAGAGCCACCAAAAGTGTTTGCTGTTTGGTTGATTGACTGACTTATGTGTTTCACGTGGGCTGTGTTGAACAGGACGATGTTTGCTTCTGCCTTGTCGTTCCGGACGTCGTCGTTTTAAAATGTCACTTTATAGTTCCCATTCGTTCCGCAGATCTCTCTGTCTGTCTGTCTCTCTGTGTCTGTGTTTTCTGTCTGTCTGTCTCTGTTCTGTCATGCAATACATGTTTTTGCAATTTGGCGGTTATTGGAGTTTTATTCACGCATAAAGTTGCTTTTATCTAACATTTACAAGCTACCAGTAGCCAGATGTTTAGAACGAAAATGGCGGGTCTTGTCACCTGAGAAAGGATCGCGCTTTTCCCCCCATTGCTTGTGCCTTGACATGAGACGACAGTTTGAAAGAGCTGAAAACAGTGGCGGTGGTCATCTTACCTGCCGCTTTGGCGGATTGGGTGACGGAGTGGTGTGATCAACAGGGCACCAGGACCACCAGCTGGCATGTTCCGCCTGCCTCTCTCATCTGTCTCGCAGCGTTTCATTTTCAAGAGTGAAGGCTTCTTCTGATTTAACACTTTTTTTTTTCTTTCTTTTTCTTTCTTTCTTTCTGTTTCTGTTTCTTTGTTCGTTTGTTTGTTTCTTTCTTTCTTTCTCTCTTTTCTTTTATTATCCCAGTATTCGTCCACCTTGCCCCGTCTCTGTGGCTTTTCTCCCACGCCGCTCATTCCGGCCAGCCCAATACAGAGTCGGACCCAGGCTGGTCACCCACCGTCCACCGTGAGCATTTAGCATGAGATTGTAATGAGGCCACCCACCAGAGGAGACACAGCACTGCAGCTGAGTGCCTTCAGTGGTGTTCAGCGGTGCCCGTTGTGAGCCAGCATACACATTGCAGCTAAGTGTGGTGTTCAGCGGTGCCTGTTGTGATCCAGTATAGACAAGACCTCACCCAGGAAATTCCCCACTGACGACACTAGTTGCTTATTAATCATGGAGCCAGAGCGAGTGGGCATCCCCCTTCAAAGGGGCGCCACCACGTTCATCCAACGCTAGTCCCCATAAAACTTTCCAGTGCTGATGACTTTGAATATGACCGCGCGCACGCGCGACATTGAGCTGGAAAGTAAATCGACACTGCGCCACCGTGGGACTATGGTTTGTTCAGCCACAGAGTTTGGGACGCGTTTTCAAAGTAATTTTTTGTTTCAAAACGAAGTGACTGAGGGCGGAAAGTGAAGCAAATTTAGAAAGAGAGGGGTTAGTTACTGCCAAGGACATAAAGTACAGGACAAAACACAATGCATTTCGACCTCATGGGTCTACTTCAGGCAAAAAACCAAATTTAACATTTAGGACAGTGAAAACGAAAGAGAAACCACTTGCCTTCTCATATTCGACGCAAGGTAGAGAAAAAAATTATTGTTTTGTCCTGTACTTTGTTCGTCTATGTCCGTGGCGGAAACTAACCCTCTCTCTTTCTTAAACTCTTTTGCGGTAATCAAAGAGGACGATTATCACCCAGCTGCTTGCAGTACCATCACGCTGAGATAGAATCCGGAAGAAAAAAGGAAGAAGAGGAAAAGAGCAGCAGTTATTTTCTTCTGGTGGACTTGAACCCACGACCTGTAAGCCAGCTTGAAATCCGCGTCCCAAACAACAGCACCACGGCCGTGGTCGATTTACCAATTTTGTGCGTGCGTGCGCTATGAACTTGTGTGTGTGAACGTGTGTAACGACACTCCAGTGTATGCTGTGAACTTGTGTGTGTGTGTGTGTAACAACACTGTGTGTGTACTATGCGCGCGCGCGCGCGCGCACGCGCGCGCACGCCAGTGTATTCTTGAACTTGTTCGTTTCCCAGATCAACACTCCGTGTTTGCTATGCACGCGTTACGTTGAAGGCGGAGTCGGTGGAGCAGGAAGAAATGCACTTGTTTATTGAAGGTTGGCCATGACCACTCCATAAAGTATAAGCACTTGTTAAGTAGAAGGTCATAAACTGCAGCTTCAGTGTTTGATTGGCATTATTGTTAGACATCTGAAGGTCATAACACACTCCAGTGCATACTGTGCACTTGCTTAAGTTGAATTTCAGGACAAGCACACTCCACACACGCTGTGCACTTGTTAAGTTGAAGAGTCATAGCAACACTCCAGTGTATACTGTGAGAGAGAGAGAGAGAGAGAGAGAGCACTTGTTAGAGAGAGACTCCAGTGAGAGACTTGTTAAGAACATCATAAGTACACTCCAGTGTATTACTGTGAACTTGTTTTTTTGAACGTCATTTTTTTTTTTTTTTTTTTTTTGTTTTTTTTTTTTTTTTTTTCCAGTGATACAGTGTATACTAAGAACTTGTTAAGTTGAACGATTCATAAGGACACTCCAGTGTCACCAGAGACTTGCCCTGAATTCAGATCAGTTGAACTTGTAAAACTTGAACGTCATAACAACACACTATGAACTTGTTAAGTTGACTGTCATAACAACACTCTATATACTATGAACTTGTTAAGGTGAACGTCATAACAACACTCCAGTGTATACTGTGAACTTGTTAAGTTGAACTTCATTATAACACTCGGGTGTATACTAAGAACTTGTTATACTAAGAACTTGTTAAGTTGACCTTCATAAACTTTATTTAACAACACTCCAGTATATACTATGAACTTGTTAAGTTGACCTTCATAATAAGTTATATAACACTCTAGTATACTACTGACAACAGTTTGGGGACCGGTGGCATTTGGGGGTACGGAAGATAGAGCCTTCATTGAAATAAAGCATTGTGGACATGAAGCGGAAATTGTGAAGGGTGACTGTACACTGTACTTGAATTAGCCGTACTTGTTTTACTCGCAACGCTCCCCCCCCCCCTCCCCTCGTCTCTCTCTCTCTCTCTCTGTGTGTCTGTGTGTGTGTGTGTGTGTGTGTGGTGTGTGTGTGTGTGTGTGTGTGTGTGTGTAAAATGCTTTGCAATACAGTCACGGGAAGTATCAAATTCGGGGCAAAAGCAAGCGTGCCCCCATCCCCTCCCCTCCTCCCCAACAGTGGGTCGTGGTCGGACTGTGGAATAGCATCAAGACCGAATTTCCGGCAGAGGGGTAGGTATCTGAACTCTTCAGCGGCTGGGGATGAGCCGTTTCTGTTTTTCAATGACTGCTACCATCACATAGTCGACGGACAGGACTGAACAA
>JADBJO010000280.1:562500-570000 GCA_016801955.1 Conus betulinus
GGACAGAAATGTCTGATTTAAGATACTTCTATAATTTTGGGAAAAAAAATATGGAGAAAGAACGCAGTTTTGCCGATGAAACAATGGCTACAGGATTAGAGAACAACATTACAGTACCTTATTACATTACATTGTTAAATGACCTAGCTGCATCGACCAGATTCATTGACTTCGAACACAGTATGTCGGGCAAAGAACTGTTGGACTCCCCACTCCTGGATCTGCTAAAAGGCGCTAGTGATCTGGTTCGCATATTCCTAAGCAACGATAAACTCAGCGAGTGGAGCGCGACTGCATGTTGGAAGTAAAGCTTGAAACTCTTGAAATACTGGTATCTGTGGAGTTCGGTGTCGAAGACAATTGCGCAGTAATGTGAAGTCGGACATCCTCAGTCTGACTGGGAGACAGTGAGGCATCAGCTCTTTTCTTCCACTCTAAGAAGGAAAACAACACTACGTTCACACAAACAGGCAAGCAAATGCGAGTACAGCCTTCTCATCCTTTACGCTGACACGCATGTCGTCATCGTCGTTTTAAAAGCTCGACTCCTACCATGCTTTTGATTGCTTCTCTCATTTTCCGGATGCTGCTGCATGAGAGAGAGAGAGAGAGAGAGAGAGAGAGAGAGGGGGGGGGGGGGGTAGGTAGCTATTTACCCCCTGCCAAACAGAGGGCAAGTTGCCATGTCCTAGTTCTAGAAGCGGTTCAGAAGGGAGGTGGGTCTGACGTCACTCGATAAAAAGTTGGAAGTGTCTGCATGATAACGGAAACAAAAGACTAGCTAGCATACTTGGTAGTGTTTTTTTTTTGTCTTTCCGGTATCGGTGATGACGCTTCCCGTGTTGTCAGCCTTGAAGTGGCTTCGTGGTCGCCTGGGCTAGCAGAAAATCAAACGCTCTTTGACCTCATGAAGGCTACACTTTGCAGTAAAATTGATTGAGCCAGTTGTGTTCTTATTTACGGGAGATGAAGGAACCCCCCACCTTCTCTCTCTCTCTCTCTCTCTCTCTCTCTCTCTCTCTCTCTCTCTCTCTCTCTCAATCTGTCTCCCTCCCTCTCCCTCCCCTCAACCCCCTTCCCCCCAACCCAAACACGCGCACATTTCATATTCTTTAGTCCCCCACCTCTTTCTCTCTCCACCCTCGTCCCCTCTGACTAACACACATACATCTCCACATGCTTTAGTCCCCCCCCACCTCTGTCTGTCCGTCTCTCTGTCCCTGTCTCTCTGTCTGTCTCTGTCTGTCTCTCTCTGTCTGTCTCTCTGTCCCTGTCTCTGTCTGTCTCTGTCTCTGTCTCTCTCTCTCTCTCTCTCTCTCTCTCTCTCACACACACACACACTCTCACACCACTCTCTCTCTCTCTCTCTCTCACACTCACACTTCACTCTCTCTCTCTCTCTCTCTCACACACACACACACACACACACACACACACACACACACACACACACACACACCACACACACAGATCGAAAGAATAGGCCTAGCTCTGCCTAAAATCTCAGTCCTTGATCGAATAAAAGTTTTCCGAGTTCTGAGTTCTCTCTCTCTTGTCCGTCCGTCTGTCTGTCTGTCTGTCTCTGTCTGTCTGTCTGTCTTACTCTCTCTCTCTCTCTCTCTCTCTCTCTCTCTCTCTCTCTCTCTCTCCCTCTCTCGCACGCTCGCTCTCTCTCTCGCTCTCTGTCAGTGGAAAGAGGAGTTTGTAAGGGCAAGAACAGATTATAATAAACCGAAAAGAGAAGAAGCACACGGTCTCAAAAGAGTGAACAGACTAAAAGAATCGGTTAAAGATCCAAAATTGTTCTGGACAACAATAGCATCCATCCATAAGAAGTCTGTCATTTATAATAGTATTTCAATACAGCAATGGTATGACCATTTTCACGGTGTTCTTAACTCGCATGCAAATGTTGACAGTCTAGACAATTGCGTCAAAGAGGATGGCAAAATTCACAGGAATCCTTGTTCAACGGTCCAACAGCAAAAACAGAAATTAAGAATAGCATTCAATGCTTGAAACGCAGCAAGAATGCTGGTACAGATGGAATCGTAAACGAAATGCAGGAAAACTCAAATGATCTAGTAATCGATGTAACCTGTTTAATAAGCTTTTTCAAAGTGTAACCTTCCCAATTGAATGGTCAAAATCTATTATTATACCTTTGCACAAAAAGGCGATTATAATGTATGCGTGCGTGCGTGCGTGTGTGTGTGTGTGTGTGTGTGTGTGTGTGTGTGTGTGTGTGTGTGTGTGAGCGCAGAAAGCACTAATATCGGTTAGTATCTTCGATCTGGGAGTTGAAAATGTATGCATGAAGATTGACCCGTGGCATGTTTCCTCGGGGTGATTTAGTTCGCCTTTCGTTGCTAAAGGGAGAAGTGTTGTTGACGACATGGAGGTCCTTGAATATTCAGATTGTTCCCCGAAGGCAGCCACTTCAGTCTGCTGGCAACCATTGATACATACTCTTTGTCGGAGGCCTCCCGGGTCTCGGAGTTCTAAAACGATTCACAGCACTGTGGGATCCATTTCCTCCGAATAAGATAAGGTAGTGTTGTGCGATCGCTTGCTCGCTTGCTTGCTTGCTTGAGTGTGTGTGTGTGCGTGCGTGCGAGTGTGTGTGTGTGTGTGTGTGTGTGTGTGTGTGTGTGTGTGTGTGTGTGTGTGTGTGTGTGTGTGTGTGTGTGTGTGTGTGTGTGTGTGTGTGTGTGTGCAGTGCAGGGGTATGCGCGTGCGCGCAAACGTGTGTGTGTCATTGTGCATGGTATTGAAATACATTGTGAGTAACCTGTGTAGTTGCACAATTACTAGGTTACCAAAATGTAAAAGCAGTAAGAGGAATGTTGTATATTAGTCGTAGTACCTATTGCACTTGCAGTAGTCGTCTCAGGTGAAAGAAATGCAGTTGAAATTTGTCAAAGTCAAAATAAATTTATTATCTCAGAAACAGAAACGCAGAAATGAAGATACCAGATGCAACAGTGAAGATACAGTTCTCTGAAACAGATACAGTAACAGGGGACAACACATGAAGTTATCAGTGAACAGTTCTCTGCACAGTGAAGATACAGTAACAGAGAACAACACATGAAGTGAAATCAGTGAACAGGTCTCTGAACAGTGAAGATACAGTAACAGGGAACAACACATGAAGTAATCAGTGAACAGGTCTCTGCACAGTGAAGATACAGTAACAGGGGGCAGCACATGAATCAGTGAACAGTTCTCTGATCAGTGAACAGTTCTCTGAACAGTGAAGATACAGTAACAGAGAACAACACATGAAGTTATCAGTGAACAGGTCTCTGAACAGAAGATACAGTAACAGAGAACAACACATGAAGTTATCAGTGAACAGGTCTCTGAACAGTGAAGATACAGTAACAGAGAACAACACATGAAGTTATCAGTGAACAGGTCTCTGAACAGTGAAGATACAGTAACAGAGAACAACACATGAAGTTATCAGTGAACAGGTCTCTGAACAGTGAAGATACAGTAACAGTACACAGAGAACAACACTGCACATGAAGTAATCAGTGAACAGGTCAGTGAACAGGTCTGAACAGTGAAGATAGAGTGACAGGGAACAGCACATGAAGTAATCAGTGAACAGTCCTCTGAAACAAAACAAAATGACCTTGCACTGCACCCACGTCACTCAGCCTGCGTACATGTACCCCAAGGTCTTTGACAACATTGTGATGTTAGCATTGTTTGTTTAAAAGAATACTGAACATTTCAGATTAGACAACAGTACAGAGTTACAATAAACATGTATTTCTTTTTTGCCAGTCATATGACATCATTTGGGTGCATGAATTTGTAAATTTTTGTTCTGTCCTCTGTCATTTTTTTCTTTCAAGTCGTTGTTAACGAGAATAAGTGAAAAGAGCAGGTGTAAACAACCAGCTTCGAGCAATGTAGCGGCGATACACACTGTGCCTTATCGTGAAAAGACGGGTAGTCTCAAAACGGTTCCGAGAAAATCTCGCAGTGGTAACGAGTTGTATGTGATTGGAACCCACGACTTCCCTGCCGCACTGAATGAGAAGGTGCGCCATAGAAATCTGTGAGCAAAAATCGTTTTCCTTGGCTGTCGAGTAGTCCAAGGCTCCATGCTGGTGAACAGCGTTGTCGGCAGAAGTTTTGTTTCGATTTGTTTCTGGCCGTCTTTGCAAGCTGGCTGGGGCCACTACTTTTAGGCCAGGGTTCATCCACTGCAAAGTAGGCGCTCATACATTGGGAACAGGGAGACTTTCGTCTGTGTGGAATGTGTCCCGCTGCGTTTAGAATCGGCACGTCAAATCAGACACGCCCTACGGTTGTTTCAAAGAGTGATTGCGATGTGCGCTGATTTGAATTGTCTTCCCCCAGGTACTAGGTTGAAAAAGAGTTGGGTATCCGGGGCTTTCATTGTAGGAGCCAGTCCGGGAATAGTTGATTATCGCTTGCGAGGGAAGAACGGCACGTCATGCTTGTAGAAGCCATTCCCAGCCGAACATGGAAATTGCTGTCCCTCTTCTGAAACCCTCCCCCGCTCACCGCCCTCGTATTTCACTTCCGATACTTTTGGTTTACGAAGAAAGACATTTTGTCCGTTTTGCAACGGAGGACTTCAGAATTCTCTTGTAGACCGATTCTCTAAACTTTCGTGTGAGTGTTGGTTTATGTTGTAGGCAAAAAGACCTGACAAAAAGACCCTGCTTAGTAGTGCACTGTCTACAAGAAGGGTGATGGTATATCATTTAGAATATGATAGGTCAACATCATCATCGCTTTAGTATACTTACCAGATATCTCTAAAAGTGGTTAATAAGAAAACATTGCGTGCAGCCCCCCCCCCCCCCCCCCCCCCCCTTCCTCCCCTTCCCGGTCCCCTTCCAGTGCAGCAATCAGCATCGAGGGGGGGGGGGGGGGGGGGGGGGGATTCCAATCCCATCGGAGGCAGGCCTATATTAGTACAGTTCCTTGGCCCCTGTCCAGTCTTTTGAGTGCGCTGTGCGCTGAGTAACTACACACTCAGTACACACTCAGTTCCATCCACATAACAAGTTGTGTTTCTCAGGGTGTTGGTTAAATGTCCTCACCAACGATGCACTGGTATATATGTATATGTATACATATCTCTGACCCTGGTTGACGCCAGGATATGATCATTGTGAAGGGAGGCTTAGTCTAGATAGAGTGTAACTTTGTGGTATTGTGGGGTTCCTTCAGACCTCAGACTGTCAGCTATGAGATGGAACCCAACAGCATCTTCTCCCACTTTCCCTCGTCGATGATCGGAAAGAAAAGTCCCATGTTCTCTGGCCACTCACAGGGCTACCCTGCTCTAATGGTTACACTGGCTTGGATTTCCTGTCCGCGTCAGCGCTGTGCTGAGTTGGTGCGAGTGTTTGGTGGTGTCACGTGTGTGGGGACTGACTGGGTAGACGTGTATGTGTCCGAGGGGGGCACTCGCGCTCGCTGGTTTCGCAGCTAAATAGATACTGTCCGTTGTACACACTTAATATGTGGTGTGTACCTCTTGTGTTAGATGAGACCACATCCCATTAAACGCTATCGAGTGACTCGGCAACAGTGCTGTGTCTTCTCTGCTGGTTGCCTCAAAGCACCGTGGTATTGATAGTCACACACCCCCCCCCCCCATATGTGTGTGTGTGTGTGTGTGTGTGTGTGTGTGTGTGTGTGTGAGAGAGAGAGAGAGAGAGAGAGAGAGAGAGAGAGAGAGAGAGAGAGAATTTTTGTAGTGGCCAGAAGCGCGCAGTGTGGTATGCATTCTTGGAGATGCCACAAGATGAAATAATTGAGATTATTGTTTTTCTTGATCTATAATGTGGTGTTAACATCTACTTATAATTTTTACTTAAACCTCTCTCTCTCTCTCTCTCTCTCTCTCTCTCTCTCTCTCTCTCTCTCTCTCTCTCTGCCTCTCTGCCGCCAACCATACTCCCCGAATTCTTTGCTATTGCGACTGTGTCTCTCTTTATATCCGCCCCCCCCCCCCCCCCCCCCATCCAATCTCTCTCCCCTCACGCTCCATTCCTTGTATATGCGACTCGGTATACCCTTTCTTCATATCAAACACGCATTAACCTACCTACCTGTTTACTTCGTTTCTGACTAACCGATTGACTGAATTACAAACAGGCAAACAAAACAGAAAGGCGGAACATATGCATACATGCGTGCGCGCTCACAGTGTGTGTGTGTGTGTGTGTGTGTGTGTGTGTGTGTGTGTGTGTGTGTGTGTGACGCCAGTGTCCGGGGCATTATTCATACTCCTTTCATGCAGTTTCCTTCCCACACGGCTCACACAGGGTTCTGTGTGGTAGGCTGGGCTGTAGAGAACCTGCAACATGTCAAACAGACGAAACGCCAGCTTAGAACGAAATAGAAGCGGAGCTACGGGAGACAGGGCAGGACAATGCTGATAGTAAGGGCCACCAGCTGTGAAGGGCAGTGTCCATTGAAAGTTGCATGTGGAAGTATTGCCAGTGCAACTTCACTGTCCCTATCTGGTCAGTAAGAGGATCCCGGCGTCCTCCCCTCCCTCTCCCTCCCTCTCCCCGTCCCACTCCCTCCCCCGCCCCAACTCCCTTTTTCTCTTCATCCTCTCTGATGTGTTCTGCGCCACTGCGGAATCAGTCCGGTGGTTTTCAGTGAGCCAAGCCTTGTGCACCTGCCTGACCCAACTCGACCTTTCCCCCCACATGCTCTCCTCTCTTCCCCAACTCCTCCCCCCTTCGCTTCATCCTTTTCCATATTCACGGTATGAACCGTTCATCTGCAGAGGCCAAGTGAGCGTCGTTCCGAGAGAACCCCCCCCCCCCCCCCCCCAAAAAAAAAAAAAAAAAAAAAAAAAAAAAGAAGAAAAAAAGAAGAAAAAGGTTATCTGTAAGTGAATATCTGCTCTAGAAGTTCTAGTACAAAACCGCCTGAGGTAAATTTCAAAATTAGTACACGTATACTTTGTCATCAGTGAGCTGGCGTACATATGTACTGTACGTCAGTTAAAGTGGGGGCCAAATGCCTCATCACTGCTCGCATTCTTGTGTCTGTCGCCAATGCCAACATCGCAGACGGAGCCTATGGGGAGAAGAGGGGGGCGCGTGCAGGACTGAGATAGAGGACTTGAAGGAACTCACGTGTTGCGATGAGCAATGACAAGGAAGCCAGCAAGTCGTAAGCCGAGAGCGCGAGCAAAACAGTGTAGCGCGCGCATGTGCGCACGATGCTTCTGGTACAGCGTTGAAAGTCAGGGACCAAAAGCGTGGCTTGGAGATTTCAGTTGTACCAGGTGGATTGTCAGCGGTTCTCAACATGAATGAAAGACATTCTTTCGGCAGTTCAATCAGGCCCTGCTGAGGGCATTGCCACTGTTTGGCGCTGGCGGTTTTCCAAAATGAAAGACATTCTAAATTGATGTGAAGGATGTTTTTTCTCTCTCTCTCTCTCTGTCTCTGTCTGTCTGTCTGTCTGTCTCTGTCTGTC
>JADBJO010000280.1:575000-577500 GCA_016801955.1 Conus betulinus
TCTCTCTCTCTCTCTCTCTCTCTCTCTCTCTCTCTCTCTCTCTCTCTCTTGCGCGAGCGTGGGCGCGTATGTTTGTAAGTGAGTGTGTTTGCACGTGTGAGCACGCACGAGAGCGTGCTCTGTCTTCTTTAAAATTATCCAAGATTAGTTTACGTTTACTAGTTCTGCCTTAGTAGACAAAACATTCTACCATGAAAGTGATTAAATGCATCATATTTTTTTTCTGTGTTATCTTCACTACCAAGTAATTCGATTTCTGCTTGAAATTGTAGAACTTCTGTCAAATCTATTGCTTCCACTTTAAAAGGTCACTGGTGATGTTAAAACACATATTTTCTACCATAATATTTGTTGAAGTACTTGTTCCCTTTTCAAAGGCAGAAAATGTGATCTTGTTTTGAACGTAGTGTGTATGTTTGGGGCAAAAATGTGTTTCCATATGTTAAGCTTTGAGGTCATCCTCATGATGAATACAAGACTGATCTCCCTTAACGGTGTTGAAGTTGTTTTCTTTATCCATACTGTTTTTAAGGACGGTATACAGGTTGTACAATTAGTTATGCTTGTTCCTGCATTCGGTACATTTGCGGAATATTTCTCGTCAGTGTTATTGTCCCGTATTAACTAAAACACAGGCCTATTTTGGCAGATATACCTGCTGCCTTTTTTCTGTGTGTTTTCTGGACTATTTTCTTCGATAAACCATCCGTTTACCATGCTATAGCGGAACGAAAGTATTGATACTGAGTAGGTGCTGGCAAAGAGCTGGAATTCTGTCTAATGTCATCGTTAAGGTAGTGACGCAGGCAGTAAGCTAGGTTTCCATATTTTCTCATGATGGAGGTGTGGGCCCGACGTTTCCTTTTCAGTTCATTTTGTTGCCCATAGTGATGGAGAACGAGCCGTGGCACCGAGATGTGTTTCAAACTTTTTGCTGTGCTGATGTTGAAAGGGGTACTGGCGACAAAAAAAGCCTCTTTTGAATTCTTAACATGGCCATGATGGTCGGGTATTGTCAAAGAGGCTGTGTTTATGTTCACACTATGGTGACGAGACAAGGATACATTGTCAAAAAGATGATTCTGTTCAGGTTTCTAGCTTATGATAATGGTGAACGGATACCAGAGGGGAGATCATTCCTGCTCAGTTTCCTTGTCGTCAAAATGAGAAACGGTGTCTGCAAGGAGAGATGTTCAGCTCAGTGCCTTACTTACCAGTTTGATGAACGGAAGCCATAAGTTTCTGTGGAGTGCCTTCTTTGCAGTAGCGGGGAACGCTGCCAGCCAAGAAGTTTCAACTTGGTCCTTAGAGATAACGATGAAGAGGCAGTGGCGAAGGGTTGGTTACATTTCAGTGCGGAGTGCGGCACGGTGCGCCGGATGAAGCCATTTCTCAGGCCACAAAGGCCCGCTCAGGAATCCGTCAGTGGCTCAGTGACAAAGAGGTCCCCCCCCCCCCCCCCCCCCCCCGGGATCGAACATTGATCAATGTACACATTCACAACTCCTGCCAACCTCCCTCCTTGAATGTGGCATCAATTGAAATGGATAGTTTTCAACAGATGTGATGAATCAACTCTCTCTGTCTCTCTGTCTCTGTCTGTCTGTCTGTCTGGCTGTCTGGCTGGCTGTCTGTCTGTCTGTCTGTCTGTCTGTCTCTCTCTCTCTCTCTCTCTCTCTCTCTCTCTCTCACACACACACACACACACACACACACACACACACACACACACACACAAGCGCATGCACACACATACACACACACTCTGTGTTTGTCTGTCTCTCTCATCACACACACACACACACACACACACACACACACACACACACACACACGTACGCACGCATGCGCGCGCGCGCGCACACACACACACACACACACACACACACACACACACGCACGCACGCGCGCGCGCAACAAAAGAGTTTTTGATCTTGAACACGTTTCAAATAAGGGAAAGGAAACCTTTCAGGACAAAAATCACTGAACAGAAATGAACGCCTGTTTCACGACATTTTCGTCAAGCACACTATGAATGTACGGTCGTTTTATTTACATTATGTTTTATACATCAAACGATGGGTAAACAAATCCATGATTGCATTGATATTTCGGTGTGTGTGTGTAAGGGGGGATGGGGGGGGGGGGGGCGTTTCTTCCCCTGTTTTCCCTGCAAGAAGAAAGAGCATGGCGCCTACCTTGAACCTCCAGGCAGTCCCCCCAGTCTGGCAAGGTGTTGGGGATGCACGCCATTTAGATCAACGCTTATTCCTCCTGTCTGCTGTTACCTTGGGGAGGTACACGAGCGTGCATGCGTGAAAACAGCTGATGGGGGGTGAACTCCGGGCGCTCTCATCTTGCCGGCATTACGGGGTTGTTGCCCACTAACGCGTCTCCAGCACCACCTTCCCCGCTTCCCCTTTCCCCCCTCCCCCGCCCACCCCCACCTCCACCCCCCACAATCCGGCCCATTCCTTCCACCGGCCATCTCTCTCTCTCT
>JADBJO010000280.1:582500-592500 GCA_016801955.1 Conus betulinus
CGAGGAGTTACAGGATCTCTCTCCTTTGCTCTTCTTCGTCGTTCCCCCTTTTTCTTTTCTACCTGCTGCAGGGCCCCAGAATAGCCCCTCCCCCACAGCCACGCGCGCATTCTGCACGTGCCATTACACGGCTGAACGTGCCGACCGGGGGCCCCAGGACGGCTGTGTAGTGTGTGCGGGGGGGGGGGGGGGGGGGGGGGGGGGGGGGGGGGGGGGGGGGGGTTGGAGGCAGCAAAAGCGACTAACTACCCCGGCAGGCTGACGGCAGGCTGGGGCCGGCCAACACTGACAGGGACTGTGGTGTTAACCTTGGCCACAGTCTACAGGGAAGGAAGAGCCAGCGGGCAATACGAGGAGGCGCGGAAGTCAAGAACCAGGGACATTGTGAGAATTAAAGGGAGAAACAGAGAAAAGAAGTCACACTCAACAAACTAAAAAAAAATCCGTAAGATGAAGGAGGAAGAGAGAGAGAGAGAGAGAGAGAGAGAGAGAGAGAGAGGGGAGGTGGGAGGTGATAGTGTGGTGGATGTACAGCATAGACAGATGATCATGTAGACAGGTAGTGAATTGCTAATACAGCTACATGCATAAATACATGTGTAGAAGACGGTGGTTGTGCCAACCCAGTACGTCCTTCCACGCCTGTCAACACTTCATTCTGTTTACACACGCACATACACACACACACACGCGCGCGCGCGCGCACGCACGCACACACGCACGCACGCACACACACATACATACATACACACACACACACGCGCGCGCGCGCGCGCACGCACACGCATGCACACACGCACGCACGTACACACACATATATACACACACACACACACGCGGGCGCGCGCGGGCGCGCGCACGCACACGCACACACACACACACACGCACGCACGCACGCATGCGCACGAACGCACGCACGCACGCACGCAACGGTATGATGATGTTTTACTGTGAGAACTGAATGATGAAATTTAGGCCTTCATGAAGATACATGTAGAAACGTCTGTTTCGTACAGATTTCACACACACACACACACACACGCACACACACACGCACGCACGCACGCACGCACGCACGCGCGCGCGCGCGCGCGCACACACACACACACACACACACACACACACTCTCTCTCTCTCTCTCTCTCTCTCTCTCTCTCACGCGCGCGCATGCACGCACGCACGCATGCACGCACGCACACAAGCACGCACACGCGCCCCCCCACACACACACACACACACACACACACACACACACACACACACACACACACACACACACACACACACACACACACACACACGTGTATGTGTGTGTGTGTGCGTTTCAAAAAATGTTGCAGCATCACAGCTAATGTATATTACTTTTTTAACGGAAAGCATCCAATGCCAAACAACATCACGTTTTAGCTTCGTGGTGAACGCTCTGTCCTGTTGGAAACGGCCAGTGGCCCGCACGATAATAATGTCCTGTTGGTTGTTTTCCACTGTGACCGGTGGACTGTGTTCAGCTGACATTGATTCCGGATCGTCCTGTGACTGTCTTTACTATAGGATACTTAGAGCAACGTCAGAAAACAAAGCAAAACAGATGTTGATCTCAGTTTTTACAAGAATGGTTTGTTTTCATCAGAATAATGCAGAAAGTTTAAAAAAAAACAACAACACAACAACAAAAAAAGCAGTACCAAAGGACAATGGCGTCGCAACAGCTGATATGTCATTACCATGAACAACACGAGTAGTCTGTCGTAAAGCGATCGTTCTCATCAACTCTGATGATTAGTCTGTCATAGCTCTGTCGTCATGACGACTGGCTAGTCTCTCAGTGACAGTATCATCATCATCATTACGACCTACGACGACTAGTCTGTCATTAACTCAGTCGTCGTCTTCATAATCACCATTCACCGCCGTGAGTTTTTTGTGAGTTGTTTGTTTCAATCAGAAGAAAATCAGCTAAAATGCATATATATATATATATATATATATATATATATATATATATATATATATATATATATATATATATCCCTTTTGTTGTAATGAAGCAGAGGATGTGCCGTACGCTGGGAAGTGGCGCGTGTCCCCAAACAGTACATTGTTCTGTATAGATCAGTTAAATTAATTGACCAAACTTGTTGGTCAGGCACTGTACTTATGATTTGGTAATCACACACACACACACACACACACACACACACACACACACACACACACACACACACACACACACACACACACACACACACACACACACACACAAATGCATGCGACGCACATGCACATCTACATAGACACATGTGTGCGTGCGCGCACACACACAAACGCACACTCACACATACACAAGCGAGCGGGCGTGTGCGCGCGCGCACACACACACACTCACTGACTTACTGACTGACTGAAACCAATTTATTGTCAGATTAACCCATGCGTGTACTGACAACACACGCACGCGCGCGCGCGCGCGCACACACACACACACACACACACGCACGCACGCACACGCACGCACACACGGACACACACACACACACACACACACACACACACACACACACACACACACACACACACACACTGACTGACTGAAACCAATTTATTGTCAGGTTAACCCATGCGTGTACTGACAACACACACACACACACACACACACACACACACACACACACACACACACACACACACACACACACACACACACACACACACACACACTTGCTCTTCCTGCTTTGGCAAGCGTGCGTCGTACAGTGTTGTCATGACCCAGAACTAGGAAGACCAGACTGTGTTTTCTGTTCGGCAAATCTTTCCAAGTGCTCACAAAGTAATAACAGAGTTTGGCGCACTTAGTACTATCACCAGGCGCTAGCAAGTTTGGATCATCTTTTCATTTTAATCAGTGGGAAATCGCTACTGTCAGAGAGATTATGAGTGGCTAAATGAGAGAGAGAGAGAGAGAGAGAGAGAGAGAGAGAGAGAGAGAGAGAGAGAGTATACACTGGATGCATACGGCAGTGCAAAAGGTGAGCGAGTGTAGGCCTAGATCACAGAGTGATTAAATAAAGGGGGGACTCATTCGGATGGACGGTCTCCACCATTGCAGATGACATTGTTCTTCCAACGGATTTCACTGGGGACTGGAGGAGGGGGGAGGGAGGGGGTGGGCCAGAGAGAGAAAGAGAAGGGGCGGGTGGGTGGGGAGGGAGAGGAGAGAGAGAGAGAGAGAGAGAGAGAGAGAGAGAGAGAGAGAGAGAGAGAGAGAGAGGAGGAGGAGGAGCAAGGAGGAGGAGGAGAAACCCAGTGTGCCTACCACCTCCAGTTTGTAGCAAAGAACGGCCATGGCCGGTTGAGCTCCCGGAAGCTGTGAACCAGGAGTGACCCGGCCTGTTCTCACGACCCCAACTGACCAGTGCCATCTTCTTCACATCACCGCCGGAGGCCTTGTCGTCCTGCTGGGTTCATTAGGAGTCCCAGCGTCTTCCATCCCCCGCCACACCCCCGCTAGCCCCGGACCTTAGATTGGTTTATCTGCACATTGCTGGGTGTGTCTGCACGCTGCTTGGGCTTATCTGCACGCTGTTGGGGTGACGTTTCATTCTTCAGCATCGGGGGGTGACGACTTTTTTGGGTGCTGTTTTGTCTATCGTGGTTTCTGGGGGGCATTGCCTTCGCGTGGCTCGTTTTTTTTTTTTTTTTTTTTTTTTTTTTTTTTAAAATAATTTTTTTGACTTTATTGTTTAACAACAGGATATAAGGGGGGTGGGGAGGAGAAAACATGCAAAACATGAAAAGCAAACCGAAATGGGGCATGACACTGTATACATACATACAAACAGGGATTACTTGCAGAAATATACCGCACGACACAACGCGTGGTAGCATAGGCATATTAGTGCAAAGCGGCTTGCGTAGTACTGAATCTTGTGTGCAGTATTCGGACACTGTTTATTAAAACGCTATGCCCTTCAACGAAAGAAGGAAAAAAGAAAGAAAAAGAGAGGAATAGGACGAGTTATAGAGACAGATCTGTAAAGGCACACATACAGCAGGGACAGAGTCAGACAATGAGTTAGACAGATTGATGGATGGAACGGACAGACAGGCACACAGAGTGGACTGGGTCATAGCAAGTCTAGACATGTTATGGCCGTATTGTTCATTACCTGTCAGGCACAGATACTACAGCAGCACACACAAGAGCCTCATAAAATGCCATCAGCAAAAGACTTTACATATGGGGTTACTTTGCTGAATGCCAATTGTCAGAAATATTCTCACGGTTCAAACTATAAGCAACATTAACACTTTGCAAGTAATGTGACAATGAGACAATTAGGTTGACTGAGACAATTAGATAAGAGAGAGCAATGAATTATCAGTCAGCCATTTAGTGAGAAAATCTATTCTAAAATCTTTGGGGGGGGGGGGGGGGGGTGGGGGGGGGGTCCTCTTCCCAAATTTTGTAAAAGCGGGCGGAGGGTGAACTCGACCTCTCCCAGAGCGGTGGATGCATCAAGAAAAATCATGCTGACAGGGATGTTTTTCACATCATTATGTTTGGCAAAATATTGAAATCAGGCCTCTAATAATGTACAAAAAAGTGTTCATTTACACACCTCATCTTACACTTCTAAATCTATTAGTGCAACTTTTTTTTGAAAGAAAAAGAAAAAACAAAAGGGTACAAATGTTACACAGTATCCATCAATGGTCTGTATGTCAGCCATCTAGTCAAAAAATCTGCATGGTTTAATTTCAAATATGCAATATGTTCCTCAATTTTGTATCTAATTTTTAATTTGTTTATAAATACTTTATATTGTGGCAGGGTGTTGTTTATTTTACAAACGTAAACGTATATGTAATGCTTCGCAAATAGTATTATAAAGTAAAAGACGGTGTCGCCACAATTGTATTGTCATAGCCAAATAGTACCGAGTGCTTTTGTCAAAAGGACATTTTCAGCATTCAAACATTTTTCTTTCATTAAGCCAATGAAAGCATTCCAAAATACTTGTACATGGTGACATTTCCAAAAAATATGATAAATGCTATCTTTGGATGTGCTGCAAAAACTACAGTTATTACTTTCAACGATTCCAGTCTCGTTTAAAACAACATTTGTGCATAAAAACACCTGTGTAATATTTTCAGTTGAAACCACTGCAGCCCTACATCACGTATCTTATGCGCGTGCAAAAAAAAACAGGATTTCCAATCATTTTGCATCAGCAATTTCATGTCCCATTTATCACAACATTTGGCTTAGGATTATTCGCAATGATGATATCATAATACAACTTGGAGCCTTTATTTATAACGAAAAGATGTATAAAGCACAATGATGAGTTTATGTACTTATCGTTTTTTATTGTGATACCAGACGTTTTCACATATAGTCCATTATAGTCGATTTATAGCCAGCAAAAGTGACAAAATCAATATCTATATTATATTTTTCTTAAAAAAGTGCATGGGGCAAAAACTTTCCTTTGTCATCAGAAAAGTGGGCGAGACAGTTAATATCTTTGCTACTTAGTTTTTTTTCGATACAATGCACTTCTTTCGATTTGAAATCGCTTATTATGGCATAATGGTTCGGCAAGAAGTTCAGTGGAGAGTTTTGGGGGGAACACTTGTAATAAAAGAATTTATACGCATCAAGGACTTCAGCCCAAAACTGTTTATACTTAGTAAATTTGGAAACGAATTTTGGACCATATTTTTTGATAAGCGACCACTTAGGGAAGTTAAACAACAGAATATTTCGCCATCTGTGGGTTTACATCTCAGCTTTACGTATCCAGGACAGCTTCAGAGATAAAAAACAAAAGTTTTTAGTTCAGGAAGACCAATGCCGCCATCTTTGATGCTTTTATATGCAGTTTTTCGGCTAATCTTATCTGGCTTCTTATTCCAAACAAATTTGTAACAAGCCTGTTGACATGTTTGAAAAAAATATGTCTGGTGGGTTTGGTAATAGTAGCCAGAGGTGTGTCAACTTTGAGAGGATAAGAGATTTTAATATTGCTACCCTGTCGAGGAGAGTTAACTGTCGTTTTTACCCATATTTTGAATAAGTGTTTTACATCTGCTAGTCTTTCCGAGTAATTTATATCTACACATTCTTTCAGGTCATTAGTGAACCACATTCCTAATACTCGGAATTTAGACGGATTCCATTCCATACCTAAATGTTCCATATGAGGGATTTCAGAATTTTTCTCACTTCCCAGCCAAACGACATTAGTTTTTCCTACATTCATATGAAGGCCCGACACAGAACCAAACCTATCAAGAACATCTATACAGTTTTCAAAAGAACTTCTATCTCCTGCGAGTAGGAATTCTGTGTCATCATCGTACTGAGAAATCTTGTGTTCAACATTGTTCACTGAGATCCCATGGATACTGGAATTCTGTCTGACCATAATAGCCAATATTTCTACGCATAACACAAATATATAAGGAGATAGAGAGTCTCCTTGTCTGCAGCCTCATTTAACTTTAAACCAGTCCGAAACCTGACCATTTACAATTACACATGATTTAATATTTTTATAGAACGTACCTATCCATCTACATATATCGTCTTGAAAACCAAATGCTTTCAGTACTTTAAACATAAAGTTCCAGTTTATCAAATCGAAAGCCTTTTCAAAATCTATATTCAAAAGCAATCCGGGTAGATTATGTTGTGTCTAGATAAGCTATCATATCATATATCAACCTTGAATTATCTTCAATATATCTGTTTTTGATAAATCCTGTTTGATATTCATCAATTATATTTGGTAGAACTTGCTTTAACCGATTTGCTATACAGGATGATCCTATTTTATAAATTACATTTAAAAGTGAGATAGGTCTCCAGTTTTTTTATGTATTGCCTTGGTTTATCACCTTTAGGGATAGAAGTTATAATTCCTTCTCTCTACACAAGATAGCTCTCCCTTTCTAAAACTCGCATTAAGTGTTTTTTACAAACAAATCCGCCTAGTTTTCCAAAATACTTTAAAGAATTCTGCACTAAAGCCCTCTGTGCCTGGACTTTTATATTTTTTTCATTTTACTCCGAACATACGTAGCTTCTTCTAACGTTTTTCTCCCTCTAATCTTTCCGCGTCTGTTTCGTTTATACAAGGGATCATTCACTAAGTTTCTAATCACAATCATCTGCTACAGATTCAGCATATAATGATTCATAAAATCTCTGCACTTCTTGGATGATATCTTTCTGGTCTATCAAGATTTTATCTTGCTGGTCTATGAGTCTAGCCATGTTTTTACTAACATAGTGTCGCTTTTCTGGATTGCAAAAATATTTACTTTCTCCCCATCAGCTACCCATCTAGCCCTGGACCTTATAATACCCTTCCTTTCGTTTTTCACGAATATGTCTTAATTGTTCTTTCTTCATTTCCATTATTAATATGTCTTCTCCCGTTTCTTTTCAACTTTCTCCAGTTTTGGCATATCCTCTTCTAGCTGTCTCTCTTCATCTGCCAATTTCTTTTTCTTCATTGTAGCACATGCAGTTGTTTTTGATCTAAGTTTCATCAGCAGAAAATCGAGGAAGACATCATCTGGGACGGAAAGCTGGGTATTTTCATCCAATGTCTCTTCAACCGCATTTACTGTATAGTCCTCTTTGACTTTTTCAATCTCCATATTTGTTTCATGCATATATTCTTTATCTTTTAAAAGGGATACATTTAATTTCCAGAAGGTATTATGCTTGACAGTTTCTTTACATTTTAGGCTTAGTGAAATTGCAGAATGATCGGTTCTATATCCACATTCAATATCTGCGTCGTTTACAAATGAAACAAAAAATCTGAAATAAGAAAAAAATCTAACCGGGCCTGTTGAAAAGGGTTGGCTCTTCTCCATGTGTAACGGAGACATTCCGGGTTTAAATCTCTCCAAATGTCGTTCAGATCTAAGCTTTCACTCATGTTTTCAACTACTTCTTTCGCTTTGGGATTGTTTACATGTTTGTAATTATAGTATCCTTCTCAGGCTGCAGAACCAGATTAAAATCCCCGGCCGTTACTATATTTTCAACGTTTATGTCGTTAATCTTCTGTTTTAGCTTATCATAGAATTCCGCATCATCTTTGTTTGGTCCATATATATTGACGAAGATCGTTTGATTTTTTTTTTTTTTTTTTTTTTTTTTAGTATTGGATGTGTCATAGTGGCATTCTCAGGTGTTGTGTGCTGCAGCTGTCAGAGTGACATCCGTCTGTGTTGTGATGTGCAGTGTCAGGGAAGATCCAGTGTGTTACGTTGTCCAGTGTGTCACTGTGTGAGCCACGTGTGGTGGGTAGTGTGTCAGAGTGACATCCACAGGCATTATGATGTGCAGGGTCAGAGAACATACACATGTGCTACGTTGTCCAGTGTGTCATTCACATGTGTTATGTGTTTCAGTGTGTCAGATTGACATCCACATGTGTTATGTTGTTCAGTGTGTCAGTGACATCCACATGTGTTATGTTGTTCAGTGTGTCAGTGACATCCACATGTGTTATGTTGTTAAGTGTGTCAGTGACATCCACATGTGTTATGTTGTTCAGTGTGTCAGAGTTACGTTCACATGTGTTATGTTGTTCAGTGTGTCAGGGTGACATCCACATGTGTTATGTTGTTCAGTGTGTCAGAGTGACATCCACATGTGTTATGTTGTTCAGGGTGACATCCACGTGTGTTATGTTGTTCAGTGTGTCAGAGTGACATCCACATGTGTTATGTTGTTCAGTGTGTCAGAGTGACATCCACCTGTGTTATGTTGCTCAGTGTGTCAGAGTGACATCCACCTGTGTTATGTTGTTCAGTGTGTCAGTGACATCCACCTGTGTTATGTTGTTCAGTGTGTCAGTGACATCCACATGTGTTATGTTGTTCAGTGTGTCAGGGTGACATCCACATGTGTTATGTGTTTGAGTGTGTCAGGGTGACATCCACATGTATTAAGTTTTCAGTGTGTCAGAGTGACATCCACATGTGTTACGTTGTTCAGTGTGTCAGAGTGACATCCACATGTGTTATGTTGTTCAGTGTGTCAGGGTGACATCCACATGTGTTATGTTGTTCAGTGTGTCAGAGTGACATCCACATGTGTTATGTTGTTCAGTGTGTCAGAGTGACATCCACATGTGTTATGTTGTTCAGTGTGTCAGAGTGACATCCACATGTGTTGTGTTGTTGTTCAGTGACATCCACATGTGTTGTGTTGTTCACAGTGACATCCACATGTGTTATGTTGTTCAGTGTGTCAGTGACATCCACATGTGTTGTGTTGTTCAGTGTGTCAGAGTGACATCCACATGTGTTGTGTTGTTCAGTGTGTCAGAGTGACATCCACATGTGTTGTGTTGTTCAGTGTGCCAGAGTGACATCCACATGTGTTGTGTTGTTCAGTGTGTCAGAGTGACATCCACATGTGTTGTGTTGTTCAGTGTGTCAGGGTGTGACATCCTCATGTGTTGTGTTGTTCAGTGTGTCAGTGACATCCACATGTGTTATGTTGTTCAGTGTGTCAGAGTGACATCCACATGTGTTATGTGTGTCAGTGACATTCAGTGTGTCAGAGTGAGTGTGACATCACATGTGTTATGTTGTTCAGTGTGTCAGAGTGACATCCACATGTGTTATGTTGTTCAGTGTGTCAGAGTGACATCCACATGTGTTATGTTGTTCAGTGTGTCAGAGTGACATCCACATGTGTTATGTTGTTCAGTGTGTCAGAGTGACATCCACATGTGTTATGTTGTTCAGTGTGTCAGAGTGACATCCACATGTGTGTTGTTATGTTGTTCAGTGTGTCAGAGTGACATCCACATGTGTTATGTTCATGTGTGTCAGAGTGACATCATGTGTGTCAGTGTGTCAGAGTGACATCCACGTGTGTTATGTTCAGTGTGTCAGAGTGACATCCACATGTGTTATGCTGTTGTGTCACAACCCCCCACCCCCCAACCCCCCACCTTCG
>JADBJO010000280.1:602500-610000 GCA_016801955.1 Conus betulinus
GTGTGCACTGTCTGCCCTCCTTGGTCTGTGTGCACTGTCCGCCCTCCTTGGTCTGTGTGCTGTCTGCCCTCCTTGGTCTGTGTGCACTGTCTGCCCTCCTTGGTCTGTGTGCACTGTCTGCCCTCCTTGGTCTGTGTGCACTGTCTGCCCTCCTTGGTCTGTGTGGTGCCCTCCTTGGTCTGTGTGCACTGTCCGCCCTCCTTGGTCTGTGTGCACTGTCCTGCCCTCCTTGTCTGTCTGTCCGTGCACTGTGTGCCCTGCCCTCCTGGTCTGTGTGCACTGTGTGTCTGTGCACAGTCTGCCCTCCTTGGTCTGTGTGCCCTCCTTGGTCTGTGTGCACTGTCCGCCCTCCTTGGTCTGTGTGCACTGTCTGCCCTCCTTGGTCTGTGTGCACTGTCCGCCCTCCTTGGTCTGTGTGCACTGTCCGCCCTCCTTGGTCTGTGTGCACTGTCCGTCCTCCTTGGTCTGTGTGCACTGTCCGCCCTCCTTGGTCTGTGTGCACTGTCCGCCCTCCTTGGTCTGTGCACTGTCCGCCCTCCTTGGTCTGTGTGCACTGTCCGCCCTCCTTGGTCTGTGTGCACTGTCTGCCCTCCTTGGTCTGTGTGCAGTCTGCCCTCCTTGGTCTGTGTGCACTGTCCGCCCTCCTTGGTCTGTGTGCACTGTCTGCCCTCCTTGCTCTGTGTGCCCCCCTCTTCCTTCCTCTCTCTCCGTGGCTTCTTCAACAGTCGCCCCAGCACTGAGAGAATTGTTTTCAGCCTGGTCATGTGTGTGTGTGTGTGTGTGTGTGTGTGTGTGTGTGTGTGTGTGTGTGTGTGTGTGTGTGTGTGTGTGTGTGTGTGTGTGTGTGATATGATTGTTTAACTTAGTAACATGTGTATTATGATTTTGATTTAGCGCACGAATGATTGTTGTAGTCCTGGTTGTTAATCCGTCAGTGTGTTTTGTTTTGATTCTGTTTGTATTCTGTTTGTCAGTCTTTTTCTGTCTGTATGTTTTGACTAGTCATTCTCTCTCTCTCGTCAGCTCCTGTCTCTGTACCTACTGTCTCTCCATGCCTCTCTGTCTGTCTCCTTCCCTCCCTCCTCTCTCCCTCTAATATATATTCATATGTGTGTGTGTGTGCGTGCGTGCGTGCGTGTGTGTGTGTGTGTGTGTGTGTGTGTGTGTGTGTGTGTGTGTGTGTGTGTGTGTGTGTGTGTGTGAAGCTACTCTTCTTATTCCTCCGTCCCCCCATCTCTGTCAGTCTGTCTGTCCCTCTGTCTGTCTGTTTGTCTGTCTGTCTTTCTTTCTGTCTCTCTCTCTCTTCCATATTGCATTAAAAATTTGTATAAGGTTTGTTTTTGAATGTTTGAAATCCCCCCCCCCCCCCACACACACACACACACACGCACACACTTTTTAAAAAAGTTGAAATGACAATTAGAGAGAGACACGGAGAGGCAGACTGTGACAGACAGTCAGCCAGACAGTCAGTCAGTCAGTCAGACTGACTGACTACAGGAGGGAGAAAGTTCTTGCCAAGAGCTCACGGCACTAAGCCAGCATCTTCCTTCCCGACGAAGAGGCCTCCGACCAAACACACGGATCAATAGGATTCCCAGACAGGTTACAGTATTGAACCCTAAACCCCCCAACCAGACTGACAGCTCCAAACAAAACACCAGCTACGTCACGGTTGGGGCGGGCACAGAGGTGGGGGGGGGGGGGGGGGGGGGGGGGGGGGGGGGGGGGAGGCGGGTAAAGGTGGCTGAACTAACACTGAAGGTCAGGGCGACACAGACTAGGAGGTCCCAGCGTGCATTAGAAAGATATGCAGTGTTGCCAGTATTCCTGGGCGGCTTTGGGGGCGACAGCCCCGGATCTATAGAGTACATCTGAACAGGACACACCACCACCAGACAGAAAGGGGAAAACACTCTGTCCGGCGGAAGAAAGTGAAAGAAGCTCTTACCATTCGTTTTATTATTATTATTATTATTGGTCTTTTAAACTCAGATTCCGATCTTGCGTTGTCTTTGATGTTCTGTTTTGCGGGTCGGCTCGGCATCCAGCAAGCTTGCCTGTTCCTCACCGCTAATCCTTCCCCCCCCCCCCGCATACAGCACGCACACGCGCACGTATGCACGCACGCACACGCGTACGCACGCGCACACACTCGTGCACGCACGCACACACGCATGCATGCACGATCGCACGCACGATCGCACGCGTGCACGCACGTACACACTCTCTCTCTCTTTCTCTCACATCACATCCCCCCCCTCCCCCTTTAAGAATGCATTGATACTGGGGAGAGAGGGGGTAGGAGGGGTGGTGGAGGGGAGCGTCAGTCAGTCCGTCAGTCAGTCAGTCTGTTAGTCAGTCAGTCAGTCAGTCAGTCTGTTAGTTAGTCAGTCGGTCAGTCAGTCAAACAAGAAAAAGCAGCCAAAGAGTGTTCCAGTTTCAGTTTCATCAAGGAGACGTCACTGCGTGCGGACTAGTCCATATACGCCACACCACACCCGCTAACCTTTGAGACCTCACTGCGCATGATTGAAAGCCCTTTTGCCACGTAACGCAGACTGAGTCGGAAACCGATGATGCGGTGAAGAAGAAGGCAGTTACGTTCATTGGCTGCATGATATAGAGTAAGGTGTAGTGGATGACGTCCACTGATGACATCATACAGAATGAGATGCAGGTCGATGAGGTCCTGTGACGACATCATGTAGGGTAAGGTGTAGTGGATGACGTCCACTGATGACATCAAGCAGAATGAGATGCAGGTCGATGAGGTCCTGTGACGACATCATGTAGGGTAGGGTAAGGTGTAGTGGATGACGTCCACTGAGGACACATCAAGCAGATGAGATGCAGATCGATGAGGTCCTGTGACGACATCATGTAGGGTAAGGTGTAGTGGATGACGTCCACTGAGGACATCAAGCAGAATGAGATGCAGATCGATGAGGTCATGTGACGACATCATGTAGGGTAAGGTGTAGTGGATGACGTCCACTGAGGACATCATGCAGAATGAGATGCAGATGCGATCGATGAGGTCCTGTGACGACATCATATAGGGTAAGGTGGAAACCGATGAAGCCCTCCGGCTGTGCAGTGTCGAGGTAGACTAAAGCAGATTATGGAATTGCTCGTTCTTCGTCTTCATTGACCTGAACGTTGTTTATATTGCCCGAAGAAGACATAAGAGGTCGAAACGCGTCGTGTTTTGTCTTGTAACATGTTTCGTCCTTGTTTTGAGAGGACTCACTAAGAATAATTCTTAGAATTATAGCAGATTATATCCTCTGATTATTCTTAAAATTAAAGCAGATTATATCCTCTGATTATTCTTAAGATTAAAGCAGATTATATCCTCTGATTATTCTTGAAATTAAAGCAGATGATATCCTCTGGCTGTTTAACAGTGTGAGGTGAAAACCTGATGTCATCATGCTACATAACGTGCAGTGAGGGAAACCAATGTTGATCATCAGCCTGGTTCATGATGGCACTGCGTTTATAGACATTTGTTGTCTTGACAAAATTGGACTCTCTCTCTCTCTCTCTCTCTCTCTCTCTCTCTCTCTCTCACACACACACACACACACACACACACACACACACACACACACACACACACACACACACACACACACACACACACACTCACTCACTCACTCACCTCCGCCGAGAAAACAAAATAAGTTCACTGGCACCTCAGACACATGGATTGTGCCAAGTACACAACAAGGGGGGCGCTACGCGCATTTCCATTCCCAATATTTTCCCGAGGCAAGACGAGCAAAGTTTAATCATGGCTCCATTAATGAATTGATGTTTTTAGAAGAGAGACAAACAAAAAAAAAAGTGTAGATTTTTGTGAAAGAATGGAGAGAAGGCTTTCATGTTATCAGTCTGAACCTTGTCTGTGTGTCTGTTTCCGTGAGTTCTGTCTGTGCACTGTCTTTCTGTGCACTGTGGGCGGTTTTCCTGGGGAGCTGTAAGTCACACACCATCACTCTAATTAAGTACCTCTGTCTGTCTGTCTGTCTGTCTGTCTTTTTTCTCTCTCGCTCACTCTGTATCTCAGTCTGTCTGTCCGTCTTGTCTGTCTGTCTGTCTCTGCCTCCCTCCCTCCCTCCCTCCCCCCCCTCCCTCGTCTAATTTGTTATACGAAGGGCGTTCCGTCTATCCGCTTTGTGTGTGTGTGTGTGTGTGTGTGTGTGTGTGTGCTGTGACTGTGCCATGTGACTGTGCAATTTTGTTTTGTGATACAAAGCCACAGAGTTCGCACGATCTTCTGCACATTTGAGCGTGTTGACTCCAGCATATCGGGCAGATGACCAGCAGATCACCTTGCGCTAGAAAATTGCCATCACGTCACCTTTCAGTGCCGCCCAGTGGCGAAGCGAATCCATGTCCAGATTCCAGGAGGAAAGTCAAACACGCCCCGCCGCTGGTGCTCATGTACATCAAACACGTTATGCCTTCTGTCAGCCGTAACAGCCCTGTAAGGACAACGTTAGACTGGAGATCTAAAGGACCCCGGTTCGTGCCCGGGTTCTGATAGTTTTTTTTTTTTTTAATCCCTCGAGGGATTCAAAGCGAATCTCAAGAGAGAGAGAGAGAGAGAGAGAGAGAGAGAGAGAGAGAGAGAGAGAGGAGAGAGAGACAGGAGAACAGGAGGAGGAGGAGGAGGAGGAGGAGGAGGGAGGGCGAATTGGAGGATAGGGAAGGAGACGAAGAAGGAACAGGGGGGGTATGAGGGAGGGGGGGGGGGGGGGAGCCTGTGGAGGAGGGAGGGGGGGTTGGTAGACGGCAGATAGGGGTACAGGAGGGAGAGGAGGGTTGGGGGGGGGGGGGGGGGGCAGGAGAGGAGGAAGGGGACACGGAGAGTGAGTGAGGGGGTGGGGGTGAAGGGGACGACTAATCAATCTACATTTTCCTTTCCCGATGGCCGGATGATAAGAAAGACATGTGTTGCTTATTCCCCCCCCCCCCCCCCCCCCTTCTCCAATTAATTGAAAAGAAAGTTTGTTCGTTCGGTCGTTCGCTCCCTCCTCCCTTTCCCTTTCCCTCTCTCCCTCCATCTCTCCTCTCTCTCTCTCTCTCTCTCTCTCTCTCTCTCTCTCTCTCTCTCTCTCTCTCTCTCTCTCTCTCTCTCTCTCTCTCAGCGGGGTGTGGACAGTTCACATTATGCGGTAAGCTGATCGTGACACTGGGTGATCCAGTTATCAATGTGCCGGCTTTCACAGCACCGCTCTGCCGGCCTACGTGTGGGATAGGTCCTGCACACCCTGCCTCTCTTTCTCTGTCTCTGTCTCTCTCTCTCTCTCTCTCTCTCTCTCTCTCTCTCTGTGTGTGTGTGTGCGTGTGTGTGTGTGTGTATGTAGTTGGTTAAAAAAGAAGGCGGTCGGGTGGTCTCCATTCTCATGCACACTTCAAAGTGCGGGAGTGGTTGGAGCCGGCGAGATCCTCGTGGTGTAATCGCTGCGTCCGCCTCTCTGTGAAAACCATTAGCGGATTAGCTGCTCAGGGATATCGAATAAAGTGAGGGTAGGGGGAGGGGGGGAGAGAAGAGAAAGGAGGAGGGACAGTATGAATACACACACACACACACACACACACACACACAGTGAGTAGGGGGGGGGGGGGGGGGGGGGGGGGGCGGAGGGGTCGGGGCTGAGGAGGTCGGTGGCGGGTCTCCTTTTTCAGTGCAGCCACCAAGTGCTTTCCTCTCCTTTCTCAGAAACGGTGGCAGCCGCACTTTCCATGTATGACTGCCGCGCCTGTCCGGGTCTGTCTGTCTGTCTGTCTGCCTCTCTGCCTCTGCCTGCATGTCTGAAGACAGCTCGACCTGGTCCCAAAGCAGCTTTTTTTTTTTTTTCCCCAGTCAAGGAACGTCTCCAGATGAGAACGGATGATGCACAAGGATTACGTCAGACTGAGAGCGGTTCATGGTGACCACAGTGTCGATGTCCTCTCCACATTCGTGGCTTTGGTTGGATTCTGTCGCGGTCACCGGTATCGGCGAGTCCATGGGAGCGGTCGTTGGACGGAGAGTGAGCTCACTCACGCCGGCTCCGCGACTACGCAATTATTGTCGTCAGCAGGAGGTGTTCTGCGTATGTTGGATCAGAGCAGGCGCCACTGAACACCACCGAAGTGACTCGGCAGCAGTGCAGTGTCTCCTCCGATGGGTTGCCTCTTGACGAGTTGACATTGACTGCCGGGCCCGCAGGGGACCGGGCCAGTTTGCGGCTGTGGACGGGGTGTCGGAGTGAGCGGCGTGGGTGCACTGCCACTGAGGTGGCACAGAAGATGGGGGTAGGAAAAAAAAAAAAAGTCCTGAGAGCAGTTGATTAAAGAGACCAGTCCGTCGTGTGCTTGCCATATGAAAAACAGGGGGCGGTGTGTGTGTGTGTGTGTGTGTGTGTGTGAAGAGGAAGTAAACCAGCATTACTTGTGATTCTGATGGACTGTGTCCACACATGATTCTGTTCTTTCTTTCCAGCTTGTCTCTCCATCGATCCCGCATTTCGTTCCGCCCGTGCATAGTTAGTCTGATTCGAGACTGACTGAAACAAAATCAATAGTGTTACCTTGAGAGAGAGAGAGAGAGAGAGAGAGAGAGAGAGAGAGAGAGAGAGAGAGAGGGAGAGAGAGAGGAGAGAGAGAGAGAGAGAGAGAGAGAGAGAGAGAGAGAGAAGGGGGTGTGAAGGGGAAGGGGAGTAGATGAGATAAAGTGCGAGAGAGTGAGGGTCGGGATGGGCAAAAAGGAGAATACTGATGAAGTGCTCTGAGAGAGAGAGAGAGAGAGAGAGAGAGAGAGAGAGAGAGAGAGAGAGAGAGAGAGAGAGAGAGAGAAGACATTCTTTATTATCGAGGGTAATATATAAGCAAGTTCATGCTTTTTTTTACATCTAGCCCTCGCCCAAGAGGGGAACAAAAAAAATTGCGAAATGGAAAATGAACAAACGACAAAAAAAACCCAACAAAATAAACACTGAGAGAGAGAGAGAGAGAGAGGAGAGAGAGAGAGAGAGAGAGAGAGAAGGGGGTGTGAAGGGGAAGGGGAGTAGATGAGATAAAGTGTGGGAGGGGGCGGGTCGGGATGGGCAAAAAAGAAAGACTACTGATGAAGTGCTCTTCCGCCAGTGCGTGGCGATGAAAGATTTCATAACTACAGTGGTCTACGGTTGATTGAAGAGGGGGCCCGGAAAGATACAGTGGTCTACGGTTGATTGAAAAGGGGGCCCGGAAAGATACAGTGGTCTACGGTTGATTGAAAAAGGGGGCCCGGAAAGATACAGTGGTCTACGGTTGATTGAAAGAGGGGGCCCGGAAAGATACAGTGGTCTACGGTTGATTGAAAAGGGGGCCCGGAAAGATACAGTGGTCTACGGTTGATTGAAAAGGGGGCCCGGAAAGATACAGTGGTCTACGGTTGATTGAAGAGGGGGCCCGGAAAGATACAGTGGTCTACGGTTGATTGAAAAGGGGGGCCCGGAAAGA
>JADBJO010000280.1:617500-627500 GCA_016801955.1 Conus betulinus
CCCCCTTTTAACATTCGCAAACATCAAGCCGGTGTGTTATACACATATGACTTCTGATACATCTCACCACTAAGATGTGACTTCTGATACATCTGAGCACTAAGATGTGACACACACACACACACACACACACACACACACACACACACACACACACACACATGTAGGCACGCGCGCACACACAGAGACACAGACGCGCGCACACACACACACACACACTCTCTCACACACACACACACGCGCGCGCGCGCATACATGTATAACCTATACATACAGGTGCAAATGCGCACAAAAGCTGTCCTGAAAATGGTCTTAAGCTGGTTATTCCTGATCACTGACTTCTTTTCACAACAACATTACTCCTTCCAGCGCAGATGGAGACATGACTGTAGTTGTTGTTTGTGGTAAAATCAGAGCTTTGTTCCCTCTTCCTGAATGGCACTTTGGTCAGAAGTATCAGAAGTCACATCCTAGTGGTCAGATGTATCAGAAGTCACATCTTAGTGGTCAGATGTATCAGAAGTCACATCTTAGTGGTGGGATGTATCAGAAGTCACATCTTAGTGGTGAGATGTATGAGAAGTCACATCTTAGTGGTGGGATGTAACAGAAGTCACATCTTAGTGGTGAGATGTATCAGAAGTCACATCTTAGTGGTGAGATGTATCAGAAGTCACATCTTAGTGGTGAGATGTATCAGAAGAAGATCTTAGGGGGTCAGATGTATCAGAAGTCACATCTCAGTGGTGAGATGTATCAGAAGAAGATCTTAGGGGGTCAGATGTATCAGAAGTCACATCTTAGTGGTGGGATGTATCAGAAGTCACATCTTAGTGGTGGGATGTAACAGAAGTCACATCTCAGTGGTGGGATGTATCAGAAGTCACATCTTAGTGGTGGGATGTATCAGAAGTCACATCTTAATGGTGGAATTTATCAGAAGTCACATCTTATTGATCAGATGTATCCGAAGTCACATCTTAGTGGTGGGATATATCAGAAGTCACATCTTAGTGGTCAGATGTATCAGAAGTCACATCTTAGTGGTGAGATGTATCAGAAGAAGATCTTAGGGGGGTCAGATGTATCAGAAGTCACATCTTAGTGGTGGGATGTATCAGAAGTCACATCTTAGTGGTGGGATGTATCAGAAGTCACATCTTAGTGGTGGGATGTATCCGAAGTCACATCTTAGTGGTGAGATGTATCAGAAGTCACATCTTATTGGTCAGATGTATCAGAAGTCACATCTTAGCGGGTGAGATGTATCAGAAGTCACATCTTAGTGGTGAGATGTATCAGAAGTCACATCTTAGTGGTGAGATGTATCAGAAGTCACATCTTAGTGGTGAGATGTATCAGAAGAAGATCTTAGTGGTGAGATGTATCAGAAGTCACATCTTAGTGGTCAGATGTATCAGAAGAAGATCTTAGGGGGTCAGATGTATCAGAAGAACATCTTAGTAGTGAGATGTATCAGAAGTCACCTCTTAGTGGTGAGATGTATCAGAAGTCACTTCTTAGTGGTGAGATGTATCAGAAGAAGATCTTAGGGGGTCAGAGATGTATCAGAAGTCACATCTTAGTGGTGAGATGTATCAGAAGTCACATCTTAGTGGTGAGATGTATCAGAAGTCACATCTTAGTGGTGAGATTATCAGAAGTCACATCTTAGTGGTGAGATGTATCAGAAGTTACATCTTAGTGTGAGATGTATCAGAAGAAGAAGATTTTAGTGGTCAGATGTATCAGAAGTCACATCTTAGTGGTGGGATATATCAGAAGTCACATCTTAGTGGTGGGATGTATCAGAAGTCACATCTTAGCGGTGAGATGTATCAGAAGTCACATCTTAGTGGTGGGATATATCAGAAGTCACATCTTGGTGGTGAGATGTATCAGAAGTCACATCTTAGTGGTGGGATGTAACAGAAGTCACATCTTATTGGTGGGATGTATCAGAAGTCACATCTTAGTGGTGAGATGTATCAGAAGTCACATCTTAGTGGTGAGATGTATCAGAAGATCTTAGTAGTGAGATGTATCAGAAGTAACGTCGTAGCTCCGGTGGAACCCCAGTGCTGCAGTTGGCTTCTGTGGAGGGAAATGTGGACGACGTGTGACGATGCACGGGCCCCTCACCCCACTCCACTTTCACAGTGATGTGAAGGGTGAGACTGCTCTCACCCTGGACTCCTTCCGCGGCTTTGACAACATTTGGAGAATGTCAGCCGTCTCAACCCTCCTGCCCCCCACTCCCTCCCCCGTCTGATGCCACTGCACACACGCACGCACGCTTGCAAGTACACGCAAAACACACACACACACACACACACACACGCACACGCACACACACACACACACACACACACACACACGTGCGCGAGCGTTCGTGCGCTTTACGCAACAGAAGACCCTGTTGTTGAAATCATAGCCTATATGCCGAAATGTGGTGAGTCTTTTTCAGTGAATAAAGTGTGGTGTGAGAATGACAGTGGTTGATGATGGGGTGTAGGAGGCTGCATGCTAGGGATGTTCCTAGGGGTATGCATAGCGTCTGGAACACGTTCACATATCTTGTTATTTGGCTGGGAATAACTGTGTTCTTTTCTGTAAGTTAGTTTGTCATTTTTTTCCTATTGTGTTCGGCCCCACTCCAATGTCATGAAATTTGTCCAGAGCTTGACTCGCGCGTATTTCAGTGTGTGCGTGCGTGCGTGCGTGCGTGCGTGAGTGAGTGAGTGAGTGAGTGTGTGTGTGTGTGTGTGTGTGTGTGTGTGTGTGTGTGTATGTGTGTGTGTGTGTGTGTGTGTGTGTGTGTGTGTGTGTGCGTGCGTGCGTGCGTTCGTGCGTGCCTGCGCGCGCGCTAGTGCGTTCGAACTTGTGTCTCTATGCTCGTGGGCGCATGAGCGTGCATGTGTGTGTATGTGTGTGTGCGCGCGCTTGCAAAGGGCGCGCGTGTACAGGCGTATGATTATTTAAGACCACGAAGTTGATGATCGTCATGATGTGCTAAGGCGCTGGACACCGGCGGCTTTTGTGCCTGGAGCCGCCCACCTGATCTGCCGAACAAGGCGCGGTGTGCAGGGGCACAAAGGACGGGTTCTTGGGCAGGGCAGATGGTGGCGGATAGCGTCATGTCAGAGATGGGCCCGGGGAGACGGTGAGAAACTGGCCTACCTTTGTCCCAGCGGGTGAAAACAGTCGCTGATGCCGTCACACTTGTTTACCCGGCGTCAGCTTTCCCGCGCTTCTTCGTCGTCGTCTTCTTCTTCTTCTTCTTCCGCTGATGCCGGCTCTTGCTGGAACAAGATCGGAGTACCAGCCCAGTGTTATGTACGTCATGATCCTAACTCTTTCTTCTTTTTCCGAGAAAATGACGTAATCTGAATTGATGTCAGTTTTGCTGAGATACAGAAAGAGGAATGGTTCTGATGCTATTTTAGTGCCATCTTTGCACAAATATTTCAGGTCAAGTAATAAACCTGTCAAAAAACTCGCCGGTTCATTGGTTCAGAGGAAATGTTTCAGCTATGTCATGTCAGAAAAAAAGGCACCATTTGAAAAAGAAAAGGGATGAAAAAAAGGAGAAAGAAAATCAAGTAAACTCGGCTAGAACGGCGTCACAACCGACTTTTTACTACAAAAGTGCTGTAACTCAAGCAGCGCATACGTCATTGCCAAAAGTGGCCTCGTCGGCTCTTCCTCCAATTCTACGATTATTGTGAAATACCTGTGAATGTCACAGTGACACTGCCTTCAGAAATATCAGAGGTAAGAGCCTAGAAACATCAACCCCCCTCCTCCCCACACACACACACATACACTTATACACTGTCACGAGCAATAGCGTCATGTGGGCAGAACAAAATACAACAAAGTACCAAGTTTATTTCCACATAAACGAACGACACAAGATGGCACCATGTGCCTTTTACTGGATTTAACAACACTACTGCATTAGCATCCGCGCGCGCGTGTGTGTTCGCGTGCATATCTGTGTGTTTGTGTGTGTGTGTGTGTGTGTTTGTATATGTGTGTGTGTGTGTGTGTGTGTGTGTGTGTGTGTGTTGTTGTATATATGTGTGTGTGTGTGTGTGTGTGTGTGTGTGTGTGCGCGCGCGCGCGCAAGAAAGAAAGAAAGAAAAGAAAGAAAGAGACAGACAGACAGACAGACAGACAGGAGGCGGGGTGGGAGGAGGTAGAAAGGGGAAGGGGGCGGGGAAAAAGGGAGAGAGCATGTGTATGTGTTGCTGTTGCGTAACTCACAAGGGGCTCCAGATTGTGTGCTTCAGATTCCAAGATTTTCTGTTGGTGTCATCAGCTGCACGCATTGACTGATTGATGACACAGCGCACCAAGCGTTTTGCATCAAGCGTCTGCTCGTTCGGAGGCTGGATTTGTACACTTAGTCATTTCATTTTCTTGGAATAGATTTGCCTTTACTGATGTACCCATCTTCTGGAAGGCTTTGGTGTTTATCGTTATTCCTCCTTCCCTGTTGGTTTTTTCTTTACAAGTGTTCTGTTTGTGTCCAGACAAACGTCTCTTGATATCATACACATATAGCACGCTTTTCTTTCTTGTATTTTCTTTAGACACTCCGTGGTTTTTCTTACTGAAGTGTCTGAAAAGGACAAGATTGATTTCTCATCTGTATTGGGAACGATGATAACATCCGTACGCTCGCTCTTGAGTGTAGTTTGTGATCCCCAGTCCCTCCTGCTTGTGGTGAACTCGTCTGTTCTGCATCCAATCGTGGATGCTTTCGTCCTATAATCAGTGACTTGTGCCGCTGTTGCATGTAGTAATCAAACTTGAAACTATAGTGTATGTACGTGGGTATTTGTACAACGTTTCTGTCTGCCAAAGTGTCCGCTGTGAACACTTGGCCTTCCAAAGGCGGGTTTTAGAATAGGCTTTTGAAATATAAATCATCTACTTAGCAAACGAGAAGAGCTATCTTATGTTCTGTATAATTCCGGAGAGCAGATCAGTGAGGTACAGAGGAATAGGAGCAAGGGGAGACCACACAGTGACTGCCCTTCAGGGCAGAGAGGAATAGGAGCAAGGGGAGACCACACAGTGACTGCCCTTCAGGCAGGGAGGAACAGGGGGAAGGGGAGACCACACAGTGACTGCCCTTCAGGCAGGGGGGAACAGGGGCAAGGGGAGACCACACAGTGACTGCCCTTCAGGCAGCAGGGGAACAGGGGGAAGGGGAGATCACACTGTGACTGCCCTTCAGGCGGAGAGGAAGAGGGGACATGGGGTCCTGCCCGCTAAACTCCTTCCCCAGAGACATCGGCGGCAACTGTGCCTCGGTGAAAGGCCCCTACTCCCTAGGAAGACAGATGCTGGCAACCGACTTGTCTGTCTACTCGTCTGGCTGTCTGTCTGTCTGTCTGTCCGACACAGGACTATGCGCTCAGTGAAAGGCCTCTGCTCTCTATGAAGACATGCTGGCAAGTGATCTGTCTGCCTGCTCGTCTGTCTGTCTGTCTGTCCGTCAGAGGACTGTGCGCACAGTGCAAGGTCAGCAGTCCCACATGAGGACACACACTGGCAATTGACTCGTCTGCCTTCTGGTGTATCGGCCCCTCAGGAGATGCCGTGGTCATCATACAGCGTGGTGTAATACACTACAGAACAGCAGCAGTGCACTCGGCGGTGCCTGCCCTCCGCCTCGCCCCGTGCAGTGCACTGAAGTTGATGGAGAACCTGGCCACACGGAATCGTGCAGTGTCATATTGCACAGTACATTGTTGTGTAGTGTGGGGACGGGGTGTGGGATGGTCCGGTGTTATGTGTTATGGTACAGTATCTGAAAATAAAAAACAACAACAACAAATGAATGGTACAGTGTCTGACCAGAGGCCTCCGTGTTCGGGGCTGGTTAGTGGAGATAAGAAGCGGACCACAGTTTAGGGTGTGTGTGTGTGTGTGTGTGTGTGTGTGTGTGTGTGTGTGTGTGTGTGTGTGTTTGATCAGCCTACTCTGGCTTCCGGACTTCCAGTTTTTATTGTTGGTGAAAGTGTGTGTGTGTGTGTGTGTGTGTGTGTGTGTGTGTGTGTGTGTGTACGCGCATGCGCGTACATGTGTGCGTCTATATGCTTGTTTCTCTCTCTCTCTCTCTCTCTCTCTCTCTCTCTCTCTCTCTCTCTCTCTCTCTCTCTCTCTCTCTCTCTGGCTTGCGTGTATTTATGATAGGGTCCGTGTATATACGTATGCTTAGTGGTTGATATATCTATGTGAGAGAGAGAGAGAGAGAGAGAGAGAGAGAGAGAGGGGGGGGGGGGGACAAAGACAGGCAGAGAGACCCGTTGCATAACTTTCACATGGGGGTTCTGATCCGATTGAACATGCTGTGGAGTTTCTTCACTGTGACTGGTTGGTGTTCCCGTCAGAGCACAGACAGATTGTTCCTACCCTCCGGTCCATCATCGCCCTTCTCACCGTCTGTGTGGATTGGATGGCCAGGAGCCAAAGGAGTGGGTCGCCCACCCTGGGTGGCATAGACCACTAGGGGCCTGCTCTGCTTCCCATGCTGTCAGGCTGGTCTTACTGACTGCTAGTGGATGGTATTCACATGCTCAGCTGACTATATCCTTTGTTCTTCACGTGGAGTGGGGAACGCAACTTCACGGCCGTGAAAACCATGTATCGTCTCCGTGGACAGTACCACGACGCACCCCGCCCATCTCTGTCTCTCTCTCTCTCTGTGTCTCAGTCTGCCTGTCTCTCCCTCTCTCTGTCTCTCCTTCTTGGCTGTCTGTGTCTGTCTGTCTGTCTGTCTGTCTTCTATCTGTCTGTCTGTCTGTCTGTCTGTCTCTCCCTCTCTCTCTTCTTGTGTTGCATCTTCATATCCTTGTATTTTGCAGCTCGGAAGAAGGGGGGGGGCGGGGGGGGGGGGGGGGGGGGGGGCTTAAGTGTTCCATAACAGTGGGTGAATGAAGATGAGCTTATGCTTCTAGTTCATCTAGTGTTTGGAAATTCTGACCTCCACTCGTCCCAGTTTCAACGCTGTTGATAAAGATGTTTGTCAGTAGTGCCAAGAATCACTGTTTACAAAACGTTGAGGGGCAGGTGGGGCCAGTTTGATGTAGACGCTGGCAAGGCAACACTGACGCGGCTTCCGTGGTCAGGGAGGCTGTAAACAGGGTGACTTGATAGATGCTAGCGGAAGGATAAACAGGGTGCCCAACGTGGGGGGGTTGTTGATACGACAATGGTTTGGATGATGCATGCTTAAATCAAGTTGTCTCTGGTGTGAACGGATTTACAACAGCTTTTTCGTCAAACTTTGATAAATCGCAGATGGCCAAGAACAAGAACCACCTCACACGTGGAAGGTTTAAGTTGTGTAGAAGGTGAAGTAAGGTAATGCTGCTTATAGGCCAGCCGACCGCAAAGGGCCATATCAGGGCCGTCACCGCGTTGAAGTCAACTCACAAGTCGGAAGGAAATGAAAAAAAAAAAAAACAACAACTAATCTACACAACCCTTTGAAATACTCCTAAAACACACGCTGGAAATGTTGTGTGTAATATTTAATCTGTAACATCTCAGATCAGGTGAAAAATGTTAATCTCTTTCAGAAATTCAAAGATCACATCATGTGGGACATCTCTGAACAAGGTTTTCATGGAGTCTGCTATAAAATGTTTGTCTCACATCAAGTTGTATAGAACGTTTTGTAACACTCAAATGGTCAACACCTTTAGCAAACAAACATAGACGGACACAGGTGGAATATGTAATGATTAGACTCAGACTGAGGTGATCTGATGTATTTGGCTGCACCTGATTTGAACGCAAATCTTTTTAGATATGTTAGGAATAAATTTTGTAATGATCTCAGTTGGGTTCTTCCAGTATGCAAGGTATTAACAGAGGTGAAACATTTCATTTTCTGTTGCGAAAAAACTGAAATAAAGAAATCACACTCGTCTCTTAATCATCCTAAATATTTCACAAAATCTTGTTTATTTAAGCTACGTTTTATTGATATCATCATTAAACCAGATGTTATACGCAGTGTTTGGTTTCGTAAGGCTGTTAAGCATGGAGATGAACTAGTTTCATCAAGTCGCGTAACATGTTGTAATACTGTACGTTTCCTTTGGTGCAGCATAACAAAGCGTGTATAGTATTCACATATCCCTTCATGAGAGGCAAAGACTTAGACAAATAAACCATGAATTCAATTATTCTTTCATTCTCCTCCTCAATCTCCCTCTCACCCCACCCCCCCCCCCCCCCCACCCCGTCGTCTCTCTCTCTCTCTAACACACACACACACACACACACACACACACACACACACAGATTTCCAAATAAGATTTAAGATAAGATGCAGTACATTACGAATTGTTCTCAAACCGAGAGGAACCTGTCCAAGCAGAATGGAAAGTGTTCCGTTGATGGCTGTGTCCATGATACTCCTGCCTCAGTGGCACATTGTAGCCCCAGTGAAAAGTGCTAGTGTTGTGCCACTATGTAAACACTTGTTCACATCTGAAACAGGGCCTGCACATAAGCACTAAGAAAAGAAAGTGTCAGTTAATGCAGACACTGTCCAGCTATATTATGCAGACACTGTCCAGCTATATTTATGGATAAATATTTGCGTGGCACAGTGGATCTGAGAGAGAGAGAGAGAGAGAGAGAGAGAGAGAGAGAGAGAGAGAGATTCGGATGTTTTTATTCATGTATTATAGGCCTAGGCGCCTTATGAAGGGGTGAGTGAACATAATATATCATCTGAAACAAATACTCGTGACTGTGTAGCGTATAAAACTCAAATAATTTAGAACATCAAGAGGTAGTTGAGAGAGAGAGAGAGAGAGAGAGAGAGAGAGAGAGAGAGAGAGGAACTCAAGATAAGATATATATATATATATCAACAATTCGCTGGCGTAAATTGAATCTACGCCGCTAACTCGCAAAGATGGGAGCTCCATTATTGGAATCAGCTTAAAAATCTATTTTTTGTAAGGTTTCCGTTTTCTTCTCCAACACCGTCTCACTTGGAGATGGATCCTGAGGCTTACAGGCGTGGTTCTTTGAGCCTCTCCCAGACCCATGCCGCCTCCCTTGCCGAGTGGCGGGCATCGACCTGGTCTCCTGTCTGAGCCCAGTGGGACGCCACAGTCTTGGAGGATGTGCTCCGTGGGCTGAAAGGCTTCTCCACGGGAGCGGAGAGGAGACAGTTACTCCATCTCGCATTTTGCTCGTCCATGTGCAGAGACTTCTCGTTTCATTCTTCTTCTTTTTGTCTCCTTCGTGTACTAAGACAACTCTCTGGAAACAGGTGAGACAACATTCTTCTGCAGCGTAAGGTATCATTCCAGGTTTAATCACTCTGCTGCCCTATGTGTTTCAGTGTCATGGTGGCCCTGGTTGGGAATGGCAGGGACCACTTCATCATTGACAGTGTCCCCACCTTCCAGAAATCCTGTGCTCCAAATGTCCTCGTGTCTGTTACTTGTTACCCAGCATGACTATTGTGTTTCTTTACGGTCGGCTGCTGTTGTTCAGCCTTCCTGCTCTATATGCACTTGGCTTCGCTCGTGAACATGTTTACATTTTTTTTTTCGCTTTTCTCACCATGATAACGTGCCAGGGTATTTTTCAGCTGTCGTCTGGCGACCAGATGTTGATACACACCAGCCAGCCATTTAGTTAGGTTTCACAGGTGGGGCTTTTTTTTTTAAAACACTATGTTTTTTTTTTCTATGTGGAGGTGATGGTGTGTCCGCATCTTGAGCACAACATAATAAATCCGCCTTCAGGATGTCGCTAACTGAGCTATGAAGATAGAAATTGATGTGAAGAAGTTGTAGAAAGCGCCGTTGTGTTGGTTGCTGTTTCCAGGCCACGAGTTTTTTTTTTTTTTCTGTACTTGTTGAACACCTGGAAAGGACGCTGTGTGGTCGACCAGGTTGTAGTACCACAGAAACCGACAGTTTGATTTGGGATTTGTGTCGTATCTTAGACA
>JADBJO010000280.1:635000-642500 GCA_016801955.1 Conus betulinus
GATGAAAAGAGTCGGCACGATTGCCAAGAACGATTTGTCTGGCTGGCTGCTGGCAAGAATTAAATTCTTCCCCGTCTGTCGCAGAGATGTACACAAGAGCAGGCGCCAACGTGTGCGTGTGCGCGTCTGCATGTGTGAGCGAGCGTGGATGCATACATGCATGCGTTGTGCGTGCGCATATTCAATGTGTGCCTGTGTGGGTTTTTTTGTGTGTGTTTTGGCATGTGTCTCTGGCACGTGATTATGAGTGGAAATGCGAGTCTGAATGGGTGTTGTTGGGATAATGACATGGAAACTGAAAAGATGGATCTGGTTTTGCGTGCTTGCGCGCGCGTGTGCGTGTGCTTTGCGCGCGTGCTAGTGCGTGCGTGTGAGAGCGCAGAGATGAAGAAATGTGCCTTGGCGGGGGGTGAATGAAGTGCAGTTCTAAGCAGGATGGGGCATTTCCTCTCCACCTGTTCCGTCCCTCCCCTTCTTGGCACTGGATTCTCTCTCTCTCTCTCTCTCTCTCTCTCTCTCTCTCCTCTCTCTCTCTCTCTCTCTCTCTCTCTCTCTCTCTCCTTTTCGAATGCAGGGAAAAGAAAGAAGCGACAAAGAAGCAATAAGCCAGAAATTGAAATTCAGACATTTTCGCTGAATCATGAGAAAGTCGTTCATTTTGGCAGATGACATTTCATCAAAAAACCGTTTTGTTTACGTGTTTTGTTCCCACACTCCTCTCCTCCCCCCCTCTCCCTTGCACCCGTCATTACATTGAAGCATAAGGCGGAAATGTTAGATGTGATTTTTTTATGATGATGATCATTAGGAGGAGGATTATGCATCTTTTTATTTTGCTTTGTTTGTAAATCTAATTATCATTATTATCATAATTATTGTTGTTGTTCTCGTTGTTATCGTTATTATTATTATCATTTGTAACATCCATAATCTACATTCTATTTTCAAAATCTCATGGGTCCACCGTTTTTCCATGTTGTGGCATAAACTACAAACTCTGAGGCAGCTGTCTTCATCAGGCAGTCTGTGCTTTCACTGACCGTTGGTGAGCACAGTAGCGGTGAAGTCAGTGTGACGTGATGGATGGAAAGGAAAGACGGCAACCACAGCGCGGTCATCCATCAGAAGGTCACTAGTGAAGTCACTGCGGTCAGTGACGGAGAGGAGGATAGTGATGAAGCGGTTGTGTCGTGAATGACACAGAAGGAAAGTCAGCAATGACGTCACTGCCGTCAGTGATCACACCGTCAGTGATGTGATGATGATGGAGAGGAGGATAGCGATGACGTCACTGCCATCAGTGATCACACCGTCAGTGATGTGGTGATGATGGAGAGGAGGATAGCGATGACGTCACTGCCATCAGTGATCACACCGTCAGTGATGTGGTGATGATGGAGAGGAGGATAGTGATGACGTCACTGCCATCAGTGATCACACCGTCAGTGAGTGATGATGGAGAGGAGGATAGTGATGACGTCACTGCCATCAGTGATCACACCGTCAGTGAGTCATGATGGAGAGGAGGATAGTGATGACGTCACTGCCATCAGTGATCACACCGTCAGTGATGTCATGATGGAGAGGAGATATAGTGATGACGTCACTGCCATCAGTGATCACACCGTCAGTGATGTGGTCATGATGGAGAGGAGGATAGTGATGAAAGCCAGTGCATCGTGAAAGACAGGAAGGAGAGTCAGCGATGAAGTCACTGCCATCAGTGATGTAGTGATGAAGACACTGCGGTAAATGATGGAGAGGAAGGGTAGTGATGAAGGCCAGTGTATTGTGGATGATGGAAGGAAAGACAGCGATGAAGTCACAACCATCAGTGATGTAGTGATGAAGTCACTGCGGTAGACGAGGAGATGAGGATAGCGATGAAGTAGTTATCATAAGTGCGTATGTATTGAGGAAGGGGGGAGAGAGAGACAAAGAGTTGTTTTTTTTTTTTTTCCTATACTGAAAGGTAAGGGGGGGACGTGCCGGAGTGGTGGCCTGAACACAACGGATACGCCTCCGACACCTCGCCTCTCAAAATATACCATAAGGAAGCGATTAGGTGGGACGAGAGAGGTGGGGGGGTGGTGGGTGGTGGGGGTGGTAGGGGGGGGGGGGGGGGGTGCTCCTGTGAATGATCCTGTGCCTTGCACGACAGGTGGGAGCGATAACAACAGAGGAAAGCAGACCACCTGAGGAAGACGCTAAAGGTGGCCACAGCCACAGCTCCCTCAATGAACGACCTGGAAAAGCTACAGGCCAGCCAATCTTATCACATCGCCTGTGGACGCCGCTCTCGGTCTGCTCCCTCTCAGCCGTCTGCCAGTGGAGGGGGGATGGGGGAGAGGCGGAAGAGGAGGAAAAAAGTTAAAGGGGAACCTGGGAAAGAGAATGAGGGGGGAGAATTCGGGCGGAGCGGAAGGAAGGGGGGGGTGGGGGGGGGGGGAGGTAATGAAAGAACGTTAGGGGGGGGGGGGGGGGGGGGAACGTGGGGAGGGAAAACCATGAGGGAACGCTGGGGGTGGGGGGGGGGGGGTGAGGAAGGAAAGTTGGTGATGGAAACTGAGGGGCTGGGAGGGAGGGGAGGGGGAGAGGGGGGGGAAAATAAGGACGAAACTGGGGAGGGGGGAGGAGGACGGAAAATTAGGGAAATAGCTAGGGAAGAAAAAAATGGGGGGGGGGGGGGGGGGGGGGGGGGAGGGTGAATAAGGACGGAAAGTTAGAGGGAAAAGGGGGAATAAGGGAGGGAAAGTTAGAGGGAAAAGTGGGGAGGGAAAATGAGGAGGGAAAGTTAGAGGGAGGAGTGGGGAAAAAGAATGAGGAGGGAAAGTTAGAGGGAACACTGGCGAGGGAGAATGAGGAGGGAACGTCAGACGGAAAAGTGGGGAGGGAGAATGAGGAGGGGAAAGTGGGGAGGGAGGGAAGTGGGAGGAGGGGAAAGTTAGAGGGGAAAGTGGGGGAGGGAGAATGAGGAGGGAAAGTTAGAGGGAAAAAAGGAGGGGAAGGGGGAAGTGAGAGGGAAAAGGGAAGAAGGAGGGACGGAGAAGAGAAGTGGGGAGGGAGAATGAGGAGGGAGAGTTAGAGGGGAAAGTGGGGAGGGAGAATGAGGAGGGAGAGTTAGAGGGAAAGTGGGGAGGGGAATGAGGGGAAGTGGGGAGGGAGAATGAGGAGGGAGAGTCAGAGGGAAAGTGGGGAGGGAGAATGAGGAGGGAAAGTTAGAGGGAAAAGTGGGGAGGGAGAATGAGGAGGGGAACGTGGGAGAGGGAGAATGAGGAGGGAGAGTTAGAGGGGAAAGTGAGGGAGGGAGAATGAGGAGGAAAAGTGGGGAGGGAGAATGAGGAGGGGAGTTAGAGGGAAAAGTGGGGAGGGAGAATGAGGAGGGAAAGTTAGAGGGAAAAGTGGGGAGGGAGAATGAGGAGGGAAGCTAGAGGGAAAAGTGGGGGAGGGAGAATGAGGAGGGAAAGTTAGAGGAAAAGTGGGAGAGGGGGGAATGAGTGGGAGGGGAAAGGGAGAGGAAAAGTGGGAGGGGAATGAGGAGGGAAAGTTAGAGGGAAAAGTGGGGAGGGAGAATGAGGAGGGAAAGCTAGAGGGAAAGTGGGGAGGGAGAATGAGGAGATGAGGAGGGAAAGCTAGAGGGAAAAGTGGGGAGGAGAATGAGGAGGGGAATGAGGAGGGAGAAAAGTGGGGAGGGAGAATGAGGAGGGAAGAGTCAGACGGAAAAGTGGGGAGGGAGAATGAGGAGGGGAGAGTTAGAGGGAAAAGTGGGGAGGGAGAATGAGGAGGGAGAGTTAGAGGGAAAGTGGGGAGGGAGAATGAGGAGGGGAGTAGAGGGAAAAGTGGGGGAGGGAGAATGAGGAGGGAGAGTTAGAGGGAAAAGTGGGGGGAGAATGAGGAGGGAGAGTTAGAGGGAAAAGTGGGGAGGGAGAATGAGGAGGGAACGTGGGGAGGGAGGAATGAGGAGGGAGAGTTAGAGAAAAATGAGGAGGGGAGGAGATGAGAGGGAAAAGTGTAGAGGGAGAATGAGGGGAAAGCTAGAGGGAAAAATGGGGGAGGGAGAATGAGGAGCTAGCTAGAGGGAAAAGTGGGGAGGGGGAATGAGGAGGGAAAGCTAGAGGGAAAAGTGGGGAGGGAGAATGAGGAGGGAAAGCTAGAGGGAAAAGTGGGAGGGGGAATGAGGAGGGAAAAGTGGGGAGGGGGAATGAGGAGGGAAAGCTAGAGGGAACACTGGGGAGGGGGAATGAGGAGGAAGTACGTGTTGCGGATGTGGCAGGTGTGGGAGGCGTATGAGGAAGGAAAGTTAATGGTGAACTTTGGAGAACGAGGAGGGAGGGGGAGAGAGAGAGAGAGAGAGGGGGGGGGGGTAGGACGGAATGTTGATGGTGGGGATGGAGAGATAGGTGGAAAACTGGTGAGGGAGAATAAGAAGCGGCGACGGGAGGGGGCGGGGGCAGAACTGAGGGTGAAAATGTGAGCAGAAAACTGATGAGGGAGAATCGGGGGGGGGGGGGGGGGGGGATTGGGGAGGAAAAATGAGGGTTGAAAAATTGGGGAAGGGGTGAGGGGAAAGTTTCGGGGGGAAAACTGGGGTTGGAGAAAGACGAGGAAAAAAAATGGGGAAAACCAGGGAAGAGAGAAACGGGGGTGGGATGGGGGATGGAGACTGACGGGGGACAAGTTGTGACGAAAAAACAATAGAAAGGAGAATGATGTGGGAAAGTTGGAGGGAGGGGAGGGAGGTGGGGATGGGGCATTAGGGAGGAAACACGGCGAGGGGAAGTCAGCGATGAAACAGAAGGGAACCTTGTCTGGCGGGCCAGCTTGTAGAAAGCTACAACTGTCATCATCGCGGAATTCAGTGGTGATTTTTCAAGAATCGTTTCCCGTATATATTTACGACCATTTTTTAAACGATTTCTCTAAAAAAAAAAAGACAAAAAAAAGAAGAAAAAAAAAAAAACTTCACCGAACAGGGGGGGGGGGGGGGGGGGGGGAAGATCTGCGGAGAATTTTGAAACCGATATTCATGTACTGAACGCAAGACACGTGGAAGGGGGGGGGGGGGGGGGGGGGGGGGGACACACACCCTTCACAGTGTTCTCTGCAGGGTTGGCCTGATGCTACAAGGACATGACGTAACACCCTCACGAGCTGCACACATCTGGGACAGAGTGACGGTGTATGACAACTCTAGTCATTGGAGTGTGAGGCAAATCAGCGCACAGAACACTGTCACATGGTAACTGTGAGGGGTAATGACCCATACCACCACGCCTTCAGCATTGCACATGCCACAAATTATCCCCCCCCCCCCCCCCCCCCTTGCATCCTGTCTCTGTGAACGCACACCCCCGAACGTACCCCAGGCTGATGTCATGACCTCTGTTATTAGTTACCATCCGTGTAGCTGACGAAACGGGAAGAGAGGGGCAGAAAAAGGGGTCGTTAGACTTGGGATAGGACTTGTCTGAATGGTGCGTTGAGACTGAAGATTTGAGGTGCTGGGGCTGAAGATTTGAGGCGCAACATCTGGCGTGGTTATATCTTCGGCAGTTCGTCTATAGTTTCCTCGTGACACAAAACGTCACAGCTGGCACTTATCCTTTGCCTGCTTATGAAACGCCAGAAACAGCGAGTGATTGTCTTTTCATGCCAAACGTTTATCAGGATGAGCATCATTCAAGTGCCAGAAACAGCGAGTGATTGTCTTTACATGCCAAACGTTTATCAGGATGATCATCATTCAAGTGCCAGAAAACAGCGAGTGATTGTCTTTACATGCCAAACGTTTATCAGGATGAGCATCATTCAAGTGCTTGACACATGTCTTATATGTTAGAGAACCTAAAGAAATGCCAGTCATTGATACATTTGCCAGTGCGAAGTTCGAATAGTTGCCGGCAAGGGTGGATGGATTCACCAGATTTTGTGTCGACTTTACTGTTTGAAAATCGAAAACCATCGTCAGGGCCCCATTTCTGTTTCGTACTTTATTCAGACTATAGTGAAAACGTTTTATGCCGTTAAGAGGTAAAAAAAAAAAAAAAGGGGGGAAAAAAAAAGGGGGGGGGGGGGGGGGGGGGGGGGGGGGGGGGGGGGAGGCCGTTGCTCTTGTTCCCTCGTGCAAAAGGTTGCATAAGCTTGGAAACAAAAGAGGGAGGCGTCTTTTTCATGGGTGTATGTATCCTTGAAAATAGGGAACGTGATACATGTTTGGTACGGTAGAATAGTCAAATGAGACTGAAATGCTAATGACAGCGTCACCTGATTGAGTAGTTAATTGATTTTATGAATAATTTCTGCACTCAGATTCCTACTTTCCCTCTTAGTCCTTGCTATGGACTCAAGTCTTTTCTTTTTCTCTTTTCCAGTACACCGTTTAACACTAAACGGCTATTACAGTCGGAAAAGGGGGGGGGGGGGGGGGGGGGGGGTGCAGTTCTGTCTCTTCGCTAGCCCGTGCCGAAACATGTTTAGCAGAACTGCTGTTTGAAGCAAGAAAATATAACTCTCGTTGTTTTCCCTCTCATCGTTAGTCGATCTTGCTCGTGGTTCCAGGACATTCTCGTTTCTTTTCGCGATGTAAAACACAACAAGTTCATGGTCATGCTTATGAAACATTGCGCACGAGATTTGGTCGGGGTCTGAAAGTGAGCACAACGTCAAGAAAGTGACAGACTAAATGTGGTAATTTACCGTCACCCCATCATCTTAGCACGGCGTCGGAGTTTGTGTTGATGCAAGTCGTACATGTACAAGAGGTCAACAAAAAAGCAATCTGATAAAGGAAATAAAGATCATATAACCTGGCCACTAGCTTGTGGAATCAGATTGTGATCGCTCAGGGAACACTTCGACTGCTTCTGGACTCCATAATATCAAAATTTCGATCGAAATTTTCCCCACTCCCACGAAAACCGCAGCGTATTGGCTTACCGCCGCTGAAGAGTTGCCTTTCCTTACTCGACGAGTCTGAGCACGCCCAGTGCGCATGCGCGCTGTCTGGAAGCATTGATCGCTGTATTTTAATCTTATCTTTTTCAGTGTTTCATTGTTAACACTGTATGGGTTTTCCCTTCTCACCATGCCTTCTTAGCCGCAGTGTTAGTCTCTGCCTCTTCTTTTTCACTCGCTTACTCAGCAGTTCCCTCTTTAAACCTCCGTTCTCTTTCAGCGACAGTATCAGTGTAGTGTTACATCGCCAAAGGATCTTCCACATCTGATCTTTTTCTCCTGTTCAATCCGTCGGTCAGACTTTTGTCTGAGATCTCCGTACTGTGTTTATACCACATTGATATCAGAAAGTAAAAAACAACAACAACAATAAGATTAAATTGGTTCTATAGCGGGTCACCGTCTCGTGTCACCTCCCCTGAAAACAGAGGAGAAAAGTTATAAAATTACTCTGTCTGTCTGTCTGTCTGTCTGTCTCTGTCTGTCTGTCTGTCTTTCTTTCTGTCTCTGTCTCTGTCTCTGTCTCTCTCTCTCTCTCTCTCTCTC
>JADBJO010000280.1:645000-655000 GCA_016801955.1 Conus betulinus
AGCCCAGAGAGGACCTTCACCCCTGTGTGGTTAGGTGGGCTATGTATCAAACTGTCTTCTCTCTTTCCTGAAAGGACCTTAACCCCTATGTGGTTAGCTGGGCTATAGATCAAACTGTCTTCTCTCTTTCCTGAAAGGACCTTAACCCTTTGTGGTTAGCTGGGCTATGCATCAAACTGCCTTCTCTCTTTCCTGAAAGGATCTTAACCCCTTTGTGGTTAGCTGGGCTATGCATCAAACTGCCTTCTCTCTTTCCTGAAAGGATGTGGACCGATTAACTGTGCTATACATCAAGATGTCTTCTCTCTACCCTGAAAAGATCTTAGGCCGTATGTGGTTTGTTGGGCTGTGAATCAACTATGTGGTTAGCTGGGCTATGTATGAATCAGACTGCCTTCTGTCTGTAGCTGGGCTATGTATGAGTCGGACTGCCTTCTCTCTGTAGCTGGGCTATGTATGAGTCGGACTGCCTTCTGTCTGTAGCTGGGCTATGCATGAGTCGGACTGCCTTCTGTCTGTAGCTGGGCTATGCATGAATCAGACTGCCTTCTCTCTGTAGCTGGGCTATGTATGAATCAGACTCCTTCTCTCTGTAGCTGGGCTATGTATGAATCAGACTGCCTTCTCTCTGTAGCTGGGCTATGTATGAATCAGACTGCCTTCTCTCTGTAGCTGGGCAATGTATGAATCAGACTGCCTTCTCTCTGTAGCTGGGCTATGTATGAGTCGGACTGCCTTCTCTCTGTAGCTGGGCTATGTATGAGTCGGACTGCCTTCTCTCTGTAGCTGGGCTATGTATGAGTCGGACTGCCTTCTCTCTGTAGCTGGGCTCTATGTATGAGTCGAACTGCCTTCTGTCTGTAGCTGGGCTATGTATGAGTCGAACTGCCTTCTGTCTGTAGCTGGGCTATGTATGAATCAGACTGCCTTCTGTCTGTAGCTGGGCTATGCATGAGTCGGACTGCCTTCTCTCTGTAGCTGGGCTATGCATGGAGTCGGACTGCCTTCTGTCTGTAGCTGGGCTATGCATGAGTCGGACTGCCTTCTGTCTGTAGCTGGGCTATGCATGAGTCGGACTGCCTTCTGTCTGTCGCTGGGCTATGTATGAATCAGACTGCCTTCTGTCTGTCGCTGGGCTATGTATGAATCAGACTGCCTTCTGTCTGTCGCTGGGCTATGTATGAATCGGACTGCCTTCTCTCTGTAGCTGGGCTATGTATGAATCGGACTGCCTTCTCTCTGTAGCTGGGCTATGTATGAATCGGACTGCCTTCTCTCTGTAGCTGGGCTATGCATGAATCTGCCTTCTCTCTGTAGCTGGGCTATGCATGAATCGGACTGCCTTCTCTCTGTCTCTGTTTTTCTGACTGTCCGTCTGTCTGTCTGTCCGTATGGTCTCTGTTAGTCTGTCTCTGTCTCCCTCTCTGTCTCTCTGCCTGCCTGCTGTCTGTCTGTCTGTCTGTCTCTCTCGCTCTCTCTCTCTCTCTCTCTCTCTCTCTCCGTCTCTCTCTCTCTCTCTCTCTCTCTCTCTCTCTCTCTCTCTCTCTCATCCATTAACGCCCTGTGGAATACAACACATAAAAAGCATAGCTCACACTGAGCCGTGTATCTGGAACTCTTTTCCAGTGAACTATGAAACCACGAACTCTGCAGCACATTCACTTTATTTGGGACTTACGCGTGTTTGAAGAAAACAAAGGAAGAAGATCGGGAAAGCTTTTGCGCTCGTGAGCATGATTATCATTCAAGAAGTACACCGACGATGTATATACAGAGAACATCACAGGCTAGCGGCGCCGTTTCGTGTCCGAATATCACATGCGGATTGACAGAGAGACCGGTGGTGGTTGTCCTGAGCGCATTGACTATCACTGAAGTGTGGTGCAGGGGGTGGCGGCGAGAGATCAGGGAGGGACGGACAACAGCCGAGGGTGAAAGGTGGGCCGGCCCAGATACACATCGGCAGGGCAGGCTGCCCAGCGCAGCCGTTACAGCTGCTGCCCGCATGAACTCTCTACTCTACTCTGTCCGTAGGTCGGTCGGGGCACAAGTCTTCTTTCATCCCGTGTCCCCCACACACCCACCCGGCCCCAACAAGACTCCAACATGGCGTGCCTGCTGCCTTCTTTTTTTGTTTGTTTGTTCTCTTTTTTGACTTCCTCTCCCCCCTCGCCCCCCACCCCACCCCCCTCCACTCTCTTCCATATCTGCCGACAAACTTTCCCGTCTTCCTTGGTCTCCCCGTTGACCTACACATCGTTTCATGTCCTGTGTCTGTCTCTTCCATTCTCTGCCTCTCTGTCTGTCTGTCTGTCTGTCTGTCTGTTGGTCGGTCGGTCGGTCTGTTTCTCTGTGTGCCTGCCTGTCTGTCGGTCTGTCTCTCCCTCCCCCTTGATATGTGTGTGTGCGCGCGCGCATGTGTATGTATGTACATGCTTGTGTGTGTGTGTGTGTGTGTGTGTGTGTGTGTGTGTGTGTGTGTGTGTGTGTGTTAGTGGTTAAATATGCTGTTTAATAAACCAGGCATCGTCGGTCACATCAGCGCAGACAACGGCAAAATCTTGTGGAACGCTCATAACAAATGCAGTCTATCAGTCTGCTCATGTTTGTATGTTTATGAATAGCCCAACTGTATGCGTCAGTCTGTTAAATGTCTTTATAGTATTGCATATCTCTGTGCACTATGCATCTTCACCGCTTAGCCTGTTCGAGTTTGGACATCTCTCATTTCACCCACCATTGCATTGTAATATCCATCCATCCACTCACTCCTCCTTTAGGGGGGGGGGGGGGGGGGGGGGGGGGGGAGAGAGAGAGAGAGAGAGAGAGATGGTGAAGAGAGGGAGAGGAGAGATGGTGAACGGGAGTGAGAAGGGTGGGGAATGATGGAAAAAAGAGAACTTTAATGTAGCCATCCTCACCACCTGTGAAATGCAGGAAGGCCATAAATCAGCCTGATGTTCAACAGCCATTTCAGACAGTGTGTTGTCTCCATTGGAAATCTGGCCGACACATCCGCTGGAAAGCGCTGCCAACTACGAATTCAACCGGGTGCAACACGCACACATGTGCGCGCACGTGTGTGTGTGTGTGTGTGTGTGTGTGTGTGTGTGTGTGTGTGTGTGTGTATACGTTTGTGTGTGTGTGTGTGTGTGTGTGTGTGTGTGTGTGTGTTTGTGTGTGTGTGTGTGTGTGTGTGTGTGTGTGTGTGAGAGAGAGAGAGAGAGCGTGTGCGCGCGCGCGTGTGTGTGTGTGTGCGTGTGCATGTGCGCGAGCACGCCCGCGCGCGCGTGTGTGTGCGTGTGTGTGCTTGTGTGCTTGCGTGTGTGTGTGTGTTTGTGCGTGCGTGCTTGCGTAAGTGAGTGAGTGTGTGAGAGAGAAGCAGAGAGAGAGAGGGAGAGAGAGAGACTGATAGACAGACGGACAAAAAGACGGACAGAGAGACCGAGGTTTAACCAACGAGTGAAATCCATTCCTCTTAAGCCGTATCGTGTGGTCATGCATGGAGCGGCTAAAATGCAGGCACTCTCAACCTGTCACATCCAAACAGCTGAGGGCGTTGAAGTTCTCGTCCGACAAACGAGGCTTAGTGAGCCGCTCCTCTCTCAGTCAGTCGGCCTCAACCATGGTCTTCCACAGCCCGGGGTATCGGTGACAGACAGTCTGCCAGATACCCAGATCGACCAGATGGCTGACTGTCCGTCCTTTGTTGCCATTGTTTTGAATGTTGTTTGTCCTGCCCGAAGAAGACCCAATAGGTCGAAACGCGTTGTGCCTGCTTCGTAATGAGCACGTTCGTTGGTTTGGCGGCTCAGCCATTCTAGTTTTACTTTGATGTTTCAGTTTCCGCTTGCAGTCACCCCACCAGAAAACATTTATTTGCCAGCTGAAAAACTTTTTCATGGCGCTCCTTGAACATTTCCTATTCAAACTAAACACAGTGTTATTAATTCAAGCTTTTCACATTGGCCGCCCAAATGTGCGCAGCATACAATCCCGACACGCATACACGCATTTCAATTGGTAATGCCACTGTGTTACAAAGGAATGAAAGAAGAGACTGACGAAGTGACAAACTGCATTGCGCTAGGAATTGGGCCAATGTCATAAAGGAAAGGCTCCACAGAAACAAGCATGCTCAAGGCCTCTCTGACATGGGGAAGCGTTCCACAGGGAAACGCTTCTAATGGAGATTGTAGCGCACACTTTGTATTTCGACACACACACACACACACACACACACACACACACACACACACACACACACACACACACAACACACATATATTCTCTCTCTCTCTCTCTCTCTCTCTCTCTCTCTCTTAATTCTAAAGGAGAGAGAGAGAGAAGAGAGAGAGAGAGAGAGAGAGAGAGAGAGAGAGTGACGGTGTGCGCTAGTTTGTTTGATTGTGCGTATATGCATGTATATGTAGGGGTGGAAGGGGGAGGGTGCGAGTGCACGCTCTTTAACGCGCGTGAGCGTGCGTGCGTGTCTGCTTGCTTGCGCGTCACCCGCCCAAAGAAACGATGAATGGGTTTTGAAGGGATGAATCGCGGAGTGAGTGAGGAAAGACGATGGCTGGAAGTCTGCTGCTCACCTGCCTGCCCACACCCTCCCCCTCACCTTGCCCCACTCCCGTTGGTTGTTAGGCTCTGTCTCTCTCAGTTGCCTGGAATTCGTCCGTACTGGCCCAGCTGTCCAGCAGACGGTAGAGAAAATAAGTGATGAATAAATGATGTTCTTTATAGTCTTCCCGACCATGAAAAAATCCTATGAAGACAGAGGGACCGCGGACAGACAGACAGACAGATAGATGTATAGAATGATTGTGTTGAAACAGTCAGCTGATAGGTCTGTCTTGGAGGAGGGGGAGCCCCCCCCCCCCCCCCCCCCCCCCCCCCCCCCCCCCCCCCCCCCCCCCCCCCCCCCCCCCCCCCCCCCAGCCACTCCCAATCTCCTGACCTGTAGCAATGTAGCAGAGTTTGTCGCTGCTGTCGCAAAAGTGGTAGTATTAGATGTATATTGATAGAAGGACAACCTGAATGGACGACGTCGACGATGACGACAACGGCGACGACGATGTTGACAGTACTGAATGACATTGCTTTAGGCGTGCGTTGGTAGATCCCATGTCTTCGTTATTTTTGTCACACACATTCACTCGCATACACACGCACGCATGCGCGCATGCATGCGCGCACGCATGCATACACACACACACACACACACACACACACACACACACACACACACACACACACACACACACAGAGGCATAGTTTTGCTGCACTGTGATGCAGTGTTGTGACCAATGCTGACATGGTGACAGTGTCGGGACTGACATGGATGTCGAGTGCCGTCGGCTGTGGTGCGATGGACTGCTGCAGGAAGAGCGTGTTGTGTTGATGCCGGTGCAGACTTCTGCACTGATCTCAGTGGCTAGGTCTGAGGCTGCCAAGAGTAGTATGAAGTGGATAGTGTTCAGCCGTACCAACAAACACTCTTTCCCCTCCCATGATCCTGTACCGCTCTTTACACCGATCCTCCACGCTGTTGTTGATCTCTCCCAGGGATCTTTCCAAATCTGCCCTCACAGGGATCGTTCTCGAAGATCATTTTCACTCTAAATTTGAACTCTTGATTTCGACTGTTTTTTTGTGTAGCTGAATACAAATGCGCCGTCGATTATCATCGGGGCATGATCATCTTCAGCAGTGCACCACACATACCAAGGCCACATAATAGTAGTGATGAGGCCGACTTCACTAAAAAAAATGTACATTCGTAAGCATACTTTACACATAAACTTCTACAGTTAATTTCGGGCATGTGTGTGTGTGTGTGTGTGTGTGTGTGTGTGTGTGTGTGTGTGTGTGTGTGTGTGTGTGTGTACGCGCGCGCGTGTGTGTGAAGCTGAATCCACGTTCACCTCTGACCATTATTAAGGTATACTCGTCTCCTGCCGTCCACCCAGTATATCCAGATCACATAACACTAGTGACGAGTCACACCCGTACGTCCACAAGCGGCGGCGTTTTGTTCGGCAGTAGATATGAGTATGCGACCTGCCTGTACGGAATGTCACCCAAGAAGAAGTACCGAGGTGACATATTGTACAGCCACGTCGGTAGAAAAGCTTAGCCGGGGGGCTGTTTTGTAGTGGTACTGACATTTTGTGTCACTTCAACATAGCCATTGTGACCGGGTGACAGTTTTGTACCGCTGAAAGCGTGACCAGCGTTGGCTCTAATGACACTGAACATGGAAGCTAACTACATACCTCAGTAGAAGTAAGCAGATTCAACCGGTGTGTTATTGATCACTATGTGCAAATGTTGTCTGCCTCCTCCTCCCCCCCCCCCCCCCCCTTCTTCCCCCCCAGTGGCAGTGAGAGAGATGTGCCCCAGTGGCAGTGAAGAGATGTGACCACCAGTGGTTGGTGACTGTGTGCAGATGCGTCGCGACACATAGCGGTGCCGAGGTCGACAGCGATCAAGGCTGTAGATCTGTGGGAGACGCAGGCCGACATCACGTTCTTGGCCACAGTCAGACAGGACCAGGGGGACTCGGGCAGCATTCTGTCCTTCAGCTCCCCCGTGCACAGGTGAGTACTGTACTGAGTTGTACTGTATTGTACTATACCATACTGTACCATGCCCATACCGTACTTTACTATACTAATCTGTACTGTACTATATACTATACTATATTATTACACTACGCTGTACGATACTACAGGATGACATAGTGCAGTGTATTATATTACATTGTAGAGTATCGCGTATTGTAATACAGCACAGGACCAGAGAACTGGAGAAGTCTCACGCCCTTGGGCTTGCTCGGGCAAAACGATAGGGGGTCACGATTCATTTTCCTTTTCTTCACACCTACTATCTCTTTGACTTTGTTTTCACAGAGAGAAATACGATTCACGTGGTTTTTTGTCCCCGCTGGGATGCCTGAGACTTTTTCAGTACAGAGGAACCCCCCCCCCCCCCCTCCCCCCGGCTTCAGCAACGTTTGCGCTAGACACTTCCTCACCAGTTACTGTCTTTGACTCAGACAATTTCATGTCTATTTTTGTCTATCTTCATCGTCTTGCATCTCTGTCTCGTTTTGTTTCTTTTTCTCTATCCATTGGAGCAACTCCTATCCCATGGTAACAATGACACGCCCATAACTGCAAACGAAAGCTGCTTACGAAACGTGTACAGGAATGAACAACAGCAGAAATGAACGATCACAAATTTAACATTTCCTTTTCCCTAGACTGGCCTAGCTTTTCTGATCTTGAATATAAGCCCAACAGAGCACACAGACAAACGGAAACAAAGACAGGCAACCTCATTTTGATTGACTTGAAAACAACTTTGAAGTGAGGCAGAGCGGCAAACAATAACAAGCATCAAAAGGTAGGATAACTCTGTTCCTGTGATGAACTAATTACAGTTCCAAAAACAGTTGTTGCTGCTGTGTGCATGAGTCAGGTGTAGGGTGTGTGGGCAAGCTTGGACCCTCCTTTTAAGGGCTTGTCTCCTTTTGTGTTCTGTCTGCTCAGTTGGCATTTGTGTGCTGGGCAATTCAGTGTCGGAAGCAAGCAACGTTCGTCTTCAAGGGAGCCCAAGTTACCGTCCTTACTTGTTACTTGCTGTTTACTGTTCCCTGCATTATTTAAGATTTCCTTTTCAATATGCAGGAAGTGTTTTGTTCATTCCAGTTGCTGCTTTTTTAGGATGTACTTTGGCAGTTCTTTGTACTGGGGGTCACCACATCCGTGACACCCAGAAGCTTTTGATTTTGTTTTCGGTAGGATGGTGCGGACTCTTCGCACATGACATTTCATCGTGACGGGTCCTCATTGTGCGCAGCATACCTTCCAAGATCACATAGACTAACTCTCATCGCTCGGACATGAAGCCTTTAAGTTCCTAGTGTCCATGGGAAGGCTCCTTTCCGTGTCAGCGCGGTCAAGCAGGGGCACAGACTGTATCACAGCCTGTGGAGTCAAAAGTCTTGGTACCGATCTCATTTGCATGAGTTTGATAGAAGAAAGCTGAAGCTACTTTTTTTCTTTTAAAATGTGTTAAGAGATTGTTTCTCTACAGGTCGGATTTCCAGGCAATGTCCTATACTCTGAGCGAAACCATTTTCTGATCTGCGCCATGTTTTTGTCCATCCACTTTTCCCATTCATCTTTTTTTTTTCCCCACGACCTTTCCCGTTCATCATTATGTTGTCTGCGACCTTTCCCGTTCATCTTTATGTTGTCTGCGACCTTCCCGTTCATCATTATGTTGTCTGCGACCTTTCCCGTTCATCTTTATGTTGTCTGCGACCTTTCCCATTCATCTTTATGTTGTCTGCGACCTTTCCCGTTCATCTTTATGTTGTCTGCGACCTTTCCCATTCATCTTTATGTTGTCAGCGACCTTTCCCATTCATCTTTATGTTGTCTGCGACCTTTCCATTCATCTTTATGTTGTCAGCGACCTTTCCCGTTCATCTTTATGTTGTCAGCGACCTTTCCCATTCATCTTATGTTGTCAGCGACCTTTCCCGTTCATCTTTATTTGTCTGCGACCTTTCCCATTCATCTTTTATTTGTCAGCGATCTTTCCCATTTCATCTTTATTTGTCTGCGACCTTTCCCATTCATCTTATTTGTCAGCGATCTTTCCCATTCATCTTTGTCCTGTCCACGCTTTTTTCCCTTTATCTTTATCACGTCCACGCTCTTTTCTCCCTTTGTCTTGTTCCCGCTCTTTCCCTTTTATCTGTTCACTCTCTGTTCCATTTATCTTGTCCAGGCCCTTTTTCCCTTTTATCTTTTATCTTGTCCACGCCCTTTCCCCTTCATCTTTGTCTTGTCAACGCTTTTCCTCCTTCATCGCTTATCTTGTCCACGCTTTTTTTGTTTATCTTGTCCACGCTCTTTCCCGTTATCTTTATCTTGTCCACACCCGTCCCCTTCATCGTTATCTTTGTCCACGCCCTTTTCTCGTCATCGTTATCTTGCCCACACCCTTTCCTCGTCATCGTTATCTTGCCCACGCCCTTTCCTTGTCGTTATCTTGCCCACGCCCTTTCCTTATCGTTCGTATCTTGCCCACGCCCTTTCCTTGTCGTTGTTATCTTGCCCACGCCCTTTCCTTATCGTTGTTATCTTGCCCACGCCCTTTCCTTATCGTTGTTATCTTGCCCACGCCCTTTCCTTGTCGTTGTTATCTTGCCCACGCCCTTTCCTTGTCGTTGTTATCTTGCCCACGCCCTTCCTTGTTGTTATCTTGCACACGCCCTTTCCTTGTCGTTGTTATCTTGCCCACGCCCTTTCCTTGTCGTTATCTTTGCCCACACCCTTTCCTCGTCATCGTTATCTTGCCCACGCCCTTTCCTTATCGTTGTTATCTTGCCCACGCCCTTTCCTTGTCGTTGTTATCTTGCCCACGCCCTTTCCTTATGGTTGTTATCTTGCCCCACGCCCTTTCCTTGTCGTTGTTATCTTGCCCACGCCCTTTCCTTGTCGTCGTTATCTTATCTGCCCACGCCCTTTCCTTGTCGTTGTTTATCTTGCCCACGCCCTTTCCTTGTCGTTGTTATCTTGCCCACGCCCTTTCCCCTTGTCGTTATCTTGCCCACACCCTTTCCTTATCGTTGTTATTGTGTCCACTGTACTACCTTTCCCCGTCATCGTTTATCTTGTCCCCGCCCTTTCTCGTCATCTTTACCCTGTACACATTCTTTCCCATTTATCTTTATCACGTCCACGCTCTTTCCCATTTATCTTTGTCACGTCCACGCTCTTTCCCGTTTATCTTTATCACGTCACGCGCTCTTTCCCATTTATCTTTATCACGTCCACGTTCTTTCCCATTTATCTTTATCACGTCCACGTTCTTTCCCATTTATCTTTATCACGTCCACGCTCTTTCCCATTTATCTTTATCACGTCCACGCTCTTCCCCATTTATCTGTATCACGTCCACGCACTTTCCCATTTAT
>JADBJO010000280.1:662500-680000 GCA_016801955.1 Conus betulinus
GCCTAGAAAAAAATGTATTCAATGGTTCCGAGACAGATATCAACTGCCCAACCGTGTGGGAATGACTTGGATGCGTGGCGAGAAAAAAATAAGTCCAGTGGTTCCGAGATTGATATCAACTGCCCATCGTGAGGAAATTACTTGGAAAATAAAACTGCGTTATACCACTGTACTTCCTATGGTCATGTTTGTAAGAACTGTGCCATACTGCAATGCGTACAGGGAAAAATACCAGATTTTCAGTGTTTTGACAAAGCTTAAAAACTGCCCAGAGCCATATGCCATCAGTACAGTCAAAATGCGACAAGTTAGGGCCTTACCCGAAACAAAAAGGGAAGAAAAGGACTTGTGCAGTTATCATTCGACAGTAATGGACAGGCATTAAGTTAATGTTTCACGCAGTATCGGATACATTGAAAGTGATGTTTGTTACGTATATATATATATCTATAGTTTATCCATGTATATATATATACATACATAGCTGAACAATTAAGTAGTGGGGGGGAAAACAAGTGCAGGTTAACACAATTCTTCCATCACTGTAGTGATGACTTGGCAAAGATGTGAAATTGAGAGGAAAAAAAATTGAAGATGAAGTAAATGGGAAAATGTGTATCATAAATATGAAAAACCCTTCACTAGCTGTATGAGGAAACTATCGCAATCTCTCGAAGAAGATCTATATGTATCGCTTGCTCCGAGGCCTTTCGTCCGCTGGATCAGACTCATCAGGGAGACATGGCTGATTTGTGTCTGTGCTCTTGGTGTCAGATAGAGACACACCACAGTCCATCATTCTGTGGTGTTCCGACCACCAAGGGTTCGAAAAAGAATCTTTGAGCCTATGCTTTAAGATCCATTTAAGGATGCAAGTGAGATCAAAAGATATGGAACAGTCTGAGTGGTCAGCTCTGCTGTTCAATAACCCAAGCATTGTCAGCGGCTTAGAATTGTGCAGACAGCATGAGCCCGATATATATATATATAAGTTTTAAAACTTCCTACAGCATAGCAGATGTTGCCCAAGGGGTTGAGCACTTTGAAAGTTTTATTAGGCGTTATAGTATATTCTTGGTATATATATATATATATATATATATATATATATATATATATATATATATATATATATATTCCCCCACTTTTGTGAAGATTTTGTCTTGATGTTTTTCTTTGTTCTCTCTCCTCTCCTTTTTTTTATTTGTTGCGTTGATAGTTTTTATTTTCACGTAATGTAGTAATGTCAATTCGATGCGTTACTCAGAAAATTCCAGTGGCTCATCTTGCAAGTCCAGTGGAATAACGAATGCATCAGCGTGCTTAGGAAGAGGTTAGGAAGGGCAAATGACAGACATTGGCTGCAGGCGCGGAGGGCATCGTTGTAGGTCGTTTCTTTTGCAAACAAGAAAGTGACCTTTTCTAAAACACAGATAGGCTATTTCGAGACCTTCTCTGAAGAGAGAGAGAGAGAGAGAGGAGAGAGAGAGAGAGAGAGAGAGAGAGAGAGAGAAGAAAGAAAGAAGAAGAAGAAGAAGAAGAAGGGGGCAGGTGGTTCCCCTTTGCTGCAAGGTGGGAAGCTAAACAGGACCTTGACGCCAATTTACCCGAGCTGATCAAAACAAACCTGTCTGCTTTATTTGTCAGGGGCGCGGAGCGAGAGATGGAAGACAACAGGTGATTAGCGCTACACCTTGCTGCTCTCCTACCATTATCACCCCCCCCCCCCCCTCCCCACCTTCTTTTCCACTGCCCCCCTACTTACTCACCACAGATACCCCCCCCCCCCCCCCTTCCTCCATGCTTCCCCCCCAGTCCCCTTACAGCCCCTCAAAATAGCCCGATAACGCTTTGCAAAGGGCGGGTCGACATCACTCCAGACGGTAGTTTGGGATGGTTACTTCCTAACATTGAAAACTGCCTATCCCAAGCTCTCTCTCTCTCTCTCTCTCTCTCTCTCTCTCTCTCTCTCTCTCTCTCTCTCTCTCTCTCTCTCTCTGGGTGTCGGCCTGTCTGTCTGTGTCTGTCTGCCTCTCTCTGTCGGTCTGCCTTTCTCTCTGTCTCTGTCTCTCTGTGTCTGTCTGTCTGTCTGTCTCTCTCTCTCTCTCTCTCTCTCTCTCTCTCTCTCTCTCTCTCTCTCTCACACGCACACATGTTGGTTACTGATGCTTCTTGTATCTTTATGCGTATGTTATGTTTATGTGGTGTGTGTGTGTGTGTGTGTGTGTGTGTGTGTGTGTGTGTGTGTGAGAGAGAGAGAGAGAGAGAGAGAGAGAGAGAGAGAGAGAGAGTTGAAGTGTGTATGTATATTTGTATATTTTGTTTAATGTTATTGTAAATCATCACTGTTGTGTGACAATCAGTTCTGTGTTATATGCTAGTGTTCATGTGCTAGTACCTTCAGTCCCTGAATGGGTAGGGATCAGATGGAAACCAAACGTTGTCGTGCTTATCAGTTGCTCTTGGGAATGAAGATGATCAGTCAGACTCGGTCTCTGTCTGTCTGTCTGTCTGTCTGTCTGTCTGTCTCTCTCTCTCTCTCTCTCTCTCTCTCTCTCTCTCTCTCTCTCTCTCACACCCTCTCACACTCTCACCGCTCTCTCTCTCTCACTCACGCGTGCGCACACTCGCACGCACACACACACACACACACACACACACACACACACACACACATACACACAAACCCGCCCGTGCGCGCGCGCGCGTGCACTGATTTAAAAGATGTTTTCTTGTGTCTGCGAGGTCTGAACCAGGCTGAGACATGTTATCCAGTTTTGTTTTTTTTTCTTCCTACTCGGTGACCTTACCAAAAAACAAAAAAAAAGAACAAAAACGGAAGACGCGGTATTCAGAACCTGCCTTGTCTGCAGGCTACGTTGCTGTGGCATCAGACATTACTGGCCTCCATACACATCACAACACCTAATATACAGCAGAGCCAAATAATTGGATTTCATAATATTCAACCCGATATCTTGTTTCTTTCTTTGTTTGTTGTTGTTGAAAACTTGGACTCCTGAATTTTTCTGTTGGCAGTTTGTCTGTACGTGTGCTCATGTTGGCATTACTTCATCACTCGGCTTTCACTCCAGTCTGCTCTACAGGGCCGGTCTGAACGTTCCCGAAATGAAAAAAGTAAGAAAGAAAGGAAGCGTTGTGGTGACCATAAGACTCGTTAAGTCCATTGGAGAGCAAGCCTCAGATTTGTTTTTATACGATTTGCCTTGTGAAGTGCTGCCAGTTCAGATGTATCCTGCGGAAAAAAGGACGTGTTTTGAAAGACCGTCTTGCTGTGAGAGAGCTGATTTGTCACCTTTGCAGCGTGTGATGCGAGTGACAGAACACCGAAGCGGTTAGTGTAGGGAAAACAGGGCAAATACCCTTGGAAGTCAATGTTTTGCGAAATGTAAGCAGTGTTAAAGCTCAGTTCTTAAACAGACGATTCCAGAGTTTTAAGCCAAACCCCTAAGGTTATGTTTCTACAAAGACAATGATTCAAAGGTAGAAACACATGTATGTTTTGTTTCAGGTTGTTGTAGTCCAGAGGGGATGTAAAGTGTTTACTGCCCATCTGAGGTATCGGTTGATTTATTGCTACAGAGAAGACTGACATTACGCACTCGAATCACCCACGTTTCACATTCCTGATTGCGCCCGTGTGTTTCCGTGTGCTTTAGTGCATCAAAATTCGTAGAATGTGTACAAGATTTAAAATGGGTATTTACCGTTGCTGTCGCGTGTTCTCAACTTTCGCTCTGTCAGTGCGGATATCAATGTCTTCTTTCTAATGAGTACAGATTTTTTTTCTCCCGAAACTGCGTTGTTCGTATGCCCCTGAATACACTGAACTCGATAAAGCGTTAATATTTTGTAAATGTTACAGACGTCCTTACGTTTAAACTGTTTTTGTTGCTGTTTAATGGAAACGAACAGGTAATTTCATGCTCTGTAGAAACACATACAAAGCAAAACATGGTTTGCAGCAGCAGCAGCAGCAGCAGCAGCAGCAACAACAAAGATGTCTTTGGGGGAAAAAGTGACGGTCATCATGCAGTATTATGATACAAGTGAACTCTGTGTACACCAACGGCCTAACACCGCACAGTCATATAACGTCGTGCCGGGGTAGCCGGTTGGGGGAGTTGTTGTTCTGTTGTGTAAACAAGTGGAAACGAGTCATTTGAAAGGTAGAGTGCGTGTGATGGAATTGGAGGGGGGGCGGGATGGAAAAACAGGGGTGCTCTGTACCGGAGTCGGACTATGTTACGATGAATATGGTTTATGAAGGAGAACTGTTGGGTTGGACCTGCTGCTTTGTGACTTATCCAGCCGTGTTTGAGACAGCCTTGAAGCCTAACTTAACTCTTGTCCCAGCCAACTAGCCGCCAAGCATATGGGAGGGGGAGGTAGGCTGTGGAAGTACGGTGGGGAAGAACGGCTGGAGGTTGGGGAGGAGGTCCATTCTTTCTGTTGTCGAGGGAGAACCGGTCGGCCATCGGGTGGCGGTTAAAAGACAAATCGTAATGCATTGCTCTCCGACTCGAGGGCGCATGCGTCTGCCCCCTCACTGGACGGTGTGTTGTGTGATATGTGTGTGTGTGTCGCTTGTAATGGTGGGTGTGTGTAAGTGTTTTGTAGTGTTAGGGAACCCCTACGTATACCCTCTGTCTTTTCTCTAAATGCTAAAGGATCTGTGTGGTGGCTTATCACGCTTGGAGAATAAGAGCCTGCCTTATCGTGGCTGTCGTTCAAGCGATTTTTGCCTTTAACTTATTCCTATTTGTGAGGGTGTTATACTGTGGACGGAAAATATCGGTGTTGGTGTTGTTGGCATGTTGGTCTATGTGATATTGTACCAATCTGCAGATGTACTGATCACCCAGTTAGTTTTTACTCCCCTTTTTTTTTTTTTTTTGTTTTCTATCTTCTTTTTTTTTTCTTCGTTGTTTTTTTGCGTCGGGTTTTAGACAACAATCGTGTTATCCCTTTGTCTTGCAAGCGAGTGAGGATCGTACAACAAAAGGTCCTGGCTATTCCTTTCTCTATGTCTCCTCTCTCGTCATCTTTGTCTTTTGTCCGTTTTCCTGTCCTGCCTGTCCTCTCCAACAAATAATTCATAATCTGTCCTTGTCCTCAATCTCCTCCGGTTCCATCATGTCCTCTACACCCTATCCGTCTTCTTCCAGTCGTTCTCGGTCCGTCAGTCTCCCTCCCCACCGTTTTCCACTGTCCCTGCATGTTTCGGTCTCTCACTCTCTCTCTCTCTCATCGCTCGACCTTCTCTCCCATGTGTGCTGTTTCTGTCTGTGCTGTTCTGTGTGAACACTCTCCGCTAGTGTGATTTATTTTTTTCCCCTTTCGCTCCATGAAGCGATCCGCTGCAGACCACTGAAGTTGAAAATGAGATGAGAGGAGCGCAGACACGAGAACAAGTAGAGGAGAAAGAAGAGAGAGTGGAGAAGGGGGGACATTTTGATTGATTTCGCTTATTTAAGAAGATTTCCTTGTTCTAGGTGTATGCGCCCGCCCCCCTCGCGCTTCCCGACCGGTGATGATTCTCCCCGCCGGGGGGCCCCGCTTCTCCAGGAGCCATTGCTCTCGGAAATTAAGGAGGTATACATTCTGACTGGACAGGCAAAAATTGCCGCAGTGTGTTGTGTGTGTGGGTGTGTGTTGTTGTGTTGTGTGAGTTTGCCTATGTAAAATATTGCGAGCTATTTCATTCCTAAGGATCACTGAAAACTCGAACGTCGCATTGAGTAAGAGGAGAGAGAAAGAGAGAGAGAGAGAGAGGAGTGTGGGTGGGTGGGTGGGTGTGGCGCGCTCACTAGCTTAGGTCCAGTCCCCTACTGCCCTTTTGTCATGTGACCTCGATCGGGGAGGGCTACACCATCCTGCGTGGTTAGTCTACTTCCTCTTCTTGGGCGTGACAGGAGAGAAAGACGAGAGAGAATGAATTGGAAGGTGTGCGCGCCGCGTCCTCCCCATTTTGTCTGTAAAATCGTCTGGATCCTTCGAAGCAGTACTAGATATATACTATCTATATATAGTATATATAATATATTATGTGTATATATATATATGATATATATATATACCCCTGGGGATGAGGGAGTTAGAGGTAGTAGAGTAGAGAGAGGAGGAGAGGAGAAGGAGGGGACTACGGAAAACGGGAGAGCGGTAGGCTAGAAACCAGCTTACTCTTTGGATTTTCCTTGCTTAGATTTCCCTCAGCGAGTTTTCTCTCTACCAGCCAAAGCTACCAGCACACAAAACTCCTGGGCATTGCACTATTTGAGAGAGAAGGCAGGACAGGGACAGCGAGACAGTGAATTGGGCAGGACACAAATACTTATTGGCATGTATTATGAACGGAAGAGAGAGACTAGTGGGGGGCAAATGGACGAGAGAGAAGGAGAGAGAAGAAGGGAAGGGGAAGACGCAGTGACCGATGAGAGAGAGGTGTGGGTGGAGGTGGTCTGTGAGAAGAGAGAGAGTACGTACCTTACTACATGCCCTTGTCTAGCCTTTCCTCTGTCTATAGGACACGAAACGTTGGCATGCATTGTCACAGAGACAGCAAGGCAGACGCTCACAGAGAGGAAGGTGTAGGGGAGATAACGCCCCCCCAACCCCTACGTGTAATAATTTACGTGCGTGGCTCTGTAATATACTTTGTCATTCCTTCACACAACACATACACACACACACACACACACACAACACACACACACACACACACAACACACACACACACAACCGTTTCCCCCTGTCCCTTTCTGTTCCCTCTCCCTTCCCGCCTGCACCTCTCTCTCTCTCTCTCTCTCTCTCTCTCCTCTCTCTCTCTCTCTCTCTCTCTCTCTCTCTGCACACACACAACACACCACACACACACACACACACAACACACACACACACACACACTCACTCACTCACTCACTCATGCACTCACCACACTCACCACACACACACACACACACACACACACACACACACACACACACACAACACACGCACAAGTCTGTGGATCAAAGAGGTCAATGGACCTTACATGAAGGTGTGTGTGTGGTGTGTGTGTGTGGGGTGTGGTGTGTGTGTGTGTGTGCGCCGTCATGTGTATGTATATATATATTATATATATATATATATATATTAATGCTATAGATATATATCATATATTATACACTCTCTCTCTCTGTCAGCTTGGGGGACGGGCGGGAGGAGGGTTGGGGGGGGGGGGGGGGGGAGCGAGAGAATAACGTGTTAATAAGATACATCTCTCTCTTGCGTGAGAGCGGGAAGCCGTTTAAAATGCAATTAACGCCTGAAGTAATTGCAAGCATGTCCTAAGGTTGATGAAGAAAATAGATAAATTTTCTTATTATAGACAAGCACTTTGAACCGACGAGAACAACACACCACACACACACACACACACTCGCTCTCCTCTCTCTCTCTCACTCTCTCTCTCTCTCTCTCCTCTCTCTCTCTCTCTCTCTTATCTCTATCCATCAACTTGTTCAAAAAGCATTTTGATTAAGTATAGAAATATGAAGATTGATTTCTCTTTGGAAAAGTAGTTACTTGGTATTTTATTGTTATTGAATTATAAACGAAGATCAGTAACCATGTATTCAGTGACTTTTTGCCTCTGGTGTAGGTGCTCTCTGTCTGCCTGTCTGTCTTTCTGTCTCTCTCTTCTCTCTCTCCTCTCTCTCTCTCCTCTCTCTCTCTCTCTCTCTCTTCTCTCTCTCTCTCTCCCTTCTATCCCTTTCGATTAAGCGTACAACTTGTTAAAGTCGTTAAACAAATACAGACGAAGGTTTTTGTGACCTGATCCTGATATCCATCCTGCACGTAGTAGAGAGCATAAAATATGTTGAAATGGAAACGCTGTGTTCTGTAATCAAGCAGAAAGAGTTTGGGGAAAAAAAAATCGGCATAAAGCCTTTTCACAGAGAACACGACTGACGAATAATGTTAGTTAAGACATGTGGTTCAGTTTTTTCAGAGACCGCCTGAAAGATGAGATATGTTGGTAATGATAACATGACTCGCATAAATGATCTAAATACATTGCAACCAGTACTGAGATCATCCTATTTTGCGGGATGAAAATGCATAGCAGTGAAAACATGACAAAAATGTGAAAAAGCTGTTGGTCATAATGAGATTCCTGATGAAATATAGAAAATTGGTGGTAACATAAATATGATTTTGGATGTGTAGATTAGGTTTTTGTGTAAAACATTGTTTGACAATGGTAGTTTTCCTGAAAGTTGGACAGTCTGTTTTTTGTTCTTCCATTATAAAAGAAGTAAAAGATTGATTTCAGTGATAGGAATAACTATAGTATAGGAATTTTTTTTTTTGTCCAGTATGCGTTGAAAATTATGTTGTGCATTACTAACAGGATACTGCAGGAATAGAAGGAGAATAATACCCCGGGAAAATATCAAACAGGATTCAAACAAAGTTACTCAACAGTAGACCACATGCTCACACTTTATGTAAAAGTTTGGTTTGAACCGTAAATTATATGTAGCATTTATAGATTTTGAGAAGGCTTCCGACTCTTGATAGGGGCGTACCTGGTTTGTTTTTCCTCGGAATTGTTTGTGCACGAAAAACTGCGTAAATGTGTTTTGATCATGTATGACTGTATAAGAAGCAAGAGTGCGAGCAGGTGCTACATTAACCGATTATGTTAACTACATGTCTGGGCTGAAACAAGGTGATGTTTGTAGTTCTGTTTTGTTTTCTGTGTATGTCAGTCAGTCAGCAATGAAGCTGTGTGGATTCTGAACGGCGCGGTCCACCTTTAACGATCGGTTTTGTTCTCCTTTTTAATGTTTCATGCTGCTTTTGACAGATGATTCCTTGTAAATGTCAGAAACAGTGACTGGGCTACAGTCGCAAATAGATAGTTTGTAAAACAGTTTTATAGAATGTTTAGCCGTTATATGTTTTGTTAACGTATGTTTTTGAGCATATGATAAGCATCTGAAACAAATGATGACCAGATTTCGATTGGGCACGCCAGACTATGTTCATTACTACCGCCATAGACAGGCACGCGCCCGTCATCTGAAATGTCCGGGTAGTGCAGAATTCAGTCGAAGACCAAATTTTTTTTCCCCTTTTTTTTTTTTTTTGGTTTGTCTGGGATTAAAAGACATCAGGTAGAGATTTATGCAGCTCATGTATATAAAAAAATCACGGTTATTCAAATTGATTATAATGTTGTCTTTTAAAAACAAAACGAAAAAACCTCTGGTTGATTATATGTATCAAGCGTTTGAAAGGTGAAGTGCTTTTGTAACGTAATGTGACTTTGTGTCTGAGGTTTATATTTTGCATATGTGTACCACTCTCCCCCACCCCATTCGAAGGGGCTTGGCCTTTAAGTATTGCAATCTGAATCTGAAATCTCTCTCTCTCTCTCTCTCTCTCTCTCTCTCTCTCTCTTCTCTCTCTCTCTCTCTCTCTCTCTCTCTCTCTCTCTCCGAGTCCCCTTCCTTCCTTCCCGTTTTTTCTCTGTTCATCACCCGTTTTCTTATCTATTTATCCCATCCCCTCCCTTTCCTCCTGTCTAGCCCCTCCTGTCTGTCTGTCTCTCTCCCTCCTCCCCCATCCTCTCTCTCTCTCTCTCTCCCTCTCTCCTCCTCTCTCTCTCTCTCTCTCTCTCTGTGTGTGCTTACCTCTTTCCCAGTAATTCCGTTGCTTTGCGGCAGACACCAAGGCAGCCAAACCGTTGTACAGGCAGTTAAAATGTTCCTGCCAACTTTCAAAGGCACTTTAACCACTTGCCAAGAGAGTCGTTATGCCGACACTTGACTTCTGCAAGCAAGACAGTGACGATTGGCTTCAGATGTTGAAGAACCCACAGCACTTGGGACAGATTAGGGTTCAAGGAGGTTGCGCGTGTCCAGAAAAGACGATTGGAAAACTCTGGCGGTCACGTGGTCTCAATAACCTTATGGGTGTACCTGGTGTGTCCTCATCGGTCGTCTTTCTCTTCCCTCTCTCTGTTCCCTTCTCTCTCTTCTCTTCTCTCTTCTCTCTCCTCTCTCTCTCTCTCTCTTTCTCTCTTTCTCTAATCCTCTTTCTCTTTCTCTCTCCTTTTTCCTCGTTCTCTCTCCTTTTTCTCTTTCTTCTCACTCTCTTCTCCCCTCCCCTCTAAATCCTCGCCCCCTTCTTTCTTTCTCCTCTTTCTTCTAATCCATTCCCTTCTCCTCTCGTCATCCGCCCCCCGCTCCCTCTTTCTCGTCTCTTCTTATCCCCCTCAATCCCCATTCTTTTTCTTTTCTCCTCTTTCTTCTAATCCATTTTTCTCTTTCTTGTCCTCCTCCTTTCTTTCGTGTTTCCCCCCATCTCATTCCGCCTCCCTTTCTTTTGCCCCATCCTCCTCCCCCTAACCTTTGTCCCGTTTGTAACCCCCCCCCCCCCCCCCCCATCTTTCTGTTCTCCCCCCCTCCCTCCTAGTAATTCTTGTTTCCCTTCCCTTCTTCTTCTCTTGCTCTTGTTCTTTCTTGTCTTTCCCCACCCTTTTTCTCTTCCACGTCCCCACCATCTCTCTTCTTTTGTATTCATTCTGCCCTCTCTGTTTTTCCCCCCCCACCATCTCTCTTCTTTTTTGTATTCATTCTGCCCTCTCTGTTTTTTTTTCCCCCACCATCTCTCTTCTTTTGTATTCATTCTCTGCCCTCTCTGTTTTTCCCCCCCCCCACCATCTCTCTTCTTTTTGTATTCATTCTGCCCTCTCTGTTTTTTCCCCCACCATCTCTCTTCTTTTGTATTCCTTCTGCCCTCTCTGTTTTTTCCCCCACCATCTCTCTTCTTTTGTATTCATTCTGCCCTCTCTCTGTTTTTTCCCCCCACCATCTCTCTTCTTTTGTATTCATTCTGCCCTCTCTTGTTTTTTCCCCCACCATCTCTCTCTTTTGTATTCATTCGCAGCCTCTCTCTGTTTTTTCCCCCACCATCTCTCTTCTTTTGTATTTCATTCTGCCCTCTCTGGGTTTTTTTTTCCCCCCACCATCTCTCTTCTTTTGTATTCATTCTGCCCTCTCTGTTTTTTTTCCCCCACCATCTCTCTTCTTTTTGTATTCATTCTGCCCTCTCTGTTTGTTTTTTCCCCCACCATCTCTCTTCTTTTGTATTCATTCTGCCCTCTCTGTTTTTCCCCCACCATCTCTCTCTTCTTTGTATTCATTCTGCCCTCTCTGTTTTTTCCTTTTCCCCCACCATCTCTCTCTTCTTTTGTATTCATTCTTGCCCTCTCTGTTTTTTCCCCCACCATCTCTCTTCTTTTGTATTCATTCTGCCCTCTCTGTTTTTCCCCCACCATCTCTCTTCTCTTTTTGTATTCATTCTGCCCTCTCTGTTTTTTTCCCCACCATCTCTCTTTTTTTGTATTCATTCTGCCCTCTCTGCCCTCTCTTTTTGTCTCTCTCTTTTTTTTTCCCCCACCATCTCTCTTCTTTTGTATTCATTCTGCCCTCTCTGTTTTTTTTTTTTTTTTCTTTCCATGTCTTGCTGTGCTGCTGCTTCTCCTTGTCAATCTCTTTTCTGTACCCTCTTCCACTCCCTCTCCCCCCATGCCTTCAGTCCCTCTGTCCTTCCTGTCCCCGTCCTCTCATTGTCTGTTCTTTTCACTCTTCTTCCTCTCCTCCGTTTTTATTTTTTATTTTTCTTACCTCCCCTCCCTTTCCCCTCCCTCCCCCCTCCCCCACCCCTCTCCTTATCATTCTCCTTTCTTTCCAGTCTTTCATCTCCTTTCTTTCTTGTCTTCCCCATCGTCTCGTAATGTTTTTCCTTTCAACCCCCACCCCTCTCCCATCAACAGATCCTTTCTTTTTTCTCCTGCACCTATCTATCTTATTGTCCTTTCTTTCTGCCCCCCCCCCCCCCCCCCTCCCCCACTTTCTTACTAATTTTTCCCCACTTTTTATCTTCTCCCTATCCGATTGTTTGTCGTTTACTCCAATTAATTCAGCTCTTTCAGTTTTCTTTCTTTTTTCTTTTTTTTTTAAAATTCATCTCCTTTCGGCTTTCCTCTGCTCATATGAATCTTCTGTTTGAGTCTGTTTTGTTGTTGTGTGGATCTTTCTGTCGTCTTTCTCTCTCCATCTCCATGATAAGCCGTCTCCAGCCGCCACTCGCTGCATCTCTCAGTTTGTCTCTTCCTGGTCCTACTCCCCCTCTTTCAGCCTCCTCCTGCACACACACACACACACACACACACACACACACACACACACACACACACACACACACACAAAATATCTCCTAATCACATTCTTTCATAGTTGCAAAGTGAAACGGACTGCAGGCGGAAATCTAAACAAATCTTAAATAAATGTCAGCGAAACCGCCCAGAGAAACGTGGACAAACGAGTCACAAGACAACACACAACGCGTTTCGACCTCTTAGGTCTTCCTCAGGTGAAACAAAAACGTACAAAATAACGAAAATGCACTTAGCTTTGATCGCTTCAGATTGCTTCTGAGTTCAGCGCAAGAAAGAAGGCGTTGACCTAAATAATCGGGGGGACAGCAATAATAATTCCAGTTCGCACAAAGACAATGCTGCCAAAGCGGATAACTAATACTCTGCGGAGGAGTTTCCCATTGGAGTACCGTTACTGAAGGTTTTCCGGTAATGTCGAAGGCCGGGTTGTAATGTTAGGTGAGAGGGTAGAGTAAGATGTGAGAAAATCAAGCTGAAAATCATCAGGGCAGATCAGAAGTGACAAAGAACACCTACAGAAAATGCACAGCATGACCATCTGATCTGTATCGAGGAACAAAGTGTGCATGACTTGTTGACATGCGAATAGACAGTACGACACCACTTAGGGGCTCATTCAAGTTAATGAAGCAGAAACCAGTGCTTTGCGATACGTCTGCAGTTAATATGGTGTGACTCTGCACGCTTACAGTGATATCAAAACGTGTCAGACACACGATTCCTCGCTCATACCCTTGCTACCTCTCTCTCTCTCTCTCTCTCTCTCTCTCTCTCTCTCTCTCTCTCTCTCTCTCTCTCTCTCTCTCAGATATGATAACCCACTCATGCTGTCTCTGTTTCTGTCTTTCTTTTTTTTTCTCTCACTCACTCTCTTTCGCTCACACACACACACACACACACACACACACACACACACACACACACACACACACACACACACACACGTTCTCTCACAAATTGTATCTCGCCGTTTACCTTTACCTGTGTGGGCAGCCATATATTCAAAGAATAATACGACGCAAGTTCTCTTCAGTACCTTTTCTGTACAGTGACTTAACGGTAAAAGTCTATCGTCTTTTTCGGATAACCTCGTGTGAATTGGGGGGGGGGGGGGGGGGGGGGGGGGGGGGGGGGGGGGGGGGGGTGAAAATAGAACTTTTCGTTTACAATAAAGAGGTTACCTTCAAACAAATCGCGGCATGAGAATATTTCGGGAATACTGTCTCCTTGCTTGAAGCCAGCGGCAGACATTGCCACATCTACATCCATGTATGTGATTACCATGACTTCGTGCTTCTTCTTAGTTTCTGCACACCGAGAAAAAGATGGAGCGGGGATAGGGCTCAGTAGAATTTTTTTTGTAAATGATTGCCGGAGTACGAAGTGCAAAGGATAGCTATTTGAATCTGTGACAACTGACACCTCTTTCTGTTTAGGACAACGCCTCAAAGTGATGGAGGAGAAGTGACGTTTAATGCAGGGGAAATGACGCGTGATGGAAGGGGAAGTGACGTATATGCGCCTGTTGTGAGAGATCCTGGTTGTGTTTGAGGCCGGGATCAGGGCAAGCGTTCATTTTGTGGCCACACGGGGGGAGATAGGTTTTTATACTTCTGGAGATAGGAGTTCACTGCTGGTCTGATAAAGCAACCAAAAAGCAATCTTCCTGGTGCCGGCTTGGTCGGATAGTGACGCTAAAATGAGATTCATATCCTTGTCGCGCCGTTTTGACTAAAAAACCAAAGTGTTTGCGATCGATATTCTGATAAATGGGCTTGCGAAAGTTATCATGCGTTATCCTCTTCAGTTTACATAGAATATTTACATCGAGGTGCTTTCTTTTCACACCCTGCCCTCAACCTGCCACCCCCCGCCTCACCCCTCCTCTCTCTCTCTCTCTCTCTGTGCGTGTCCTGATTCCTCCTTACTCTCCTGTTGAGTTCTTCTCACTGCTCCTATATACAGGGGAGAAATGTCATATCGTTTCAAATGTGCCAGCAAAGAGGTGCGTAAATCACCATTAGACTCAGCCTTTGTGCCAATGAACCTCCTGCCCCCGAAGACGGAGAATAACGAGGCACTCGTAATTCGATCGCTGTATTTCGCCACTGTCAGTTAAGGGCAGTCAGGTCGCTGACACGGAACCCTGCCAGTATTCGACCCGTTTTCGTCAAGTACGTGATAGCTTTAGGACACATAAGAACGACTGGGCGCAACGGCAGAAAGGGGAAGAGGGGAAAAGGGCTGGGAAAGGGGGATAAAGCTAGAGCTTATTCAGAGAGGATGACGTCATCCAACATGTGGGTGGAGTTAGATCCTGGGAACGGTCAGGAAAACTGCCTTTCCGTTTGGCCCAAGTATCTAGATGACTCTGACCCCTCTTCGTCCCCTCATTCTCCGACCTCCCACCCTCACTCCACCCCTTAATCTCTAAATGAAAACGAAATTCATTTCGGTCATCAACAGCGTCACCTTACGAAATGGTCATAGTATACGGGTTAGATTCAGCTGGGATCCCTTTAGTATTGTAATCGTCAAAAATCGGTTTGAAGATTTTACTTGTCAAACGGTTTGAACATTTGCTTCCCAAACGTACTGCATTCATTATTTCAGACGTTTAAAAGGTAAATTTTTTCAATAAAATGCCGATGAATTTGGTAAATATATGCCTCTCAATTTTCGACATAAACACAATACTGCATGATTATCTGAAGTCTTCCTTCGCGTTTAATGCCAAACTTATTTAAAGCTTGGCTTTCCCAATGGAGTTTTCCCCAGAAGATTCGGAAGCAAAAAAAAAAATAAAAAACAAACAAACAAACAAAAACCCATTAAACTTGAAGTTTGACAGAATAAAAGATTGCCCTTTTAGATTTCTAAATTACTGTTGCTTTTTATTGCTAGATGTTAATTTTCAGTGTGTCATTTGTCTTAACCGGGCATTTTCCCCTTAACAAATTAAGTGTTGAGCTTTCCGCGATTTGTCACGTGTCAGATTTTTCTCCCTGAAAATGTATGCCTCTGTCTAGCGTGAATGCTGTATCTGCATAACAGTTCATTTTAAACTCTGTGTTTATTTTCCGTACTCTTAATTCTTAACTCTTATCTTACTTCTCTTATCTTGCGAGTTAGTGTCTCCACGGAGTGCACAGATAGACACGCGTCAACCGGATCAGCTGAACGGCATCCCGTGTTTACCTTAAAACTCTGGAGACAGTTTCCTATCATCGTTTACGTGCAAACTTAATGACCCAGTAAAGCAATGAACCAGAACAACGAGTCTTCTCTGTTCCATGATGACCTTGCATTCTAGGCAGTTGGAGCCACTTAGACAGGCACACGGCATATTTGGAATATGTGTTGTTATGATCCAGCAGTGACCGTCATATGTCAGTTTAAAAAAAAAAATCACTTCAGCTGTAAAAATAGCCGAAATTTCTTGGAGTTATTTTCAATTTTGAAAAAAAAAAAAAAAAAAAAAAAGGCACAAAAACTTGATTTTAAAAGTCACGCCCACTGCTTCAAAGTGTCCGGTCAGAGGGCAATGAGCGTTCTTCGAATTATGGGCACACAGAATGGTTGCTGGTAAGAACACTCCCCTTAGTCTTGACAGGACTGTAATGCGCTCATAGACACCTTCCTAGCTCAAAACGTTCGATTCAATCACCATGATGGGCTTCGACTCAGTCTGGGCGCGTTCCGTGCACCCCTTGCCAACAGTGCGTAAACAGAGGCAGGAGAGCCGTCTCTCACCAACCGTAGACTAAAACTCATTTTAAACCATTGTTTGAACGCGTTCACTTGATCTAAGAACCCTACTTGTGATTTCTTTAAACCCGAAAGTCTAGAAAATGTTTAACTGACATTCCAGTTTTACTCCACCATTAGGAACACATAATATTCTTTCCCGTTTGCACAGCGCTGATATTGGGCGTGGATTTTTTTTTTTTTTTTTTTTTTTTTTTTTTTTTAACCCCAAGTTTCCAGATAATCAAACCATGGAGTTTTGAACATCGAACATCCGCTTCGACTCCATACCTTTTTGTAAGGACTCCACAGCTAGCTCTCTTGATAAATTGAAATCAAAATTTCTATCGTTTCAAAAATATTTAATGACAAATCAAGTTTGAGGAAGGAGTTGCTTTTATTCCTTATTGCTTAGTTGCTCCTACTCAAGAATTTTTCAAAACGGCATTGCTTCTGACAGTGTGTGCCTACACAGCTGAGCCCTGACGTGGACTGGCACTCAACATGGCCTCTCAGTCTGGACATCAGAAAGGTTTCTCCACTCTCTGACTCCCTTTCCTCTCTGGCCACCGTTGCTGGTTGTAACCTTTTCCACCCTAACTTCTGATCTTTAAATATGTAGCTTTAAAACCGTCTAAAATCTGACTGTTACAATATTACAGTTATTCAGTCAAGGGTTCCCGGTCATGTTAGTATTGAGCAAAGAAGTGGCTGATCATCTTGTCATGAATGCTGCAAGTAAAGAATTGTCAAGATAATCTATTGTCAACAAACATCTGAAACCCCAGATTCGTAGTTACTTCAGAGAACTCTGGCAAGAGAACTGGAACTCGTCGTAAACTTTTTTTCTAGACTCATCCAAAGCGTAAATCATGTATACCATCTGCCACTGGTGTCCGCAAAGAAGAAACAATGTTGTGCCCGTTACACGTAGGTCACGCCTTTTGCCCTCTTTGTGTCTTGGACAAGGTGAAGAGGCTTCGTGGTGAATCGAGGAACGAGCCATCCTCAATGAAAAATGTTTTCATGTAATGTCAGATTTTGCTGAAAAAGATCCAGTTTTCAGCTGTTTTCGGTTTGTTTAGAATGAAGTGTCTGCTGTTGTTGTTTTTCACGCTCACATATGCAAACGATTTTCAATTGGTAACAGCCCTGACATGTCCCCTGCGGTCGGCTGGTCTTTAACTAACATGAAATCATCGTAAAAGTACATTTCCCCCTTTTTATTCTCCTAGCTCTCCGTTTTCTATCGCTATCAGTGTGTTGACAGTTTTTGTGAAAAATTTCAATCGTCTTGATGGCGTTGTGAATATAATCGCCTCCTTTTCCGCCTGCTGCCTCCATAGCCGGCAATGCTCATGGCAATCAAATAGATAGGATCAGTCATTATCGGAGCGAAGACAGCGTCAGACAAAGCACTCCTTTCTCCTGGTCGTCTGTTAGAAAGCAGATGAAGGAGGCATTCAGCGTGAAATAACTGTGCCCTGTGGGTCGACA
>JADBJO010000280.1:685000-715000 GCA_016801955.1 Conus betulinus
CTGCCAATAGAATTGACTTGACTGGAGCACTGCCAAAGGAATTGACTGGAGCACTGCCAATAGAATTGACTTGACTGGAGCACGGCCAAAGGAATTGACTTGACTGGAGCACTGCCAAAGGAATTGACTTGACCGGAGCACTGCCAAAGGAAAGGACTTGACTGGAGCACTGCCAAAGGAAAGGACTTGACTGGAGCACTGCCAAAGGAATTGACTTGACTGGAGCACTGCAAAGGAAAGGACTTGACTGGAGCACTGCCAAAGGAATTGACTTGACTGGAGCACTGCCAAAGGTAATGACTGGAGCACTGCCAAAGGTAATGACTGGAGCACTGCCAAAGGAAATGACTGGAGCACGGCCAAAGGGTTTGACTGGAGCACTGCCAAAGGAATTGACTGGAGCACTGCCAAAGGAATTGACTGGAGCACTGCTAATTGACTTGACTTGACTGGAGCACTGCTACTTGACTTGACTGGAGCACTGTCAAAGGAAATTACTGGAGCACTGCCAAAGGAATTGACTTGACTGGAGCACTGCCAAAGGAAATGACTGGAGCACTGCCAAAGGAAATGACTGAGCGCTGCCAAAGGAATTGACTGGAGCACTGCCAAAGGAATTGACAGGAGCACTGCCAAAGGAATTGACTGGAGCACTGCCAAAGGGTTTGACTGGAGCACTGCTAATAGAATTGACTCAACTGGAGCACTGCCAAAGGAATTGACTGGAGCACTGCCAAAGGAATTGACTGGAGCACTGCCAAAGGAATTGACTGGAGCACTGCCAATAGAATTGACTTGACTGGAGCACTGCTAATAGAATTGACTTGACTGGAGCACTGCCAAAGGAATTGACTGGAGCACTGCCAAAGGAATTGACTGGAGCACTGCCAAAGGAATTGACTTGACTGGAGCACTGCCAAAGGAATTGACTGGAGCACTGCCAATAGAATTGACTTGACTGGAGCGCGGCCAAAGGAATTGACTGGAGCACTGCCAATAGAATTGACTTGACTAAGCACGGCCAAAGGAATTGACTTGACTGGAGCACTGCCAAAGGAATTGACTGGAGCACTGCCAAAGGAATTGACTGGAGCACTGCCAATAGAATTGACTTGACTGGAGCGCGGCCAAAGGAATTGACTGGAGCACTGCCAATAGAATTGACTTGACTGGAGCGCGGCCAAAGGAATTGACTGGAGCACTGCTAATAGAATTGACTTGACTGGAGCTCTGCCAAAGGAATTGACTGGAGCACGGCTAATAGAATTGACTTGACTGGAGTGCGGCCAAAGGAATTGACTGGAGCACGGCCAAAGGAATTGACTTGACTGGAGCTCTGCCAAAGGAATTGACTGGAGCACGGCCAAAGGATTGACTTGACTGGAGCTCTGCCAAAGGAATTGACTGGAGCACGGCCAAAGGAATTGACTTGACTGGAGCTCTGCCAAAGGAATTGACTGGAGCACTGCTAATAGAATTGACTTGACTGGAGCTCTGCCAAAGGAATTGACTGGAGCACTGCCAATAGAATTGACTTGACTGGAGCTCTGCCAAAGGAATTGACTGGAGCACTGCCAATAGAATTGACTTGACTGGAGCTCTGCCAAAGGAATTGACTGGAGCACTGCTAATAGAATTGACTTGACTGGAGCACGGCCAAAGGAATTGACTGGAGCACTGTCAAAGGAATTGACTGGAGCACTGCCAAAGGAATTGACTTGACTGGAGCACTGCCAAAGGAATTGACTGGAGCACTGCCAAAGGAATTGACTGGAGCACTGCTAATTGACTTGACTTGACTGGAGCACTGCCAAAGGAATTGACTGGAGCATGGCCAAAGGAATTGACTTGACTGGAGCAGGGCCAAAGGAGTTGACTGGAGCACTGCCAAAGAATTGACTGGAGCACTGCTAATAGAATTGACTTGACTAAGCACGGCCAAAGGAATTGACTGGAGCACTGCTAATAGAATTAACTTGACTGGAGCACGGCCAAAGGAATTGACTGGAGCACGGCCAAAGGAACTGACTTGACTGGAACACGGCCAAAGGAGTTGACTGGAGCAGTGCTAATTGACTTGACTGGAGCAGGGCCAAAGGAGTTGACTGGAGCAGTGCTAATTGACTTGACTGGAACACGGCCAAAGAAGGTCGACAGCAGCGCTGAGCCTCCTTCTAGCCGATGACAAGCTACAGCTGATCGTCCTACGAGTCCTCCGCCTTGCAACAGAAACACCTGAGCACAAACGAAAAAAAAAAAAACCATTCAGTATAGTACTCTTCGTACCTACGTCAGTTTAAAGCTCAAACGTATTAGTTTATTCCATTTGCTCGGTCGTGCCAGTAGGCTTACCCTCCTCCTGAAATCACTCCGTTGAGCTCGAGGCCTTGCCTCTCCGTGCCTCTGAACTGTGTTTATTGTCTGATTTATGTATGTTGGCTGACGTCATCAGAAGTAAGGTCCAGGGCGGGAACGTGTTTTTTGTCAGACCTCGACTCTCGGGCTGAGTGGACGAGCATTGAATCTGTACAGTGAGGAGGAGGAGGGCTGTCCATCATAGTCAAGGTCACTGGTCAGCACCGATAACTTGCACAGCGAGGGGGAGGGTAGTGCTGTGTCCGTGAAGGTCAAGGTCGCTGGTCAACACTGACGTCTTTCACGGTGAGGAGGGGGGCAGCGCTGTGTCCATGAAGGTCAAGGTCACTGGTCAACACTGACGGCTTTTTACAATCAGCCGAACAACACATGGAGTCATGGTCACTGTCGGATTCACCACTGATGAGTCACGAGCAGTTTAGAAATTGCTCAGTATATGGGGATCCACTTTGGTCGGCAACTTCTACAAGACTCTCTCTCTCTCTCTCTCTCTCTCTCTCTCTCTCTCTCTCTCTCTCTCTCTCTCTCTCTCTCTCTCTCTCTCTCTCTCTCTCTGTGATGTGACAAAATGCTATCTCTGATGTAAAAATACAGTTCTTTGAACGACTGTTTTGTAGGGCTGAGAGTTTGAAGGGGAGGGGGGGGGGGGGGGGCATGAAAGACACTTGTATATTTTCATGTGTATATTTTTGGGTGTGAATATGCGCAAAAACAAACAAACAAACAAACGTATGTGCTTGTACAAACAAACTGATGTAGATTTTGTAACGGTGTCAGTGTGTGTGTGTGTGTGTTGTGTTGTGTTGTGATGTTCTTTTGCAGTCTGTGTTTTGACTTTGAAAGGAGCTAGTCTAGTCGTGTAATATTTTGGGGCAGCTGTAGAACATATCTGCTGTGCTCCACGTCGTGCTCTTCCAGCTGTTGTGTGAGTTAACTCCGCCAGAAACGTTTTGATTAATTCTCTGTACGTGTTGTTCTCGCGTTTTATTGGCTGTTTGTCTGTCGGCACCCGTCTATGGCCTGTCAACCCAGGCTTTGTGTGTGTGATTGATGTAGTGTGTGTGTGTGTGTGTGTGCGTGCGTGCGTGTGCGTGTGTGCGTGTGTGTGTGTGTGCAGACAGATAGAGGAAGGCTGGAGAGCTCAAATTGAATAGGTGGAGACAGGCGGAGAAATTCGGTTGATTGATTGATTGGTTATATCTAGTTGCCTGTTTAGTGGAGCCTTCGGGGAGATACGGGAATACGTGGACCTGTTCTCTCACCATTCGGCGGGGAACAGGGAATTGAACTCAAACCATGAAGAAAAAAAAATTATGTCCTTTTTATTTAAAATGTGTGTGTGTGTGTGTGTGTGTGTGTGTGTGTTTCCTGAAATCTGTAGGCAAGTGCTCTCTGTCTGCCTGTCTGTCTGTCTCTCATATGAGTTGATGCCTATGGTGTATGACTGTTTGCAGGGGGCCCTACAAGATGTGAAAATTGTCACACAATCCCACGGGTATTTGTTACAATGCCCACTCCAAGACACAGGTACGTGATGACGTCATTGTACCATATGACGTCACTGTTCGTTATGACTGACACTGTGGTCTAAAATGACATGTCCGTTGCTGACGGTAATCATGCCGTGTAAATGCGCCCGCTCTGTCTGTCTGTCTGTCTCTCTCTCTCTCTCTCTCTCTCTCTCTCTCTCTCTCTCTCTCTCTCTCTCTCTCTCTCTCTCTCAAACTGCAGAAACTGTTTTGATGAAATGGTTTACAGAATAGCAAAAAGTGGAACGGTGTCTGTCGTTGAAAACTAACCTTGAATAAAATGTATGTTAGAAACAATAAAAACAAAACAAAACAGAAGATTATGGTTGTGATTTACCTGCTTGTTCAGCATTTCAGCCTCTGATGCTTCACACCATTTCAAGATTTCATATGGTCATGATTTATTTGGCGTTAGATGTATAACATGTTTGAATGGCAGATTTAAACTTGACGGTTTGAAAAAAGGTTACTCCAAACGCTATATGCATTTGTGGTTAACATGTTTGCATGGCAGGTTTAAACTTGATGTTTTGAAAACAAAGGTTACTCCAAACGCTGTTTGCATTTGTGGTTAACATGTTTGCGTGGCAGGTTTAAACTTGATGTTTTGAAAACAAGGTTACTCCAAACGCTGTTTGCATTTGTGGTTAACATGTTTGCGTGGCAGGTTTAAACTTGATGTTTTGAAAACAAAGGTTACTCCAAACGCTGTTTGCATTTGTGGTTAACATGTTTGCGTGGCAGGTTTAAACTTGATGGTTTGAAAACAAAGTTTACTCCGAACGCTATATGCCTTTGTGGTTCGCAGTTTATAGAATGCTCATGTAAGGAGTTTACACTGCTGATATCTGAAAATATGTTTGTCTGCTTTCTCCTAGTGTTCCTGTGTTGGGTTTTAAAGGAATCTGTGTGATGATTGTTCAGCGTTGAATTGGAAACCGCATCATTCGTTATCAGAAATGGGATACTGTTGTTCGACGATGTGGCAGTGCGACGTTCATTAGTCGGGGCTGCTTACTTTTGCCAGTGTTAAGCTGAAATATGACAATTCCATTGACTTTCTGCGGGGGATGGGTGGGAGGAGGGAGTATCTAAGATGAGGTATTATGGATGGACATAAAATCAAAGGGCACGCACACATACATAGATGGGCACTCGCGCGCATACACACATACACACATGCACGCAAGCACCCCCCCCCCCCCCCCCCCCCCCCACACACATATGCATGTATACAAACACACTCGCGCGTGCGTGCACGCGCGCGCGCACAACACACATGCACGCACGCACGCGCGCAGAGTCACTATTAGATGTACACTCTCATACATGAGTGTGAAAGTCTTGCCTGCTAGGCGCTCTTTACCCTCCAGATCTACTACTTCTTCACTGATTCATGGATAGATTGACATCTAACCCCTGCGCAGTGTGGTCCCAGAGCCAGGGATGTGCTGCATCATTATACGGACACACCTGAGGGCAGTGACGCTTCCTTGGCGAATTTACAACTAGGAAAATCCCCCCCCCCCCCCCCCCCTTCCTTGGGAAAACTCTTACTATCGTTCTGTTAGCAGGAACTGTTGCCATTTCTACATGTGGCCTGGCCTACGTAAGCTGGCTCGAGGTTATTATATGCGTTCAATCATAACCTACCGAACAAGAATCAAAGTGATACTGGCAATTGGTTATGGCATTTCCAACAATGCTGACTACATAGAGTTCTATCGTGCAGACGATTCGGTGTTAGTTGGTGTTATATAGTTCATAGCCTAATGGTTCATTGACTTAACTATCATTTTTTTCAATTTTTTTTTTCTGGTGGAATGAGCCAAGTGGCGTGTATCACAGTAAGGTAACAAATGCTATTCACCAGCTTCGGTTAGCGAAGAGCCCGCACTGCTGCTCCTCTTCGTTATTCTCCTTGAACTCCATGAAGAGAAAGGTGAGCATCGCACCGAAGAGCAATTCACCACCATCTTTCAGTTGTGTCGGTTGAACAGGTGCACAGCTCCCAGTCCATTCCTCAGTAAATCAGTGGATGTGTGTTCCTAGCCATCGGGGCGGTGTGTGTCAAATGTAAAGGTGTTCAGGGCAAGGGAAGGTAGGTAGGAATGACAGCAGTCTGGAGGACGACACGGTGTAGTGCCCGCGGACGTCCAATATGAACGTTGGCATTTTTACCTCCCGCCTCAGTATGTTGTCGTTCTGGTGGTATAGGTATAGTGTTAGAAAGTCCCGTCGCCACATTCCCCAGGGATGGAAATCCCGGTCGACCATATGGCCACAGGTGGGTGGGAATGTTACACGTGAATGAAGCAAACCATAGCCGACAGTGCGCCACGGGGCGCTGTCTGCAGCTCCACATGTGGAAACTGAAAGTGTGGGGTCCGTGGTCACCTTCCATTGGCCTGCAATATACAGTCATTCCACTGGGCGTGTGTGTGTGTGTGTGTATGTGGGGGGGGGGGGGGGGTACGATATTGACATAATTATAGTTTCCTTGTGGCTGATGTTGCCGCTGACGTGTGTTTCAGACTGCCCAACGTGTGCTCAGTTTGAAACGTTGGAGAACCAAGTTCATCAGATGCTTATGCTTTATCAGAATATATCCGAAAAGGTTAGTTGCGATCTGATAACAAGTGAAGAGCAGGCGTGCTCCCCACCCGCCTCTTTCTGTTTCCTTTCTAGTGACGCCCACCCTTTCTAATAATACCCACCCTTTCTAGTAACGCCCACCATTTTTAGTAGCGCCCACCCTTTCTAGTAGCGCCCACCATTTTAGTAGTAGCGCCCACCCTTTCTAGTAACGCCCACCCTTTCTAGTAACGTCCACAATTTCAAGCACGTCCACCCTTTCTAGCGACGTCCACTCTTTCTAGTGACGCCCACCCTTTCTAGTAAAGCCCACCCTTTCTAGTAACGCCCACCCTTTCTAGTAACGTCCACAATTTCAAGCAACGTCCACCCTTTCTAGCAACGTCCACCCTTTCTAGCGACGTCCACCCTTTCTAGTAAGCCCACCCTTTCTAGTAACGCCCACAATTTCAAGCAACGTCCATCCTTTCTAGCGACGTCCACCGTTTCTAGTGACGCCCACCCTTTATAGTAACGCCCACCCTTTCTAGTGACGCCCACCCTTTCTAGTAACGCCCACAATTTCAAGCAACGTCCATCCTTTCTAGCGACGTCCACCCTTTCTAGTGACGCCCACCCTTTATAGTAACGTCCACCCTTTCTAGTGACGCCCACCCTTTATAGTAACGCCATTCCTTTCTAGTAACGCCATTCCTTTCTAGTAACGTCAACTTTTTTTCATCCACGTTTCTCTCTTCCGTATCTGTGAATGGACTTGTGATTGTTTCTTTGTCGATTTTGCTGTGGTAAATGTGATTGTTTATTTGCCGAGTTTGCTGTGGTTTATGTGATTGTTTATTGCCGAGTTTGCTGTGGTTTATGTGATTGTTTATTTGCCGAGTTTGCTGTGGCTTATGTGATTGTTTATTTGCCGAGTTTGCTGTGGCTTATGTGATTGTTTATTTGCCGAGTTTGCTGTGGCTTATGTGATTGTTTATTTGCCGAGTTTGCTGTGGCTTATGTGATTGTTTATTTGCCGATGTTGCTGTGGTTTATGTGATTGTTTATTTGCCGATGTAGCTGTGGGTTATGTGATTGTTTATTTGCCGATGTTGCTGTGGTTTATGTGATTGTTTATTTGCCGATGTTGCTGTGGTTTATGTGATTGTTTATTTTGCCGATGTAGCTGTGGTTTATGTGATTGTTTATTTGCCGATGTAGCTGTGGTTTATGTGATTGTTTATTTGCCGATGTAGCTGTGGTTTATGTGATTGTTTATTTGCCGATGTTGCTGTGGTTTATGTGATTGTTTATTTGCTGATGTTGCTGTGGTTTATGTGATTGTTTATTTGCCGATTTTGCTGTGGTTTATGTGATTGTTTATTTGCCGAGGTTGCTGTGGTTTATGTGATTGTTTATTTGCCGATGTAGCTGTGGTTTATGTGATTGTTTATTTGCCGATGTAGGTGTGTGGTTTATGTGATTGTTTATTTGCCGATGTAGGTGTGGTTTACGTCTCTTTTCTTGGTAGTTTGAATTCCAAAGAACAGCAGCAGCAGCAGCAGAGTGAAATTACTGTTAATAAAATCCTTTTAATGACTGTTGATAAAGATCCTTTTAATGACTGTTGATAAAGATCCTTGTAATGACTGTTGATAAAGATCCTTTTTATTGACTTTTGATATAGATCCTTTTAATGGTAAAGATCCTTTTATTCATTGTTGATAAAGATCCTTTTATTAACTGTTGATAAAGATGCTTTTATTCACTCTTGAACTGATGAATCTGAAGCCGTCTTCAGTATGAAGGAAGGAAAAAAAAATGTTAAACACATATGTTGCATTTGATGTACTTAGTAACTGTTGTTATTGGTAGAAAAGGATCATCTTTGTGGGGAGAGAGAAAAGAAAAGAAAGGAAAAGGAACATGTTACAAGTCTTATGCATTCATTCTCTCTCTCTCTCTCTCTCTCTCTCTCTCTCTCTCTCTCTCTCTCTCTCTCTCTCTCTCTGTTATTCATTTATTTCTTCAGTTCAGTTTGTTTACCCGCGAGTTAGCAAGTTGATTATTACTTTATTTCTGTTTTGACTTGCGTCCAGTGGGCAAATTGTCAGATTAGATAACTTATTTCTGTATTACTTTATTTCTGTTTGACTTTAAACACACACACACCCCCCCCCCCCCCCCGTCCCATTTGACAGACCAGGTATGTATAAGTAGTGTGCAGTCGGGCGCAAAGCACAATACCTCTGCCGGCAGAGTGGTAATCGTTGTTTACCTTTCAGCTCCAGCGAGCCGAGGACAAGATCTCTCAGCTGGAGCAGTGCCAGTGTGTTTACAGAGTTGCCATGACAACGGGACGGTGCGGACGGAGGGGGAGGTGTGGGAGAGGGACAAGTGCTCGGTCTGCAGGTGTCGGGTACGTCAGGCTTCCTTCTGATTGGTGCTTTGGCGTTTGAGCTTTTCTCCTGTGGTTCTCCATCTTGTCACGTGCCTTTTGTGGGTGTAAGCGATGTGTGTGCGACCATGTGTGTGTGTTTGTGTGTTGTGTGTGTGTGTGTGTGTGTGTGTGTGAGTGTGAGTGTGCATGTGCATGCGTGTGTGTGTGCATGTTCTTTTGTGTGTGTAGGTGATTAGTATGCGCGCGCGCGCGTGTGTGTGTATGTGATTAAAGTCACGTCTGATTGGTTCCTGTCTTATAATAGCCGTTTCCCGTTGACTTCTACCATGGTTCTGCTTCGTCCCTCTATATATTTCTTATTGATGGAAGACTTGAAGATGGTCGAGTGAAAAACGTACATGCCTAAAGAAGCGAGACGATTGGGGCGGGGGGTGGGGGTGGGGGTGGGGGTGGCGGAGGATGTCAGCGTAGTAAGAAAATAGGCTTTGCCTGCAAATGTGTATTGCTGGCAGTATTGTTGCTGCACCTAATTGTGTTCTGTCATTATGACATTGATAGCCACAATATCATTATGCGATCATGATTATGTTGCCAGTGATGATTTAACTGATTATATCGTCGTTGGTAACGGCGACAATGTAGATTATAATGCCGATTATGACATTGATAGCCACGATATATCTGATCATGATTACGTAACCAATGATTTAACTGATTATATCGTTGTTGAAAACGCCGATGATGTAGATTATAATGCCGATTATGACATTGATAGCCAGGATATATCTGATCATGATTACGTAACCAATGATTTAACTGATCGTTGATAACGCCGATGATGTAGATTATAATGCCGATTATGACATTGATAGCCACGATATATCTGATCATGATTACGCTACCAATGATGATTCAACTGGTTATATCGTCTTGATAACGCCGATGATGTAGATTATAATGCCGTTGTTCGTGATGATGAGGGCGTTGATAATGATAGTAATGACTTCAGCAATGAAGACATCGATGATGTGTGACGCTGAAGAAGGTGATTCCGTTCATAATTGTACATGATGATGACGTGGATAAGGATGCAAATGGTGACGTTGGTAAAGAGAATAATGATAATAGAAATGAAGATCATGATGGACAATGTAGATGATGATCATGATGGTGATGACGCCGTTGACAATGGTGACCACGTTGATGTGCGCATGATGATGATGGCATGTCTCTGTAGACGATGACGACGACATTAATGATGATGACGACGTGGATGATGATGACGTGTGTTGACAGAACGGAACAGTGGAGTGTCGCAGCGTGGAATGCCCACCTGCGGAATGTAAAAATCCAGTGTACAGAGATGGCGAGTGCTGCCCTGTCTGTCTCAGTGAGTAAAGGCTGTGCTGTCGTCTCATTGTCCGTCTGCCCTTCTCTGTCTTTGTCCCACTGCGCACACACACACACACACACACACACACACACACACACACACACACACACACACACACACACATACATACACACACACACACACACACACACACACACACACACACACACACACACACTCTCTCTCTCTCTCTCTCTCTTTCTCTCTCTCTCTCTCTCTCTCTCTCTCTCTCTCACACTTGATGTTTTCGTTTCCCCTTAGCGTTGATTCATGCTGTTTGTTCTGTTCACTTTTTCTTTGCCACACTGTTTCCTCCTCACGCTGTCGACTTGTCTCCCAATCCATTTTCTATGCTTGCTTCACTTTAATTTGATTTCATTGCGCTCAGTGAGCTAGCCTCTGATAGGTGCAGGCCCTATTTTGTGCACTAGTTGTGCGTTTGTACCACTTGTACTGAGCAATTATTCACAGTGAGAGGTTCAACTTGTTCGGGGACTGTGGCTTGTTTTCGGCCCACGTCTGTAACTGATACACTGTCTCCTTCGGCAGGGAACCTTTGCTTTTTGGGGTCTGGATGGTAACTCATCGGGTTTCCACAGCGGCAAGGGGCGGTCCTTGAATTGTACCCTTTTTATACTGGATAGACTGTCTCCTGTAGGCAAGATATCTCAGAGCTTTTTTTTTTTTTTTTTTTTGCAGCGAATCAGATTTCCCTAGAGAAGAGATTTATCTTTTAATGGCACCTTCTTATATAACTGAATAACTTTTTACACGCAAGGACGCAGTGTTGAATGTGCCACATGCACGTAGATCATCAAACTGTGTCCTGAAAAAAAAAACATGTTTAATGTTTACCTTTTACGTACATATAGCAGATCTGACTTCACCCGAGACAAGGACCTTTGGCGTCAAGGTTTTGCTTAGGACTTTTCCGTGTTATTTAGATCATTTCTTACTGAAAGTCCTGTTTGTTATTAAATTTCAACATAAGCGAACCGTTCGATGAAATGTGTCGTTTTTACCTTCTATATGCAACGGTTGGAAGCAGTGGCTGTCAGTTATGTTTTTACTTCTTGTACACACAAAGTTGAAGATAATGGGTTTCCGTTGTTTTTTAGTAGTTTGTTTTTTTTACGGCTTGTGCATAGCCACGAGAGGCAGTGACTGTCTGTTGTGCTGTGTTTTGACCGCTTATATGTAACTGTTAGAGGCGATAGCTTTCAGGTCAATTAATTTCACATTTTATACACAACCGCTATGGGCCATGGTCTTTCATATGGTATTGTTTAGCTCATGTACATCACTTAAATGCCAAGACTGTTGGTTTACCTCTTGTACTAACTGTGAGAATTTACTCTAAAAAGATGTTTTGTATACCTTGCTTCGTGTGCCTAACTGTTCGGACTCGGGGCTAAAATGTCATCATGTTTCCATCCTCTGCTAACCTGAGGCTAAACTGTCATCATGTTTCCCTCCTCTGTTAACCTAAGGCTAAACTGTCAAATGTTTCCTCCTCTGTTAACCTGAGGCTAAACTGTCATCATGTTTCCCTCCTCTGTTAACCTGAGGCTAAACTGTCATCATGTTTCCCTCCTCTGTTAACCTGAGGCTAAACTGTCATCATGTTTCCCTCCTCTGTTAACCTGAGGCTAAACTGTCATCATGTTTCCCTCCTCTGTTAACCTGAGGCTAAACTGTCATCATGTTTCCCTCCTCTGTTAACCTGAGGCTAAACTGTCATGTTTACCTCCACTTTAAAGCTAGAATGTCGTCATCTTTACCTCCTCTATTAATATAAAGCTAGACAGTCGTCATGTTTACCTCCTCTATTAATATAAAGCTAGACAGTCTTCATGTTTACCTCCTCTATTAATATAAAGTTAGACAGTCATGTTCACCTCCTCTATTAACATAAAGCTAGACAGTCGTCATGTTTACATCCTCTGTGTAACTGCCCGGCGGTTCAGACGATGCAGTTTCGCCGATGATTAACATGCATAGTAATACATGCGCTTGATTCTCGGCGGGAATCAAATAATGGCAACAGATGGACCCCCCCTCCGCCCCCCCCCATCTCCCCCACTGTGAGGCGAGACACACCAAGATGGGAAGAAGAAACAGGAGGCAGCAAAGGGCAGGGAGGGGGATTAGGGAATCGGAGAAGAGGGAGTAAAACTCCATAAAACACAAGCTCCATCACCCTAGCTCGAGACACTGACGTGAAGGCGAGACGAGAATTACGACTGCTAGGGTCAAGGACATTGGAGAGAGACAGACAGACAGAGAGGGAGAGAGACAGTCTGTGCCATTGAACTCGAAGGATAGAAGGGCAGGGGGGGGGGGGGGGGGGGGGGGAGGGGTGGGAGACTAAACGTGGCATTGAACTGTCGGAAAGGCTGTTCTGGCGTTTTACTACTTACCTACACTACACTACGGACCCTGACCTCCTCCGGGTGGGTGTTTTCTGCAAATAGTTCCAGCCAAGACAGGCCATACACCTCCCCACTATCTCCGAGCTGTTTTCAGACAGCACCACGTTCTGTAACTCTTCCTACAGTTCCCTGCCAACGAAGTTGCCACCTGGCTGCCAGAGCGAGAGAGGGGGAAAAAAATGTTAGTCATGCGTGCGCACTTGGATGCCACCCAAGCAGACAATATTTCTTCAGACAGCCGGTTGATTCGGTCACAATACTGGGTGTTGTCATGCAAGTCTGATGAGATCTTTCTGCTCTGTGACTGTCCAAGCTTCACTGTCACATCACCCGCTGCCATCTCCAGGGAAGACCGGGATCCACGCCCTGTTGACAGCCGCGACTGTCACAGCTTCTCGCCAGCACAACGTGACACCTACAGCATATCAGTCCTCTGCTCATGAGCAGCGCTCAGGCTCTGAATCCTTTGCAGCCTCGGTAGGACCCCAGGTTCCGTGAGCACACTGATGGGTAGAACATCAAACAGTAACCTGTCAGTGCCTTCGCAGGTTTTCTGGGCTGCTTCGTCCACCTTTCGAGATGGTGTTGTATAATCCTATACTTCATGCACCATCGTAAGCAGGAGTCAAAAGCGGTCGTAACGGGAGTTGGCTGACAGAGGCAGAAAGGCACGTGTAAACGGATAGGTAGGTAAGCCAGCACGCTGTCGTCAACCCTGTTGTAGTCGACAGCAGCTTCCAGTTGTCTGTCTTTTGCATTTTCTAAGGACGAATCTTGTAGTTGAAGGGTTTTCACAATTTCGTAAGTTTTCATAGAGACAGTAGTCCCGTACTGAAAAAAAAAGTACTCGTTAAGTCATTAACAAATCAAATGTCAAAATACAGGGAAAAAAAAATATACTGGTAGCCAACAGGACCATGTGCTGTATTTCGTCAAATATCATATAGGTTTCAGTCCTTTCGTGGCGTTAAAATCGATCGTGCAGTGTATTTTGAAAATATGAATTTATACTGTAATTTGGCAAAGGATCACATTTCAGGAGATTGTGGGATAGTCTTTCCCCCTGCTGATCAGAGTTGCCCTTAAAGACATCAGCAAGGAATACCTGTTAACACACGCAGCCAACCACCCAGTCAGATTCCATGCAGATCATCCCACCGTGTTCTAGTCACGCGGGCAGGCCACAGACGAGCGAACTGAATCCAACCCCGTACCCTGCACTGCAGTGCATTCTAAACGCTGGAGACTGAACGGGCCTGCGTTTCCTGTCCATCCCCCTCTTACAGACCGACCAGCCTTGGCCAGCGGCGCTGTGCCTCGGGGCTGTTGCTAGTCATTAGGGCGGCGTGGCAGAGAGTGAAAAGGCCAGAGCACGTGCAAGCCGCCCGCTTTGATGTGTGGGGGCTATCAGCAGCCATCAACCAGCAGCTTAGCGCAAGCAGAGGTCAGGCGGTGTCAGTCATTGGCTCCGCCGGTACAGGCCGCGCTGTGTGAGTGACCACCGGGTCAACCCCTGTGGTCTACCTGTCCGCTGTGGGGACGAGGGGGTGGAGGAGCATGAAACACGGCTTGGCCTGTCCCTCTTCTGTCCAACCTGTCCTCTTCTCTTTTCCACAGCCCTGTCCATCTTGGAGCCACATGACGTGATCTGGCCTCTGGCTGTCAGCAGTCTTCTCCTCTCTGCTGGCTTGTCTACCCAGTGGATGTGTTGGTAGGCTCGTTACAGCTTTGGCCAACGTTTCAAACCTACTGAAGATTCTCTCTCTCTCTCTCTCTCTCTCTCTCTCTCTCTCTCTCTTAGCGCATCTGTTTTTTTATTCCTGTGTTGTCACGCCCTTTTCACCTCAATCCACACATGATTGTGCATTCAACGATTCGTTTCCTTCCGGCCACCCCTTCACCCCCACGATCATCCCTTCTGCCCTCCCTATTGTCAATGCCTGTGCCACACACACACACACACACACACACACACACACACATCATCCCTTCTGCCCTCCCTATTGTCATGCCTGTGTCACACACACACACACACACACACACACACAAAGACGGAGAGAGTTACTGCCTTTCCAGAGAAAGGGAAAAAAACCCACAACAGCAGTTTGAGTTCATCAGACAAGAGTGCACACTTTTCACGAACAGCAGTTTAGTTGTATGACATCATGGATGTGGAGATGATGCTCTCGTCCTGGCTTTTATTTTTTTAACTGACAGATAGGTTTTCATGAACCCAGATAATGCCGACAAAACAGACGTTTTTTTTTTCACTGTTTCCATAAACACAGATAATGTCGACAAAACAGATGTTTGTTTTGGGCTGACGGATTGTTTCCATTAACCCAGATAATGTCGACAATACAGACGTTTTTTTTTCACTGTTTCCATGAACCCAAATAATGTCGACAAAACATATGTTTGTTTGTGGCTGAAGATTGTTTCCATTAACCCAGATAACGTCGACAAAACAGATGTTTGTGAGTGACAGATTGTTTCCATTAACCCAGATAACGTCGACAAAACAGATGTTTGTAAATGACAGATTGTTTCCATTAACCCAGGTAATGTTGAGAAAACAGACGTTTATGAATGACAAGTTGTTTTCGATTAACCCAGATACTGTCAACAAAACAGACATCTGTGAATGACAGATTGTTTCCATTAACCCAGATACTGTCAACAAAACAGGCATTTGTGAATGACAGATTGTTTCCATTAACCAGATACTGTCGACAAAACAGACATCTGTGACTGACAAATTGTTTCCATTAACCCAGATACTGTCGACAAAAAGGGCATTTGTTTTTTGACTGACAGATTGAACCCAAATAATGTCGACAAACCATATGTTTAGTGAACGGCAGATTGTTTTCAATTAACCCAGATAATGCCGACAAGACAGACGTTTTTTTTTTTGACTGTTTCCATGAACCTAGATAATGTTGACAAAACAGACGTTTGTTTTGCACTGACACATTGTTTCCACGAAAACTGTTTCTAATGTCGACAAAAACAGATTTTTGTTTTTCACTGTTTCCATGAACCCGGATAATGTCGACAAAACAGACGTTTGTTTTTTTTACTGACAGATTGTTTCCATTTACCCAGATAACGTTGACGAAACATACGTTTGTTTTGCACTGACAGATTGTTTCTATTAGTTCAAATTGTTTCTATTAGTTCAACCAGAATGCCGGCAAAATAGAAGTTTGTGAATGACAGATTGTTTTCATTAACCCAGATATTGTCGACAAAACAACGACGTTTTGTGAATGACAGATTGTTTTCATTAACCCAGATACTCCTTGACAAACAGACGTTTGTTTTTTGAATGATGAATCGTTTCCTTCAACCAGATAACCTGGACAAAACAGAAGTTTGTGAATGACAGTTGTTTCCATTAACCCAGATGACGTCGACAAAACAGACGTTTGTTTTTGACTGACAAACTGTTCCCATTAACCCAGATATCCTTGACAAAGGAGACGTTTGTGAATGACAGATTGTTTCCATCAACCCAGATAACGTCGACAAAACAGACGTTTGTGAATGACAGATTGTTTCCATTAACCCAGATGACGTTGACAAAACAGACGTTTGTGAATGACAAATTGTTTCCATTAACCCAGCTAATGTCGACAAAACAAATGTTTGTTTTCAACTGACAGATTGTCTCCATTAAGGCAAATGATGCCCACAAAATAGACGTTTGTGAATGACAGATTGTTTCCATGAGCCCAGATAATGTCGACAAAACAGACATTTGTTCTTGATTGATAATTGTTTCCTTTTGCCCAGATAATGCCAACAGAACAGACATTTATTAAGGACAGATTATTTCCGTTAGCCCAGATAATGCTGACAAAAAAGACTTTTTTTTTTTTGGCAGACATTTTTCCGATAACGCAGATAAAATGCCAACAAAAGCAGACATTTGTGTTTCACCAAAACACATGTTTTGCTTTAACCAGGATCATGCCAACAAAACAGACTTCCATGTTCATTTGGTTGGTTTGGTTTTCATCCAACAATCACGTTCATATTGACCAAAATAATGCTGGCAAAGCAGGCTTTAGTTTTTCACAGACAAATGTACATGCCTTAACGAAGACAATAGCAAAGGAAACATGACCAGTGTTGTTTTTTTTTTTTACGATCATGCTTCCATTAAACCTGATGATGTCGACAAAACAGGCGTTTGTTCTTCATGGATAGTTATGTTACCGTAGCGCCAAGCAGTGCCTACAAAACAGTTGTCTATTGTACAGTGAAAAACACATTTCCGTTAATCCAGATTATATCGACAAAACGCATGTCTATTTTACGGTGAAAAAAACACATTTCCATTTATCCAGATATGTCGACAGAACAGACGTTTTTTGTTTGTTTGTTTTGTTTGTTTCATTGAAAAACGTGATTCCACTGACTGAGATTATGCTAACAGAACGTGTTTCACACCGACAAAGATGTTTCTTTAATGTAGATAATGCCGAGGAAATTGACGTGTGTTTTTTTCACCGAAACACGTGTTTCCATTGCCCCAGATACCGCCGACAAAAACAGACCGTTGTTTGTCACTGAATGCTTCCGTTGACCCAGATCATCCCGACGCAACACGTTTGTTGGACACTTCCAAACACGTTTCTGTGAACTCCAAGACCTCCAACAATACAGACTGTCTGCTTTTTCACTGATAAAAGAAATGCCCATTGACCGAGATCAAGACGACAAGGCAGACAGCTCTTCCATTGACCCAGATAGCGCCGACAGACCGGTCGGTAGAGAAGCGTTCGCTTCCAGCAATGAGCCCATCATTGGGTTCTTAGGTCACACACTGTTTGTCCTCCTTGTTACTCTTTCAGCAGCGTAGCACGGGGTATGATTTAGCCGTCCTGCCGGCTTCGTAACTGAACGGGTGAATGGACCTCAGTGATCAGAGGATTGTTTCCAGAGTAGCTGTCCACGGCTCTCCATCAGCTTACTGTGCGAGGACGGCGGAAATGGGTCTAGGGGTTCATGACTTCAGTGTTGTAGAATGTGTGTCCCCTTCTCGCTCACATTTGTTTTAGCAGCAGCAGCAGCAGCTTCTCTTCTTCTTTCTTTTAGTGTCCACAATCATCCTGTTGATTATTCTGACACTTTTGTGTGTATGACCATTTTTTTTTTATCCCGCCATTAAGGCAGCCATGCTCCATCTTCGGGGAAGTGCATGCTATGTGTAACGTGTCATCCATACCAGCGGCCAAAACTGGCCTTCTCTTCCGAAAGTTGGTGATGGGATTTTACGTGTGTGCAAGATGTTGTGCGTGCGTTCACACACGAACCTCGTTTTATAGTCTCACTCGAAGGACTGTGTGGGGAATGGAGCCAGAACCAATGTTAACTCCCAGGGAAAAATTCCCCTGTACCGAAACGGCCCGGTGGAGATGCGATCCCGCAAACCCAAGATTACGAGCCCGATGCTCTACCAAATGAGCTGTTCCGGCCCCCTAGCAGTAGTAATAGTAGTACTAGCAGTAGTCTTGTTATTATTGTTCTTGTTTCATTTTCTTAACGAAAATACTGGTTGTGGTAATATTACGTCGTTGTTGTTTGATCAGATCTATCTTTTTTTCTGTGCTTCTTGTGTTGTCCGTGGATCACTGTTTCTCGCTTGAATGACGGCAACGGGATTTCTGCGTGACTCCAGCTGATGGGAATAGTTGAAAGGTACAGAGTGCTGAGAGAAGAAAGAGAAACTCATGAAACAGCAATATTTGGGTGGAATAACTCATTGTCAGTCACGAAAACTGGCCAACAGGGAAAGGCTTATGATAACATCAGATCGAGGACGTGAATACTGTAAAACGTTTCACTTAAAAACATACAAACGGAAATTTTCGAGAGAAGGATAGAGAGACGAGAGATGTTTTTTTTTTTTTTTTTTTTTTTTCAATACTAGCAGAGAGAAGGAAGGAGATAGGTAGCGAGAGGGGTTCACGTTGGAAGATAAGGGATGGAGAGTAGGATGTGGAAAGGTAGGGAGGAGAAAGAGTGTGATAGAAAATTGATAGTAGAAGACGAAAATTGTCGATGGAGAGAGAGAGAGAGAGAGAGAGAGAGAGAGAGAGAGAGAGAGATTTTTTAATGAGGGAAAAAGTGGAATAAGCACAAAATGGCTTTTTTTACATCCGGCCCTCAATAAAGGGAAATATATAGAAAATGCAATAACAACATCAGCAAAACTAATCTAGAATTGAAGTAGACATACATAAACGCTATAAATAGAAAGAGAAAATGGTTAACACTCAAAGAAGAAAAAAAAACAGAAGAGAATCAATGCCTGGAAGAGGTAGGGAGAGAGAGAGAAGAGAGAGAGAGAGAGAGGGAGACAGAGAGAGAAACAGGTGGTGTGGGAGGGGAGGGGTCACCATATATAGTTCATGAAAAAGTGGTTATTGGGAGAAAGATAAATATATACAATAAACATTATCACAACAATAAAATTGTAACACATTTCTGGAAAAAAAAAAAAAAACATTGAACAGGCACTTAATCCTGTAAGCAAAGACTAAAATTTACACTTGACAAGCAGCACCTTTGGATGAGAGAGACAGTAGAGAGAGAGAGTACAGAGAGAGAGAGAGAGAGAGTTTAAGAACATGAATTGGAAAATTCAGTCATTAGTTGGGTATGAAGTGCCCTTTTAAAGCTATATATGCTGGCATGAACATCAAGAGAGGGTGAAATGCGGTTCCACAAGAAGCCGCCAGAATAGTGGAGACTGGTTTTAAGCATATCTATTCTTGGACGGGTATTACAATTTTATGAAAATGGCGATTTTCATTAAATCTAAATTTCTCTGTAATTGAAGGGGGAGCACGACCCGAAAGAATCTTAAACATGAAAAAAAGCTTTATTGAATTTAAGCTTCAAGTTTAACGGTAAAATATCTAGATCTTTATAGTCAGAGTATGATAGCGTAACCGATTTTAGCAAAACTAATTTCAGGGAACGTCTATAAAGACTAAACAAAGGTTTGAGTATATGATTACTTGGTGAATCCCAAATTGTAGATGCATAATTTATATGGGATTCAATATAAGCGTGAAAAAAATATTTTACGTAAACGGCAATCTAGGAAATGCTTTATCTTGGACAGCTGGTATATCTTTTTTGAAACTGTTTTGCATAAATACCATACATGTTCTGACCATGACAGATTGTTGTCTATAACTACTCCTAAGACTTTATGATAGACTGTTTCTTCGATAGTTTATACCATTGATAGAAAGGGGTGCGCTCGTATAAGAAAGGTTTTGACGTTTTTGTCTTGTGGTTGTGATCATATGTTTGGTTTTGACAGGGTTTAGACACAAATGGTTTAATTCAGACCATTCGGTTAGCTGGTTAATACTTTGCTGTAATAACATAGATATACTTTTTTCTGCTTTGCGATCACACGCATGAACAGTAGTGTCATCGGCGAAACATATCACAAAGCGCTGGGAGAAACAAGGGGAGATCATTAAGATATATTGAGAAAAGTATGGGTCATAGGACAGAGCCTTGAGGAACACCATGTTTGAGAGGCAAAGTAGAAGATTGGCGTTCATGAATTGAGACATTTGTTTTTCTGTCGCTTAAAAACGAGAGAGATGAGTTTTAGAGCATTATTGGATAAACGGTGCAATTTTAACTTTTTTTAGAAGCAGTGTGTGGTCAGTTACATCAAAAGCTTTTGCAAACGGTACAATTTTAAATTTTTTTTTAGAAGCAGTGTGTGGTCAGTTACATCAAAAGCTTTTGCAAAGTCAATAAAAATGACACCGGTCACCTTGTTTTCATTGATATTTGTGAGCCATTTGTCTACTAGGTTAGTCAGTGCAGTGTGGCAGGAGTGATGTTTCCTGAAACCAGACTGATTAGGGTGAAATAAGTTATATTAGTCAAAATGGTTAAGAATGCATCTTCTTAGATGATCCTCTAAAGGTTTTGATACCACAGACAGGATAGAAATTGGTCTGTAATTACAAGGATCCGAGGTGTCACCTGATTTATAGATGGGTCTTATCCTAGCAATTTTGAAAGATGTAGGAAATTGGTTTTTAGATATACATAAATTGAAAATGTAGGTCAGTAGGTCAGAAATAATTGGAGCTGCAAGTTTTAGGATTTTGCCATCAATACCGTCTAAGCCACGAGCACATGTTTCTTTTAGACGATCAGGGCATTATATACATCATGGACTGACATTAAGGGGATGTCTAAGTCTGAGGATATGGCTTTTGAATCACAGAATTCGTTTAATAATGTAAGAGTGTTTTGGGCAGATCTACCTGATTTTATTGTTGTCTTAGCAATATTACAAAAATGGTCATTAAGTGTCTCAGGACACAGGTCTTCATGAGATGTATTTTTTACTGATGTTTTTGTTTGTCAGCTGATTGATAGCATTCCAAATTGCTCTGCTATTGGGTGTGAGAAGAAACAAGTTCTTGAAAGTACTTTTTCTTAGCTGCTCGTTTTACATAATTAACATGATTTCTTTGGTTTACAAATTCTTTCTTCGTTCCCGTGGACAAAAGGTGATATCTTTGGTTCAAAGCGTCCTGTACATCTTTTGATAGCCATGGTAGCAGAGGGCTGCTTCTAACACGCTTGTTTTGAAAGGTGCATGTTTATCATAAATATAAAAAAAAAATTGTGGTACCAAACTTCCCAGGCTTCGTCGGGATTTGTAAATTGGTAGACTAGGAAAGGATGTGAATTGCTCAAATCAAACAAAAATTTGTTTTTTTATCAAAATTCCGTGAGCACCTATATCTTATAAACGTGTGACCATTCTTCGGAATTTTAACTCCTTTTTTCGACCAAGTGAAGCATACTGGGAAATGATCACTACAACCATACAGCGGTGAACACACTTCAGTTATATTGCTTTTTGTCGTGGTGTAAATGTGATCAATAAGAGTTTTGGATGTGGGTGTTACCCTTGTAGGTTTATCGATTAACTGAACAGTTGAAAAGATTCATAACAATGAACCCATGTGTTGTTTCATTTGAGCAAATCAGTGTTAAAATCGCCTAACAATATCAGCTCATCCGAAAGCAAGGAAATATCTTCTACAGTAGAGTGAAATTGTCAGTCCAACTGACATGTTCTGCTGGATTGCGGTATATGAAACCCAGATGAACTGGCTCACATTTTTTAAAATCAACTTGGATCCATACTGACTCGATGTTATGGTAATTACGAGGTTCAACACATTTAAACTTTATACTGTGGTGAATGTACACTACCAAACCCGTCTCTTTGGGATGTTTAGCATCTTTGCGGATTATATTATATCCAGGATGGAGATTTCAGAATCTAGAATGTGTTCTGTAAGGCGTGATTCGGCAAAGCCAAAAATATGGAAATGCTTACCAGCAATCATCAAACATACGAAACATCATATATTTTATTGATTAAGTGATTTATGTTGAGGAATCCCACTCTAAAACCATCTTTAGACGGCCAAGTTTCTAAAGTGTCAGGCATCCTTAAGATCGGCTAAAGCAGACGAAGAAAGGGGGGATACACGGGGTATTAAACGTGGGGGAGGACGGAAGAAGGTAAGTAGTGACTAATGAAGAAGGGAGGGAGGGGGGAAAAAGCCCTAAACAAACAAACAAAACCCCAAACAAACAAACAAAAAAAAGGGACGAGTTACAACAACAACAAAGAAAAACAGTAAGGCAGATTGACAAAAAGTAAAACGAGCTTATGTATATAGAAGAAACTTAGGCCACAAGCACACAAGTAATGCTTGTTGTTTGCAGTACTAGTATCTTATACTTGAGTCGGTCTTACAAGATTAACGAGAAAGATATTATCAGTTCAAAGATCCAGAAGACTGTGAGTGCGTAAACGTGCACATTACATCATAAATGTTCATATGCACGTAGGCAAACATTCACAAACCAAAATATATAAACAGACATGCACACATTTATAAACTATAAATGCGCTAACATGCACATGGTGAGAGAGAGAGAGAGAGAGAGAGAGAGAGAGAGAGAGTGAGAGAGAGAGAGGAGACAGGGTAGAAAAGAGGGTGAGAGAAGGAAGGCGGGGGGGTGGGGGTGGGGAAGTGAAAAGGGGACAGAGGAGATGTAAAAATGAGAAGAAAAAAAAAAATAGGAAGAAGAGGATTGGATTATTGAACGTAGTGCGAGACAAAAGCAGTTAACAGTCAAGACATGAACAAACATTGGAGGGAGCGGACTGGCTGCAAGTCCTGGTGAAGAGGATGAGGAACAAACAGTGGATGGACTGGCTGCAAGTCCTGGTGAAGAGGATGAAGAACAAACAGTGGATGGACTGGCTGCAAGTCCTGGTGAAGAGGATGAAGAACAAACAGTGGATGGACTGGCTGCAAGTCCTGGTGAAGAGGATGAGGAACAAACAGTGGATGGACTGGCTGCAAGTCCTGGTGAAGAGGATGAGGAACAAACAGTGGATGGACTGGCTGCAAGTCCTGGTGAAGAGGATGAGGAACAAACAGTGGAGGGAGCGGACTGGCTGCAAGTCCTGGGGAAGAGGATGAGGAAAACAGTGGATGGACTGGCTGCAAGTCCTGGTGAAGAGGATGAGGAACAAACACAGTGGACTGGCTGCGGTCCTGGTGAAGAGGATGAGGAACAAACAGTGGAGGGAGCGGGGCTGCAAGTCAAATAGAAGAGAGGCAAATGAGTAACTTGATGTTTTTGTTTTCCAACAGTAGAGATATAAGCATAGCCACCGATTTGCGTGTCTACCATTGCCAGAAACAGTAGCCACGAACAAACAAGCAAATAAACTCATTCACAAACCTCCGCGAATACACAAGAGTATGAAAGAAGAAATTAGGGTATCCGGTCTTTGTTCGATCTTTGAACTGGATGTTTGTCTAGCCGTTATACTTAAAGTTTGCCTTCTTGTTAGCCCACCCTTTCTCGCAATCCCACGCTGGTTCGAATATCGTAAGAAAGGGGAGTGGGGGTGGGGACGCAAAGCTGTGTCACATTTTACGAGGAAATGCGGGGTTTGGGGAAAGTGTGGCCGTTACCCCGTCACGCGCTGCCGTTAACTGCCAGAAAGTCTGGACAACCCAGACTCTTTTCAGAAAACGCATGGGAATCTCCCCCCCACCCCCCCACCCCCACCCCTATTTTTCATCAGAAACGTTTCCTTTGTCTTTGGGACTGATTTCTTGTATTTTCCCTGGAGGATTCCTAGGAACACGCACGCACGCACGCACGCACACACACACACACACACACACACACACACACACACACACACACACACACACACACACACACACACACACACACACACACACACACACACACACACACGCACGCACGCACGCACACGCACACACACACACAGATTATCAGTCAAATGAAATGAAAAGACATGGGTGGCAAAATGCGATATTGAACACAGGTGGGAAAACAGTCGCCTCCCAAACGTCTGCATAGAGAGCAACAGTCGCAGATGTCGTATGTGTGACGTCATGGGATGTCTGCGTCGTGTGGTATGTGTGATGTCATGTGAGGAAGTGACTTGTGATGTCGAGTGTTGTCGTGTGAATATCTGATAAGTGATGTGTTTGATGTCGCTTGAAATGTTTTAAGGTTCTTTTCTTTTCTTTTGTACGTGACGTTGTGTGATAAATTATGTGTAGGTGGATCATGTGTGACGCAGCATGAAATGTGTTATGTGTGCTATGTTTCATGTTATGTGACATGTGAGATGTCTGTTATAGTCGTATCATGTGTTATGTTTGAGGTCATGTGATACTGTGATGCCAAGTGATGTCACTTTCGATTTACGTCATGTGTGTTTTGTGTGGTGTAGTGTCAATATCACGCCTTTTATGTATCGTGTTTGCAGTATCTGTGAAGTGTGGTAGGCAATCTTGTGTGTTATGTTCATGTTGTTTGATGTATGTGATGTAAAATGATATTGTGTTCCATTGTGTGATATGAGTGGTTTGTGATTTTAATTTGGAGTGCTGTACGTGATGTTGTGTGATATGTATAATCGGCGATGTCGTTTGTTGTTATGTATGATGCTGTTTCATGCAGTGTGATCCGTTCTATCAGTAATGTCATGTATTGTTACGTGCAGTGTCATGCGCTGTTAAATATAACTTACTTTCAACTTGTCTGCAAAAGCTTATTCACTAAAACATTCCAAGAAACGTTTGCATAAACATTGTATTTCTCGATGATTTGATTACCTAATCAAAAATCATAAACTTCCACTTGAAAATTCTTCAGTAAGCCATAATTTGAATACACCGCCTGAACACCGACACTATTTTAGCACTCCCCATCCCCCACCCCCCTCTCTCACCTCTCTCTCTCTCTCTCTCTCTCTCTCTCTCTCTCTCTCTCTCTCTCTCTCTCTCTCTCTCTCGCAGATTTTTGTCTGGGAAAGACAAAGGAAACCTTCGTTTGTTTGTTGAAAATAAGGATTTCCCTCGCTTTCTCATACAATGCGAAAAAGCGTGGAAAGACTCCCCAACCATTCTCCCGATTGCGAGAAAGCGTGGTCGTTTTGAAAGACCACGTTCGCTTACAACTGAATCCTGCGATTTCTGTAAACTGTGAGAAATAATGGGAGAGCCCCAATACTTCCTCACCACGTGCAAGAGGATGTGGGATTGCGCATGGGCTACCAACACTCCCTTTTGATGGCAAAGTTTTGAGCTTTTTTTCCTTGAATCGCTGTCACTGTTGTTCGGTGTGTGTGTGTGTGTCTGTGTCTGTGTCTGTGGGTGTGTGCGTGCGTGTGTGCGTGTTGTGAATTTTCACAGTATTGATGATGCCTCTGTGTGTGTGTGTGTGTGTGTGTGTGTGTGTGTGTGTGTGTGTGTGCATGCATGCGTGCGTACGTACCTGTGTGTGTGTGTGTGTATTTTGTGTGTGATGAATTACGACAGTACTGATGATGCTTGCGCGTGTGTGTGTATGTTTCAGCCAACTGTTACTACAGCGGCAAATACTACGACCATGGGGAGGGACTAAGTCCCCGAGTCTGTGTCACCTGTACCTGTGAGGTCAGTATCTTTTACACACATGCACGCATGCACGCACCACTCCAACACACACACGCACACACACACACACACACACACACACACACACACACACACACACACACACACACACACACACACATACACACGCGCGCGCGCGCGCGCGTACACACACTCGCACGCACGCACGCACGCACGGACGCGCTCGTGGATACACACAGAAACACACACGCACGCTTGCGCACACACACAGACACACGCACTTCTCTCTCTCTCTCTCTCTCTCTCTCTCTCTCTCTCTCTCTCTCTCTCTCTCTCTCCATATTGTGTGTATGTGGTGCTTAGCGCCTGCAAGCTTACTTTCCTGCAATGCAAGACATCTGGGGTCAGTTGGTCGTGCGTCCTTCACATTCAGCCGTCTTCCAGACCTGATCAACTTCTGATTCCCGTATCATTATTTCCCTCCCCCCACCCCCTAATCTCCCCCCCCCCCCCCCCCTCTCTCTCTCTCTCTCTCTCTCTGTTTCTCTCCCTCCCTCACTGTTCTCTTATTTCTATCGCGCACTCTCTCTTTCCGTCTCTCTCTCTCCTCTCTCTCTCTCTCTCTCTCTCTCTCTCTCTCTCTCTCTCTCTCTCCCTCTCACTCTCTCGCTCTCTCTCTGCTCTCTCTCTCTCTCACTCTCTCTTCCCTCTTTTTTTCTCTCGCACACTTCCTCTTTCTGTCTGTCTCTCTCTGTCTCTCCCTCTCCTCTCTCTCTCTCTCCCCTCCCCTCTCACTCACTTCTCTTTCTCCATCTCTCTCTCTTCTCTCTCTCTCCATCTCTCTCTCTCTCTCTCTCTCTCTCTCTCTCTCTCTCTCCCCTCCCCTCTCTCACTCTTTCTTTCTCTCTCTCTCTCATCTCTCTCATCTTCTCTCTCCATCTCTCTCTCTCCTCTCTCTCTCTCTCTTTCTCTCTCTCCTCTCCTCTCTCTCTTCTCTCTCTCTCTCTCTCTCTCTCTCTGTAAGTGTGTGTGTGTGTGTGTGTGTGTATGGAACTGGGCTAAATCGATAGAGAGCAGGACGGAGAAGCTTTCCGGCCTCTGGTTACGTGTCCCCGGATGGCAGTTAGGCGGAAAATGATGACGTGTGTGTTGAAGGCTACGTCGGATTGTTTCCTGTCAGACCTCCCCGCCCGGGCCTCGTTCCGCCCCAGAGTGCGCCTCCACTGTGAGGGCCGTGTGCCCCCACTGTACACGTTGGGAAGAAGGGCAGAGGGGGTGGGGGGAGGGGGGGAGGGGGGTGGGGGGGGGGGGGGATAGTGCGCCTCCACTGTCAGGGCCGTGTGCCCCCACTGTACGCGTTGGGAAGAAGGGCAGAGGGGGTGGGGGAGGGGGTGTGGGTGGGGGGGGGGGATAGTGCGCCTCCACTGTCAGGGCCGTGTGCCCCCACTGTACGCGTTGGGAAGAAGGGCAGAGGGGGTGGGGGGGAGGGGGGGTGTGGGGGGGGGGGGGGGGGGATAGCGCCTCCACTGTCAGGGCCGTGTGCCCCCACTGTACACGTTGGGAAGAAGGGCAGAGGTGGTGGGGGAGGGGGGTGTGGGGGGGGGGATAGTGCGCCTCCACTGTCAGGGCCGTGTGCCCCCACTGTACACGTTGGGAAGAAGGGCAGAGGGGGTGGGGAAGGGGTGTGGGGGAAGAGTGCGCCTCCACTGTCAGGGCCGTGTGCCCCCACTGTACACGTTGAGAAGATGGGCAGAGGTGGTGGGGGGAGGGGGGTTGGGGGAAGAGTGCGCCTCCATTGTCATGCTGGCTACAGGCCACTGTCAGGGCCGTGTGCCCCCCACTCTACACGTTGGGAAGAAGGGCACATAGGTTGGGGAAGAGGGGGGTTGGGGGTGGGGTCCTCTTCGACATGCTGGACTGGTGTCGACGCCTGTCTGTCGTACGTTGTAGCCTTGAGTGTGTGTGTGTGTGTGTGTGTGTGTGTGTGTGTGTGTGTGTGTGTGTGTGTTACGTCTCGTTGTGATTTTCGTACTCATCACACGTTATATTCACCGTGATGATACTCTCAGACACCTCATCGCGCCCCCACCTCCACACCCCCTCCAAACACGCGCACACACACACACTCTCTCTCTCTCTCTCTCTCTCTCTCTCTCTCCCCCCCCCAAAACACGTCATGTGGAAGTCTCAAAGCCAACAATTGGCAGGAATGTACTAGCATTGTCTTGTCACCCAGAGGTCCCTCACCAGAAATAACTGCACTGCTGCCCAGCCTCCTCTGTAGCCTTAGCTTCGTGACGGGATCAGGGTTAGTGAGAACCAGAAATCAGCGCCGTAATGGTCTGTTTTCTAAGCTTATGGCCCACTGTAATCATAGCGTTGTTTTTCTCTCTCTCTCTCTCTCTCTCTCTCTCTCTCTCTCTCTCTCTCTCTCTCTCTCTCTCTCTCTCTGTCTGTCTGTTGTGTGTTGTTGTAGTAGTCTGGTGACTGAATGCCGTGTAAAAAAACGGTTGTAAGTTTTCGTGATGGTTGTTAGTGTCTTCGTACAGTACTCATAATTCTGAGGTTTGTAGTGGCCCATGATAGGCACTTTTAGTGCTGGTCAGGAAATTGGATCTGGATGGCACTGGAACGTAGAGTGCCGGTCCTCCCACTGGAGTACCAACCTGGACTGAATGTTCCCATTATTCTGTCACCTAGAGGAATTCGAGCAGTGGTGATGCTGGCAGTCTCCGCAAGCCACCCATTCCAGTCCTTGATGGTCCGGGGGAAGGATGAGTTCTGTCAGTATTTGGTACAGCTCTGCGGGCAGCGGCATTGATAGTCATGGTCCCCTCTTTGGTGGCTCGAAGCTGGCTGCAAAAGAGTCCGGTTTACCTGGACAATATGGTTCCGGATCCTGATGAGCGTTGCCATCTTGCTGTCTACCTATGCTGCTGGAGCAAATGGTGACGCTTGTGGTGTTTGGGTAAGGGCGAATACGAAGCAGGCCGGCCTTTCGTGGTGATCTTTAATCTTGTTTACACTCTTCAGTGTATGGGGGTCACAGAACTGGCGTACTCCAGGAGAGGTCCGGTGAAGGCCAGATGGACTCTCTCTCTCTCTGTATTTAGTGGACCCGCCTGTCAGGATACGATGGAGAATTATTCTGCTGGCTTTCAGATTGATATCGTCAGTGTAATACTGTCAGTTTGCCCACCCTTCCTGGCCGATGAACATGTTCTTCCTTTGGCTCTACACTTTCCAGTTTAGGTATGGATTCCCACAGGGCCTGCAGCAAGGTCTTTGTCAGCCTCAGTCTCTTTCCTCCTTGCCTGCTCAAGACCGCAGTTGTGACCAACCTGTGAAGAAAGTCTTTCAGTTGGCCGCTGCATTTCTTACGCCATCTGACACTCTTCCTCACAGCGCTTGTGTCTTCACATTCTCGTTCTCTGATTATTACCTCTCGCCAACATTCGAAGTGGAGGAACAGGTCGAATTTGACTGCTGTTTTAACTTTTTAAATTGCGTCAGGCCTTCTGTTACCAGCGCTAGCTTATGCGCATTTGTGCCTGAATTTGCCTTCTTATTGACTTTTGCGATTACCGCGAAATGTTTTTCTTTTTTCAGCCGTGTAGGCCTGTGACATTTGGTCTATCGTCACCTGTGGGAGATTTTCGACTTCGACTACATGTCAGCCACACAGATTCAGTCGTTCAATATCGGTCTACCAGTACGCACGCGCGCACGCACACACACAAACACACACCTTCATTAAACAAACGACAGCAGAGTGAAAAGCAGAAAGATGGAAAGCAAACAAATTATCAAAACCGATAACGAATTGTAGAAACGTTAGGACGACCAATTTTTCTTTCTTTCTTTTCTTTTAAATTTTGAGGGATTTGATGCGGGATTGGGTTTGTGGCTGGAAGGTTAAGCTCTTTTACACCCACACACGCAAAACGGCTCCCAAATCATTTGTATTGTCTGAATGTGTATTTTTAGACTTTATTTACCTTTAGGAATTGCACGGGCAAAGGTAAGCGTATACGCACACATACACAACACACATATGCTTACATTACGCAGTGTCCGTTTGCGTACATGCAAGCATGCGCACTGACAGACAATGTACATTAGCATATTCGTTCACATTTGGGAGGAGAAGGGTGAGAGAGGAAGAGATTGGGGGGGGGGGGGGGGGGGGAGGGCAAAAAGTTCTTCACTGAAAATGGCAATTGAAGGTGTGTTTTAACGCAGTGTGACGCAGAAATGG
>JADBJO010000280.1:722500-770000 GCA_016801955.1 Conus betulinus
CGCTCGCTCGCTCTCTCTCTCTCTCTCTCTCTCTCTCTCTCTCTCTCACACACACACACACACACACACACACACACACACGCACACGCACAAGGAGAGAGAGAGATGCACATGTGCATGAAGAGAAAGACGAGAGGGAGGGAAGAAGTGCAAAACGTAAGAACAGGAAGAATGGTGACCAGTCACCTTTCTCGTTCCTGGCTGCCTCTTTGCCAGCAAGGCCAGCAGTATCCATTCATTTTCAGAGGAAGATCAGCTAATAGAATCAGTTGATATGAATATGCATGACCTCAGTTTGATTCATCTTTCTGGTGATCGAAACTACACAAAAAGGCAACACAAGCTGGCAGCTGAGGCACAGTGGTTAGCCTTGAGGGCCCTGTGCTGTCAGATCCTGGGTTCCAGTCCGTGTGTGGCATCTGTTGTGAGATTGTGGGTGCTACGCGTTCCAGTGGAGGGACTGAAAACACCCATCAAGTGTCATCGGCACACTCAATGCGTCTCTCAAGAGTTGCTTAGATGTCTGTGCAGTTCCGCCAATGTCTGTATCCCTCTGTCCTGGTTGATGCTGGGACAGACTGTGAAAGGAAGCTTGGAGCAGTGCCCTGGTATGTGGTCTCAGACCAGACTGGAACTTTATACCATTATCTTCTTCATCTTCATTCCCATTGATTGTTGTGTTAACACAAAAAGTCATAAATTCTGTGGTCCATCAGGCCCTGCTGTCGTGTTGGATTTTCCCGATCTGTGTCCGTGTGGGTCTTACAGTGCTTTCAGGAACTGTCATCAGCTGGACATGGTGAGAGGAATGTTCACTCATGCTGACTCCAGATTGAGCGGCTGTCATCCTCAGTAAGAAGATCAGTAGTTAGGTGCCCTGCGCATGTGGGATAGGAACAGCGCCACTGAACATGACCCAAGTGAACCGGCAGCGGTGCAGTGTCTCCTCTGGTGGGTTGCCTCATGATGATGACTCCCTGTGTACTGCTGGTACCGTGGCTGCTACAGGATGTGTTTGGGCTGTGTTTTCGGGTATCAGGAGTGTGAACGGCATGGATGTCATTCCTTGGAAGGCAATGGAAGACCAGACAGGTATAAAGGTGAAGCTGATCTCTTCGGTCATATTCAAACATCCTGTATGCCTACAGTTCCAGCCACTTTCCCTGTGGTCCTGGACCCGCAGTCAGGTTGACCTGTGAACCAGGCTGCCTGTCCCTTGTCAGCCGAAGTCGAAAATCTGAAGCGAACCGTTCATGACTGAAAGAGGTCCACTTAGCTTGGAAGCTCACTCTGAAGTTCATGTGCTTGGATTGACTTCCCTCTCTCCCCAATCAACAACTTGTGGAATCCTGATTGATAGGGTGTGACCTACGCCAAGCCGAAATATGGCATTTGTTTTGACAGGTAAATATATCTAAGGAATACTTGTTGCATACACACGACACAAAACTAAAACTGAACAACATGTCTAATATAAGATGATGGTCATATTAACAGAACAACCAGCGTTCAGGCCAGAAACTGAGAGGAAAATGTATGTAGGGGGCGAGGGGTGAGGGCAAGCAGGGGTTTGAGAAAGACGAGAGCCTTGTAAATCAGACAATGACGATTTTGAAGATAAAACCTGGTGCTGAATGGACAACGTCCCTCATCATACCATCTCACCATCTGCTGCAGCCTTTCTGCATCAGTTAGCATTTTCTCCTCTCTCTTTCTCTCTCTCTCTCTCTCTCTCTCTCTCTCTCTCTCCTCTCTCTCTCTCTCTCTCTCTCTCTCTCTCTCTCTCTCATACACACATATGCGAGCGCACACTCACATGCTTTCGCACGCACACATGCACACAAACACACGCACACACACTCTTTCTTTTTCTGTCTCACACATACGCACGCACGCACACACACACACACACACACACACACACACACACACACACACACACACACACACACACACACACACACACAGAGAGAAAGAGAGAGGGGGAGAGAGAGTGAGTAAAACGAAAGCAAATACGCTTTGATCCATTAAGTTCTTACTTTTTTCTCGCTCGCATGATTGCTGAAGAAAAACGGTTGGAGCTAGGGCAAGCAGTTATCAGTAGAATTACACACACACACACACACACACACACACACACACACACACACACACACACACACACACACACACACACACACACACACACACACACACACACACACACACACAACACACACACACACAACACACACACACACACACACACACACACAACACAACACACACACACACACACACACACACACACACACACACACACACACACACGTACATTCGCGCGCACACACACACGCACGCACGCACGCGCACACACGTGCACACATGCATGTACATGCGCGCACTCACTTAAGTACGCACACACGCACGCACGCACTCACACACACTCACACACACACACACACACACACACACACACACACACACACACACACACCGTCATTGAATTAAACAGGACAGAGTGAAAAGTAGAAAAATGAAAAGCAAACAAAACAAAAAAAAAAACTGATACGGAATTGTGGAAATGTTACGATGACCAATTTTTCTTTCTTTCTTTTATTTTCTTTCTTCATTTTATTTTTTAAATCTAAGGGGAAGTTTGATGGAGGGTGGAGTGTGTAAGTGGGCAGTTAACCATTTTTTACAGCCACACGCAAAATTTTCCAAACCATTTGTATTGTCTGAAAGCGTATTTGACAGGCAAATGTAAGCGTATGCACACACAAACCCACACACACACATATGCTTACAGTGTATATGCAGTGTGTGTCTGCATACATGCCAGCGCGCACTGATGACAGACATATACATCAGCATTCACATTCACATTTTGGAGTAAGAGAGAGAGAGAGAGAAATGAGAGAAGGGAGGGCGAAAATGTTCCTGACTGAAAATAGCCACTTGAGATGTGTTTTAAAGCGGTGTGACGCAGACAGGGACTAGGAACGTCGCCTGCAGGAAGAAGAATGGCTGCCATCAGTGTTGCACAGGGACCACAGGGGCCCTTCTCTTGTGAGGAGGGGTTTAACAGAAATCCCCCAAGGAAATGGGGAGAATGAAGAGGGATTAGCAGGGCTCAGGAGGGTGGGGTGTGCTGAGGGGGTTGTGTACACTGTCAGGAGGGCGCTGCGAGCAGTTGCCGGGCTCCATTAGCCACCAGTACAGCAGTCACAAGGGGCGGTGATGAAGAGAGAGGAGTAGGGGAATTAGTTCACAGTGGGCTTTCCCCGCCTGTTGGCACAGTGGGGTCTGTCAGAGCACAAACCTGGCGCTCTTTCTGTAGGCTGGGGGGGGGGGGGAGGTGTAATTGTGTGGAAATGTTACACCCATTGTTAGACTGGGGCAATCACATGGGGCCAGTCTTACAGTTGTGAAAGGGTTCGCTAGTGAAAGTTGGTTCATTTTATTCTTTCCATTTCTTCCTTTTCTCATCATTGTTGTAGTTTTCTTTGTGCCTTTTTCATTATTTATCACCTTCTTTCTTCACGTGCATTTTGTAATGATGTGAAATTTTACAAAACGGTTGCAATCATGAACGCTGATGGTATTCTAGTTTCTGAGTGCGAGTCCTTTTTTAACACTATTTTAAAAAGAGTTCCCATAGCCCAGTGTCCGTAGGGGCAGTGACCTATCAGAGTTCCACAGTGTCTAGGGCACAGCATGATGGAAGACCATCCCATCCCCCTCCTTCTGCTGCCTTTAACGTTCCCTGAACTGAATCAGGTCAGCATTTACTGCTGGTTGGACAGAGAGTTTTCAAGCCAAGACAAATCCGATCCCATGAATGGTTAGAACTCCAGACAGACAGTCAGCTCCACAGGTAAACGTTATAACCATTTGATCCCTCTGATAACGCACCATTGTGTTAGATACCTGTTCATGGTTGGACAAACACAAGTTGAAGCATAGAGAAATGATGACACTTAACCACCCCCTGTGAGTTGATTGCTGTAGCAAAAAAAAAGCCTAAATCCATCACCAACCACCCCAAGGACACTTAAGGCCATCGCGTGGAGCCTTTTGTTTTGCAGTGAAGGAGAGGAACATCGTACAGGTGTATCAAAGGTGGAGCTGCACCGTTGGCATGGAAAAAAAGAAGGAAGAGGGGTCAGGGAAGGAAGGGATCGGGAGTGGGGGGGGGTGGGGGTGGAGCTGGCGCGTTGGAGAGAAAGCAGTTAGTTAGGCCTGTTAGCAGGGTGCAGACTGTGTTGATTGTTTTGTCCGCCTGCTGGAGAGGGCAGGAGGCTCCCCCAGCGCCCCTCAGACATCACATGGGTCAAGGTAGCAGACAGACAGAGAATGGGTTTTTTTTTTTGAGTACTTTTGTTGTTTTCCTTGATCATGTTTACTTCCGCTTTCCTTCCCCTTGTTTTTCTCCCATGCACTGCTTCTTTGTCGTTTTTCTTAACACAGATTGAAAGAGCACAACAGAACCCTTCCTTATTCACTGTTTCTTTGATGTTTTGTGTTCTTCCCATAGGTATAATGGGCATGATGGAAGCCTTTGTTGTCCTAGTCTAGTATGTGTAGCAGGAAATGCTAGTGAAACAGTGGCGGCCAAAAACAAGATTTTTGTTTCCTTTATCATTTAGATAGATACTACGTTATCCCAACCATCTCTCCATACTGCAGGCACACGTGCACACTCTCTCACGCACGCACACACACACACACACACACACACACACATGCAGGAGCACATAAAGAGAAAGAGTGGGAGGGAGGAAGTGCAAATCGTAGGAACAGGAATAATTGCAACCAGTTGCCCTTCACCTTTCTGGCTTCCCCTCCACCAGCTAGAGCAGCAGTTTCCATCCATTTTCAGAGGAAGATCAGCTAATAGAATCAGTTGTTATGAATATGCATGACCTCAGTTTGATTCATCTTTCCGATGAAAAAAAAAAAAGCAGCACTAGCCAGCAGCTGAAGCACAGTGGTTAGCCTTGAGGACCCTAGGCTGGCAGATCCTGGGTTTCTGTCCCTTCGTGGCATATGTTGTGAGATGTTTTGGGTCCGGCCAGCTCCTATCCTGAGCTGAGTGCGCTACAGGTTCCAGTGAGTGGATTGAAGCCACCCATCCAGTGTCCTTGACGCACTGAATGCGTGTCTAAGATTTGTTGAGGTTTCTGTCCAGTCATGCAAATGTCGTTTCTCTCTGGCCAGGTTGACGCTGGAATATACCGAAAAAGGAAGAGTGAAGCACAGCCCTCTTGTGTAATAACAGACCAGAATGGAACTTTATATATCGTTATCTTCTTCATTTTCATTCCCATCATACATTCTGTGGTCCATCACGCCCTGATGTCGTTTCAGTCTCCCTTGGTCTGTGTCCGTTTGTGTCAGATTGTTCAAGTCTTGTTGGGAACTGTCGTTAAGTGGACATGGTTGCCACCCTCCCTAGAGGAATGTCCACTCACGTGGGCTCCAGGTTAAGCAGCTGCTGACATGAAGAAGGAAATCAGTAGTTAGTGTCCTGCGCATGTTGGAAATGAATGGGCACCACTGAACACGACCAAAGTGAACTGGCAGTGGCGAGGGGTCTCCTCTGGTGGGTTGCTTCGTGACGACTTAAAATGATCGCTCCCCGTGGCGTGGGTGTCATTCCTCCGAAGGCAGTGGAAGACGAGACTGGGAGACAGGCGAACCTGATGTCCACAGTCATATTCATACGTCCTGTATGCCGGCAGGTCCAGCATCATCCCAGTGGTGTCGGACCTTCTGTCAGGTTGATCTGTGAACCGGGCCTGCCTGTCGCCCAGTCAGCCGCACAGCTCAGAAGGCGGTCAGAGGAGAACACAAGCTCGGTGCGGATTAATGTCATCGCCTCCGCGCCCCCCCCCCCCCCCCCCCCCCCCCCACCCTCCCCTTTCCACCCATGTGTGTGACGTGTAGTCCCAGTCAGTGGTGGATCAGATGTGAAGTACAGGGTGTAACGAGGAACAGACCAAGTCTGTGGCGCCAGGCGCCGTCTGACCTTATCCTGTCATCAAGGTCATCGGGGACTTCCGATCGTCCAGAACTCGGGGTTGCTGCCATTGTCTGCTTTTCTCTCAGTGTGTATGTATTTGTGTGTGTGCGTAGTTTGAGTGTGTTTGTGCGCATATGCGTGTGTCTTTGTATGTGTGTGTGTGCGCGCTCGCATCAGCGCATATTTATGATCTAAAGACGAGGAACATAGCATCATGATGCTACTCTCCTTGTTTGTGTTTAGTTCATGAATATGAATGGCTGTTGAGTAACGTCGTGGCCATGCCTATTGGGGGTGGCATCAGGATGTGTAAGAACTGACGGAGTGACAGCAGGGTGATGCTTTGGTCAGCGCTCCAGTTCCAAGCGTAACATTAGAACGATGACTGTTAGGATAACGTGGATGATCGATAAATAAGATCAAGGTATTCATCGTGAGAGTAATTCCGCATCCCCCGATCGAGTATTTCTTGTACGTGCAAAGCATGAAGCAAGCAAACAAGCAAGCAAGCTCTCTCTCTCTCTCTCTCTCTCTCTCTCTCTCTCTCTCTCTCTCTCTCTCTCTCTCTCTCTCTCTCATCATTGTAATAATCATTTCTGACATTCGTATCATAATCATCATTACCATTGTTGTCCAGTTGTTTGCTGTTCTCATCAATATCATCTCACAAGGAAACCTTGTGGAGGATGAATTATGTTTATAGGGGAATTGGGTTGGAGGCTTGTATGTCATCTCACTAGCGTCAGCATAAAAGGTGTTTTGTTTGTTTTTCCTTTCAACAGGATGAGGTACCCTCCCTTCCCCATCCCACAGCAAGGGAGATAATGACTTTGCTTGCTATAACAAGAATAGTCAACTGCAAGTGGAAAAAAACACAAAAATGTGTGTGTGTGTGTGTGTGTGTGTGTGTGTGTGTGTGTACACATCAGCACACACCCGTTTTACGTTCTGCGTTAAGCGTCGACACTTTGAGAGAGAGAGAGAGAAGGGTGGGGGCGGGAGGGGGGGGGGGGGGGGGCACTTAAGGGTCGACTGTTATCCACCTTTGCACAGTAGGGCTCCCCACGATATCACCCGCTTGTCAATGAACTGTCCACTTCACACCATTTTGTCGGGATTGGAACGCTCTCTCTCTCTCTCTCTCTCTCTCTCTCTCTCTCTCTCTCTCTCTCCTGTTCATATACTGCTGAAATCTCTCTCTCTCTCTCTCTCTCTCTCTCTCTTGTTCATGTACTGCTGAAATATGTGTTTGAGGGTGGTAATGAAGTTGAAAGTGTGCACATGTCCTATTTGAATCCTTGACGAATGTTGACGGGGTTTGGGAGCCCACTACGGTGTGTATGATGACCTAGAGACAGCCTGTTTCTCCCGATTCTTGAGCAAACTACATCCGTTTTGGGTGAAAATGATGGACATTGGGTAGTCATAGATTACCATTTGAAGTTCACTATTGTTATTGTAAACTAACGAGTTATTGGCTAGATTTAACGTCGCGAGGTAGTCATAGATTAGCATTAAAACGTTATTATTCTTTTCGTTAATGTATCTGTTGTCTTAAAAAATAAGCTTCTTACTTATTTTCTGGAATACAAAAGTTATTAGTAAAACAAAGTAGCGAATTAGTAGTTATGGGAAAGCATTGTACTTGACTATTCCAAATTGAAGTTTTTCAGCACTAATCAAGAAATAATGAGAATGAGCAATCACAGATTACCATTCCAGTCTTATCCGCTTTTATGTTAGATTCGTTTATCAGTGAATTGAAAACAGTTGATCGACAAGTATTAAGGAGAAAGGACAATCAAAGAGAACCAAGCAATACTAACAAAACGGTGTGTCATCTGGACATTGATGAAAGAAACAGCAGCTGAGAGCTACAGATAGTTGTAGTGTTACAGATTAGTAGATTTGAAGAAAAAAGAAAAAAGGCATTGAGAACATCGCAGAGTTGGTACTTTGAAGCCGAAAATAGCTTGCAATTAGCAAGATTCGCATGATCGAATTCAGAGCAGTAAGTTAAGGCTTATGGGGTAGTGTTTTGGGGTGGTATACGGTAAGGAACCATACGCTGAAGCTGTGTTACTAAAGCAGACCAGAGTGGTTCAGTCCAGCAGTGCTAGCTACTGCTTTAAAAAAAACACACACACACACACACACACACACACACACACACACACACACACACACACACACACACACACAGAATGACAAAAGGATGTGTAACTTTTATGAAGACTCGATATAGATGACATCTCTTTGTTGCTGTGTTCTCCAAGAAGACTGAAATTATACTTATTCAAGCTAAATGATATCATTCACTACATACTTTTAGATTTCATTTACATATGCAGCATGAATATGTTATTTCACATAAGTTTACTGACAGGGAGAGAGACTGGCGCACTGTGCTCCCCTGTCCTCAGTGTTGCACGCAGTGATGCTAGTCAGCGGTGGAGGCTGAAAGCGAGAGGTGACAAGCACACAGACACTTCGCCAACACACCAGGCGCATCACACCAACCATTGACACATCACAAGTTTACACTTATAAGACCATGAAAGGACTACATAGTGCGAATTTTAGGGATGGGGGATGTCTTTGTCCCTTATTTTTTTTGTTGTTGTTCTTTTTTCTCCTGTGAACGGATTTGAACTTCCATCACCGGTCATTCCCTCCCCGAGCTATCCTTGTGTGTGGTAGTGGTGTGTCTACACCCAACAATTCGGAGCCAGCATCTGACTAAAACAATTTCGAATTCAGTATCTCCGGTCTCTGCCTTCCTCGGTCCCCACTCGTCTCTCCTCTGATTCTTTCTGTGCACCCTGTGATTACATCATCATCAGACTGCAGTGCTTGTCCAGTTAGTCACAGAACCCCACTTTCATTTCGTCCCGTGAGAAAGTTATATGCCTGTGATCCCAAACGAATGCTTACGGCACCACTTCGCCTAGCACAGATGCAGACAGAGCACACAGACTATAAACAAAGACGCAAATGCAGACACAAGCACGGAACAAAGAAGGAGGGTATGTCTCTTTGTTCCTTCTGTGTGCTTTGCGTCTTCATTACAACTAGGCGTATCCATGTCGTCTTCATTACAGCTAGGCGTATCCATGTCATCTTCATTACAGCTAGATGTATCGATGTCGTCTTCATTACAGCTTGGCGTATCCATGTCGTCTTCATTACAGCTAGGCGTATCGATGTCGTCTTCATTACAGCTGGGTGTATCGATGTCGTCTTCATTAGAGCTAGGCGTATCGATGCCGTCTTCATTAGAGCTAGGCGTATCGATGTCGTCTTCATTAGAGCTAGGCGTATCGATGCCGTCTTCATGAGAGCTAGGCGTGTCGATGCCGTGAGCAGTGTTGGTTTGGAGTTGTGGGCGGATTACTGTTTCATGATGGGAGCAAGAGTTACCCTTCCTGTTAGTTATTTACTGTTCATTTGTTCGTTGCCTCTTTCAAGTTTCCCAATTTCTCTGTTGTCTTTCGTTCTGTCCTTTTCAAAGTGAGGTGACTGTAGGCGGTAATTTGCCAGATAACAGAGACAAACAAATAACAAGACAAAAGGCGACGCGTTTTGACCTCTTAGGTTTTCTTCCGGGAAGATAAAACAACATCCAGGACAATGAAAAAGAACGAGCCATGGCCCATCTTGCGTCGAATTGGAGAGGATAAGTGATTGCTCGTTCTTCGTTTTCATTGTCTTGAATGTTATTTGTCTTGCCTGAAGAAGAAGACCTAAGAGGTCGAAACGCGTCGTATTTTGTCTTGTAATTTGTTTGCCCTGTTATCAGGCGGATTTACTTTGAATTCCTTGTAACATTTCGTTCTGTCGTTTTTTTGAAGTGTGTGTGTGTGTGTGTGTGTGTGTGTGTGTGTGTGTGTGTGTGTGTGTGTGTGTGTGTGTGACTTGTGTTCATTTGACTTTTCTAAAGATACGAACAAAAACGAAAACGACAGAGAGAGAGAGAGAGAGAGAGAGAGAGAGAACTGTGTTCTCACTGCCTCAGATCTGCTACTGGCACTGGCCACCTGTCTGCCATACGATACCCGATGTCTGTTTCCCATCACATGCTCTCCCATCTTCTTTTTGACCATCATATTCTCCATATTCCGTCTGTCACAACAAAACCCTTTGACCAAAGGTCCGTCTCATATCAGGGTTCCATGACATGGAATGCATTTCACCATCAGACACCCCACCTTTACTGCCTCTGTTAATCTCTGAAGATCCATTTGTTTCGACTGGACTCTCTTCCTTTTACCTGCAGTTTCCCACATTTGCATCTATGCTGTGAATGCATCTCGTGTGCGTTTACGTGTGTGTGTGTGTGTGTGTGTGTGTGTGTGTGTGTGTGTGTGTGTGTGTGTGTGTGTGTGTGTGTGTGTGTGTGTGTGTGTGTGTGTGTGTGTGTGTGTGTGTGTGTGTGTGTGTTAATCAGTACAACTTTGAGTTATTCTGACAATAAATTGGTTTCAGTCAGTCAGTGTGTGTGTGTGTGTGTGTGTGTGTAAAGGTGTACAGGGGAGAGAGCTGAATCCGTACTAGTGTTAGTGTGTGTTTAAGGGTGTTTTTTTTTATACCTCAGAGCAGTGGCTGTCTGACGCTTGAAACGATGAGGGGGAGAGGGTGGGCCAGAATTCCCAGTTTTTAATGTGCTTTCCTCTAGTTTTCATTTTTCTTTGCAAGTATCGTGCATCTTAGTAAGCGCAAAGGGTCACGTAAAGAAGAGAGGCTCATTAAGCCTTCATTTTCATTATGTTCATTATAATTATTATCCAAGACGTAACAAAGTCAGCGCCAAGAAGGAGAGACGGTCGGTCTTGGTGGAGGGTGGGGGTGGAGGAAAAAAACGTTGCCTAATTAGAAGAGGCGAGCTAAAAGAGCGAGGGGGAATGGCAAATACATGGAGAGGCAGACATGCGGAAAGTTGGCATGTACTTTCTTGAGAAACGGTGTCACTTATTTGCATGGATCAGAAGAAGGTCAAGCGGTAGTGTGTTTTCTTAGAATGACCTGACCTTTGAAAAATGCGCGCTGCAGTAATTGGTAGAGGGTCATTAATCTGGGCATTTTGTTGAGGGCCGTCATTCTCTGTCTCATAACAGGCTTGATTGGACCCCGGGCAGTGACTATTCGGTGTGTTAGTAGAGGTAGCTGCTCCTCCGGAACAAAACGGTCAAACCGTGTGACTGTTGTCCTCCTTATTCAGTAAACATGTGCCATAGTTAAGGATACCTTCACCATGTTCTTCATTCAAATCTGTCGTCTTGGGTTGACCCAAGTTTCATCACTCTCTATGGAATGGTGCATGAAAACTACAAGCAATAAAAAAAAATGGCACCCAATAAAGGGATACAACCGCTGCTCATTGAAGCCACTTATGGAAATTGCGTACCAAGTCGGGTGCTGTTACTGACTGCGAATTGATGTTTCATGTACATTTTGTCTGTTTGGAAAGTGGATATTTCCACGTGCATTTTACTAATTCGTAACATCTTTGTAAACTGTGTGCAAGATTCGTTCAACGGTTTGGTATTCTCCTTCCTCCTCTCTCTCTCTCTCTCTCTCTCTCTCTCTCTCTCTCTCTCTCTCTCTCTCTCTCTCTCTCTCTCTCTGCTCTCTGTCTGTCTGTCGTCTGGTCTGGTCTGTCTGTCTGTCTGCCTGCCCTCTCTTCTCTCTCTCTCTCTCTCTCTCTCTCTCTCTCTCTCTCTCTCTCTCTCTCTCTCTCTCTCTCTCTCTGTTAGTGTGTGTGTGTGTGTGTCTGCGTGTGTGTGCGTGTGTGCGTGCACGCGCACGTGCGTCTTTGTGTCTCCTTCATTTCTCTAGTTGACAGTCTTTGTCGCACATACACAGGACGAGGACTACGATGACGTGAGAGAGTGTTGTTGTTTCAGAACGGGCAGATGGTGTGCGAACGACAGGACCCCGAGGAGAGCTGTGCGCCCTTGAACTGCCCGGCCTCCGAGAGGCTTCAGATCCAGGGACAGTGCTGCCCGGTCTGCAAAGGTCAGAGCCACTCCCCCTTCCTTGCCACTCTCTGTCCTACCTTCTTCATGTAAAACATAGTGAGAAAAGAGGTGTGTGTGGCGATGGTGGTGGTCGTTGTCTTGTCGTTTCTGCTGTTTCTTTTTGTCTGCTGCTTTTTATGAGCTTTTGGCACCGCCGGCGGCGTCTGCTGCTCCTCTTCTCCCTGCTGCTGCTGCTGCTACTACTGGTTAAGTTCGTGTGACTATTCATTGTTTTGTCTATCTGACCATGATCAGTGCTGCATCTGACTGCTGGTGGTGGTGCTGCTACCCCTGCTGCCGCTACTACCACTGTCATTGCTAGTTCAGGTATTGCTACCCCATTTACTCATGCTGGTGTCATTGCAACTACTGTAACGGATACTGCAGCTACTGTTCCCGCTGCTGCTGCTGCTGCTGCTACTGCCACTACAAGGACGTTGACGACGACGATGACGATGAACTTTTATCACTAAAGGGCACTGTGGGGATGACAGATCTTCGCCAAGGTGGCATGGAGTCTGAATCTGCCATTGTCCAGATCTGTACCCGCACTCTTCAGGTCCGTCCGAAGACCACGTTCTGTCTGTCCACCAAGCTCAGTACAAAGCGGTGCTGTTGGTTTGTCTGTCCAAAGCTTACAAAGCGGTGCTGTTGGTGTGTCTGTCCACCAAGCTCAGTACAAAGCGGTGCTGTTGGTTTGTCTGTCCACCAAGCTCAGTACAAAGCGGTGCTGTTGGTCTGTCTGTCCCCCAAGTTCAGTACAAAGCGATGCTGTTGGTTTGTCTGTCCCCCAAACTCAGTACAAAGCGGTGCTGTTGGTCTGTCTGTCCCCCAAACTCAGTACAAAGCGGTGCTGTTGGTTTGTCTGTCCCCCAAGTTCAATACAAAGCGATGCTGTTGGTTTGTCTGTCCCCCAAACTCAGTACAAAGCGGTGCTGTTGGTTTGGCGTCATCTCGCTGAACGGACTTCAGATCTACCCTTTAATCCGGATCCCAGACCCAGGATCTGCACTCAGAGTTTCTGGCTTCGTCCATGAGCCACATGTCAACGTTTAACAGCAAAGTTCTGATGTCGTTTTTGCACAGTCTTGTTGACAGGGAGACAGGTAAACTGACAGATACAGGTGAAAACAAAACCTTCTTGTCGGAGGTCGTTAGAGTATGACACGGAGTGAACCAAGCCAAGGACCGTTCAGTTAAAAACCCAGGAATAACCACAACCATTTGTACCCCAGCTTTAGGCAGCTCCAGACCATTCGGGCAGACAATACTTTGGCGTTTCCCACAGCCTGTCATGTGATGTTGTTTGCAGACCAGCAGACCGCGGAAGTCCTATCAAAGAAATAAAAGGTTCACAAGAATAAAGCCAAACCGAGATCCACTGTAAGGAACATTGCCGTCCATTTACTCCGTGGAATAAAACAGCAGGAGATACAGTGGATGGGGGTTTGCTTTATTTCTTGACTTTCCATCAAGAAATCGGAAAGACTTGTTGACAGGTGCAAGTGAATAAGGTAGGACCACTCCGAACTTCCGACAGTGGGTCTCTTCAAAGCGAGGTGACCATTGCCTGGCGTTCACCTATTGGATGACTTCACAGTTGTGGAGTGTGTTCCTTGCAGTGTCAGCGTCAGCTCTGGCAGTTTGATTTCATTTCACTTATGTGTTTGTGATTATATATTTGTTTTTTATTTAATTTGCTGGTTGTCTTGGTCGTTTACTTGTTTGCTGGTTGTCTTGGTGAACAGACCCAGTGTCTAATCGCCTCAGACTTGTGGCTCTGTCAGTCAGTGGTGGCTTTAGTGAACTGGCGGTTATCTGGCTGTTTTGACAGCCTGTCTACAGAACACGCCCTTACCGCTGCTCTCTCTCCGTCCTTCTACTGTGCCCCCAGGGCGTTCACCTCAGATAATCCCTGCCTTCTGCTGACAGCTTCTCTGTGAACTGTCTCGCCTCTCCTCCCGCCGCTCCTATCGCTTCCTGCACAGAGAGAGAGAGAGAGAGGGGGGGGGGGAGAGAGAGAGAGAGAGAAAGCGAGCCGCGGGGCTCTGATTAATAAGCTTAGAGGACGTCGCCGTGATCGGGCATGGTGATTTAATGGTACAGCGCTGGACAGCGTGAGGACATTGCCCTGGCTCTTCCTTCAGAAGTGAAAGGGGAGATAACGTCGTGACTCTCATAGAAATGAAGTGTATGGTGGTTTGATGAAGGAGATGTAGAATGAACAGGTAGCCTGACACACCATGCTGCTTCAGACAAGCACATGGGTAGAAGACTCCAGTGTTCTTCTGTTCCCAGTTCCACGACGTACAGACAGCAGACCACACGTGGAGGGGTTTCTTTTTGTAAAGTTTTATTCCTCACAAACAGCGACTTTGAAGGATAGAGTCAGAGTTGATTAGGAAAAAGAAAAGATAATAGAACACAAGAGGAATACGGAGTAGAGAGGGTGACAAAGATTTCCTATGCTAGTCTTCCTCACAAAAAGGAAGGACGGAAAAAAAAGGGGAAGAAACATCAGCGATTCACCTCTGCCTTCTCAATCTTAGACCCACTGAATGAAGTAAATCAAAATCAGACTTGGTATTTGGGAAGCGGAATCAGACTTGGTATTTGGGAAAAGAAGTGTAGTGAAGAGAGGAAAAGAAAGGCTGGGGTGTGGAGGGTAATGACGAGACGACTCCTACGCCCACACAGTCGCCCAAACCCACAAAATCGAACGACAGACAACATGACCATGGTCACAGGCTTGAAATGTGAACATGATTAACAGCTTTTGTCGCGTGAATGATTCTCGTCCAACGCCCAAACTGCAAATGTTGAATCGATCGCAGGAAAAAAAATCCAGGGAAGAGAGCTTCGGCAGAATATAGTAAATTACTTTATTCAAAGCCCAGCCTACAGCGACGGCGGCATAACACACAGGCAAAATGTCCGCGGAAACCTCGGAACAACAATCAGTCTTTAAAATGAGGGAAAGGGAAGGCGGGGAAAGAATTCTTCAAAGGGTGTCTGCTGGCCTCAGTACACTTGCATCGGAACAGCTGGGGAACAGTGCAACCCGATTGTCCCCCACCCACATCCCGGGTGGCGTCCAGAGGTCTCCCACCACCATTCCAAGAGGGCTGGAACAAAGGGGTGATAGAGTCTCTCCCCCCCTCCCCCCACCCCCCTGATCACTCTTCTTAGTTCTCCAGTACATGTTTGTGGTTCTTGTTCAGTGTTCTTAGCTTTTCCTTCCTCGTTCGTTCTGTGTTCTCTTCTGTCTCTGTCTGTCCGTCTCTCTCTCTCTCTCTCTCTCTCTCTCTCTCTCTGGCCTTTTTATGCCCAGCGAAGATCGCTCACTGAAGGATTTGGGCCGGCCAAAACGGAGTGAAGTAATGTGGTCACGCTGTAGAGGGTTCAAACCCCCCTATCACATCTAATGGTGCTCCTGCTTGACGGTTGCTGACATGAGTAGTACAGCATTTTCCAAACTTAAACTGTTCTCAAGAGAGAACTTGTAAAGGAAGAGTATTCGTTGAAGTGTCACACATTATATCGCACAATGGTTTGAACACTTAAGACGTGCGATCGTATGCAAAACAACCCGTCTAGAGTAAACAGTCAGTCGGCTCTTGTGTCCATCAGACCACCAGGGTAATTGTAGACCAAAATAGTTGATAGACTGCACCCCAAACAAATGTGATAATGATAATGATTATTTATGGCGCGTAATCTTACATAAGCCCTAAGTGCTTACAAATACAGAAAAAAAAAACATAAATGAAATCGATAAGAAGATAAATATAAGCACCGTGCGCCTACACGCACATCACACACACACTCTCTCTCTCTCTCTCTCTCTCTCTCTCTCTCTCTCTCTCTCTCTCTCTCTCTCTCTCTCTTACACACACACACGCACACAGGGCACACACAGCCGCTATGTAAACCAGTCGTCGCGGCGTTAGCCTCGCGGTTTCCCGGCTGGGAGTGTCATGAGTTCGATTCCCATCAGAGCCATTTATCGGTGTGTTTGTTTTGCTCCGACCGGCTCCTATCCCAGAGTTGTGTCTGGTATGGCCTCAGCTGGTAGGACTGGGGCCACGCAGTCCTGTTTCATCCACTCAGAGGATGCGTCTCTCAAAAGTGTTGATGAAATTTCTCGGCCAGCGCTACAAGAGCCTGTGTCTCTCTGGCCTGGTTGACGCCGAGATATTGTGAAAATAAGCGTAGAGTACAGCCCTGTCATACCATCTGAGACTAGAATGGGAATCTGATTCATTATCTTCATCATCCTCGTCCTCATCGATCAGCATGCAAAAAGTTCCAGTCTGTGGCCCTTCATTCTCTGCCCTCATGGTGACCTCACTTTCGATTACCTCTCTGCATGTCTGTGATCTTGGGTTGGTTCTGTGTGGGGTCACTGTTATCGGCTTGTTCATGGGTAACGTCGTTGGACTTGGTGGTGCGTTCCTGCGGGAGAGCTCACGCACGCCGGCTCCACGACTAAGCAATGATTGTCGTCAGTAGGGGGCTTAGTAAGGTGGTGTCTTGTGTACATTGGGTCAGAGCAGGCGTCACTGAACACCCCCAAAGTGACTCGCCATCAGTGCAGTGTCTCCACTGGAGGGTTGCCTTATGACTTGACATCGACTGATCGCTGGATGCCGCCACTGTTGTTTTTGGTGACCAGACTGTGGCTGTGGATGGGGGATCGGAATTAGTGGCGTGGTTGCAATGTCTTCAAGGTGGCACAGAGCAGAAGATGCGACGGGGAAAAAAACATCTGCTGTTCAACCTCACGTAACCAAAATCTTCATTGAAGCGGGGAGAGATACGCAGTCAACAGTTAACAAAGAAGGTAGATGTCTTTCCTGAAATAAATCATTTGAAGGGACTTAATTTCAAACCAGTGGTGAGCTCGGTATCCATTTACCTAAAACGTATCCAGTCGAGGGGCACGCAGAACGAACAAGGGAAACTTTCCTTGAGAAAAGGAAAGCTGCAGGCTTGCCTGTGTCTGTTCACCTGACATGGGGGAAGTGTCCTTGTCCTGTGTCCCTCTCGTGCAATGGATGTCACAGCACGGCTCCTCAGGTGACGGCAGTGATGACCGCCACAGCTGAGGCAGCCGGAGGGAGGTGAGACTGAAGGTGTGTGACGTCAGGCTGTGTTGTTTCAGGGACGGACTTCTGCTCTCTGGGTCACGAGTGTCACCGTAACGCCAGCTGCGTCAACCTGGCCACGCAGTACGCCTGCCAGTGCCACCCGGGGTTCCAGGGAGACGGCAAGCATTGTACAGGTCAGTATCGGTGTGAACGGACTCCAGCGCTTCGGAGCAGCACACAGTTCTTTTAGATAGGCTAAAAAAAGTAGCTATATTCATACAGAAGTAGCTACGTTCATACAAGTGGGGGTCAAGCGTTGCTGGGGGCGGGTGGGTAGGTGTCCCAAATGCCAGGTCCAGAAGCCCGTTTAGGCCTGGTGAGGTCCAGGGAAGGTAAGGTAAGGTAATGTTGCTTACAGCCCAGCCGACCGACCGCAACAGGCCATATTAGGGCTGTCACCGCGTTGAGGTCCAGGGGAAACGCCGCGGTTAGAGGGGCTAGAGGCCTTCGTCCTCTTGTCGCTGATGGTCAGTTATTTAGGGTACACCGAAGGCCTGTCCTGGAAGCTAACAAAGTGCCTGTTCGTTAGGTTTGTCTGTGTACATCTGTTTCTTTGGGGGCAGGGAGGGGGGTCTGAGCGTCCAAACTCCCCACCCCCTTACCTCCTTCGACCAGTCTCCTTCCCCCATCCTCTCCCTCCTCCCTGCCTGGCAATGCTTTTTGACATAGACACAGATGTGCTTCGAGGTAGTGTTGTCTTTTGCCTCTCGAAACACTATGGGCAGCAGTCTCACTGGGTTCATCGTTGAACGCAGGTTTTTGATCTGTCCGGGAGAGTGGCAGTCAGTGACATGGGGAAGACGGGGGTACTGCTGGACTCTGCCTGTGTCTGGGACTGTGCTGTCGCTGGCACTGTCAGATACACTTGGAGCAGTAGGTCAGCAAGGAGAGGCTTTGTTTCGTCTGGTTCTTGACAAGCCAGTGTGCTGTATATGGTCATCGTGAGCTGATGTTTTTCTAGGGATGTACAGCCGTTAAACACTGCAGGGGAATAACCGTGGTAGGAGAAGGGTGTGTGTGTGGTGGGGATGGGGGGAGGTGAATGGAGTGGTGGTAAGGAAACCCAAATTTCAGGACTGCAATGATTGCAGAATAAGGGGAATTTGTTAGGTACAGTTGTTTGTTTGTGTTTTGTTTTTGTTCTTCCTTATCTTTTCCTTCTTTTTTTCCTTCCAGTTCTTTTGTTTTTATTGTTCTTGTACTTCTTCGTTTTTCTTTTTGTCCATGTTCTTTCTTCTTTCCCCCCTTTTCTTCTTTTTTCTTCTCCATTTCTCTCCCTCTGTCTTCTCTCCAATCCCACTCCCACCCCCTTCCACATCTTCCCGTCCTTTTTCTAATCCATCTGTTTTTCCCCCTTCTTCGGAAAAGGCTCAGATCAGATAGAAGAGCTAACTAGCTTACTGATGGGAAGAACAAACCAAAGCAAACTAAAACCCAAAACAAGCTGGTGGTGTGGGGAAAAAAGACAGATAGAGCCAGGTTATTCTGGAGAGAAAACGTGATCTGTGCGGTCTGTTATTATCAGACTGTCAGGGCCTGTGGAGTCAGTGTGGTGTTGTGACGGTGTCAGCCAAGGCAAACACGGCGCTGGACAGGTGTTTGGAGCGGCTGTCCTGGCTGTTCCTCAACGTTTTTCAGCTACTTCCTGTGTGCTGTTGTGGTCCTTGCTGACTTCCGCCCATGTTTGTGTGCAATAAAGACAGCCTTTTCCAGTGTCTGCGTTCAGTGCGTACTTCTTCCCGGCTCTGTGTTCGATGTTGATAGCTTTTTCCTGCAGGTTTTTGTTCTGTAAGGACACATTCTTTTCCTGTCAGTACAGACAACGTCTTTCCGTGCTTGTGTCCAATGCGGCAGACAGCTTCATCCCAGGTTTGTGTTCAGTACAGACTACTTGTCACCAGACCAGGACCTGTCAAAAGCAGTGCTTTCGGACCTCCCTGCCCTGTCGCCGTACAAGCACCAAAATGCAAAGAGTGACGGAGGCGCCGTAGATTGTGTGTGCGCGTTACGGGTACATGGAAAGTGTATGAAAGTTCCAACTATTGAATTCTTTGGGGGGGGTGGTTGTTCAATACACAATGCTGGGCCAGAGACGACTTCCTCTCAGATGTGCATCAGAAACACGTTAATTGTTTTTTCTACGTAAATCGAGACCAGGCTTATGATTGCCATGCTTCATATTCATCGTGTCTTCCCATCGATGGACAACGTGCTCAGAAAGGAGATTAGTTCCGTGTTTAAGAGTCCTACAGGTCTCTGCTTTGCACAGACAACCCTGTCGCTTCCTGCCCGTGTGTCTCAGACACTTTACCACAGTGCAAATGAGACCATGTCCTCCATTCCTGCTCGTGACGCTCGTGGGTCACGCTCATCACCGTCCTTGACATGCCGCAGTGGTCGCCTTGCGTGGTAATGGACACCTCGCCAGTCGGTGAATCCTGGGGATCAGCGGGCACCTGCGCAGGGAAAGGTGATCTGTTCCCACGGCACCCGGCGTCTGCCTGAGGTGTGAGGAGAGCAGGCCCACAGAGCCGTCCATGCTGCCACTGAACGGAGTGCGGCTGGCCTCCCACACCTGTTGTTTCGTAAGTGTCTCACAGTCTTGGGTGCGTTTTCCCAGTCTTCACTGCTGCCCAGCCATTCCTACAAGTCCCAGTCAGCTCCGTCGCCACGCAGACATAAAAAGTCCTGTCACAAGGACAAATATAGTATAAAGTGACGGTATACACGTTGGCTGTGTAGGTCAGCTCCTGACATGGTAGCTGCCCTGTTAACATTCTTTACCCCAGATAAAAAAAAAAGTAAGGCGTGTTCAGGGCTTGATATTTCGCTCCCCAGATTTTTTTTTAACCGAAAAAAAGAAGCAAAGAAATACGGAAGGAAAGAGGTGACCAACAGTACCTCTTGGCAAAGAGACGTTACAGGATGGAGCGTTGGGGTCTGTGTTGCACGGTGCTCCTCACTGCCTGCCGGCCAGGTGACAGCAGACACGCTGGCATGTTCTACATGGGGACGAGAGAAAAGATCAAACATTTTTTACAGCAAAGACAGGCGAAGGGGTCACAAAGACGGCGACACACCAGGTGATGATGAAGGAAAGGTGGAGAGCATGGTCAGCGACATGAACAGACACGACAGGCACGTAACCCTTGCATGTAGAGATGCGGTTTCTGCTGAAAGACCCCTCACCTTCCCCACAAGAGGATCTTATGTGGCTAGCCTATCCAGAACAGGGAGGCCATGTTTAGAAGAAAGGTTAGCGCCAACTTTACTTCACAGCTCGTTCACCCTCTCGGTGCCAGTCCAAGCGCGTCTTTCTGTGCGAGCCAGTGAGATGGCCAAGGACCAGCGTCATGCAGTCGGCTCACCCTGACGGGACTTTGTCTTGGGCATGGTGGCCCAGTGTGTAGAGGTCCTGGCAATGCAGCGAAAGGATCTGGCAGGGACCGGGGAGGGTCAGTGTCACCCATGTTGGACTCAGCATGGCAACAGAGTCTGGTGCTTCAAAGCGTTGTCTCTGGCTGAACCAGAGTAGGGAATGGGTGCAGAGGTGTGGGGTGGGGGGTAAAGTTGTTAACGTCATGGCTCTTCACTTTCCTCAACTTCTGATATTGAGAAACTTTAAACAATATCAACGTACACATCTCCAAACTCTCTCTCTCTCTCTCTCTCTCTCTCTCTCTCTCTCTCTCTCTCTCAAACACAGAGATACTCATTGACACTCATATACAAACGCACGTGCACACGTGCTTGCAGGCTACTTAGTACCCTAAATATTTATCACCCTTTCGCGCGTGGTGAAAATGCACAAAAGGGAACAAACGCGCCGAGTAGACACGCGTTCCCAAACTCACTGCCTAAGGTAGATGTACTACCAAAGAGCAGCCTCCACGCATAGGTGGAATGGGGGAGAGAGAGAAGAAAGGGGAGTGGGAGGGAGAGAAGAAAGGGGAGTGCATGGGAGGGTTGTGTGTGTATGTGTGTGTGTGTGTGCGCGCGCGCGCCTGCACGTGCGTGCATGAGTGTTTGAATATGTTTGGTGGTTTTGTCCTAGAAGAGGACTGTGTTTGAAGCGAACTAATGTTCCCCTCTCTGCCGATTGTGTACCAGTACCCTGCTGTTTATGCCGCTGTGACTTCTGTGGTCCTGGGTCAGCGGTACTGTGGACTGCAGAGCTGAACAGGGTCATGGTGTTCACCCCAGTGATTGCAGGATAGCCTTGTGCTGCCTGTTTCACTCCCTCACTCCCTTCCGCCCCTCCTCCCTCCCCGCCCTCTCTCTCTCTCTCTCTCTCTCTCTCTCTCTCTCTCTCTCTCTCTCTCACTTTGATTGGAAGATAGCGTCGCGCTCTGTCTCCTTCCCTCTCTGTCTGTCTGCCCCTCTCTCTCTCTTTCTCTCTCATACCTCCTCCCCTTTGCCCCCCCCCCCCCACACACACACACACACACACTCACAAATACACTATCACATGTACAAACGCACGTTCGTGCACATACACACACAAACATGCATAATCAGATGTACACACGCTCATCTACGCAGGCACTCCCGTGCGCGCGCACGCACACACACACACACAACACACACACTCACTCTCTCACACACACACACACACACACACACACACACACACACACACACACACACACATATCCATATACCACCACCACCACCAACAACAACACACACACACACGCACGCACGCATACACACCCATACACCACCACCACCACCAACAACAATACACACACTCATACTCACACACACGCGCACACACACGCACGCACGCGCACACACACACACACACACACACACACACACACACACACACACACACACACACACACGTGCGCGCACGCGCGCTTTGGCTCAGGGAGATAACGGGAAGAACAAACAGATAGATGGGAAATTCAAACTGATAGACGGGTTATTATCTGTGCGTTTGAAGTTGAAAGTAGCAATAGATGATAGATGTTGTGACGATGGTTTGCTCGGAAGTGCGAATGATGAGAAAGTCCAGAAGGAAGGAAATGCATCACTACACACAGCAAAAGGGAAAAGTCCTGCCTTGTTTGACCCTGTGCTTTCCTTGTTTGTTCTGATCCCGGACAGGTGCTCCCTTTCGTTTTATTCTGTGATTTGACAGCTCGTGTCCAAGGCAGGCCATCTGCGTTCGTGTGTGTACCGTGGAAGTGTGTGTCTGCAGGATAAGAGTGAAAGTGTGTAGGATAGCCTAGTGTAGTGCTAAGAACACTGCACCAGAAGAGCTGAGACGAAGCGGGAGCCCTGAATTCACAGCCAATTTGACTCAGCCGTCACCCAGCGCGACCTGCTCATCCTGCCGGCCCCCGGGCCCAGCTTGACCGTCCGACCCCACGCTCCTTATCCATCGCTTAGGTCATGGGGTCAAACCTGCCTTGAGCCCGAGGTGCCCACTGCTCAGAGGACTGCCATGACTGCAGGTGGTGTGGTGGAACTCTGCCCCACTACCTGCCCGCTGAGGTTGTCCTCACCCTCAGGCACACGCCTCAGGGTGCATACAGTACGGTCACCTACACCGGCATGACTGAACTGAGAGACAGGTTGTCCTCCCCCTCAGGCACACGCCTCGGGGTGCACACAGTACGGTCACCTACACCGGCATGACTGAACTGAGAGACAGGTTGTCCTCCCCCTCAGGCACACGCCTCGGGGTGCACACAGTACGGTCACCTACACCGGCATGACTGAACTGAGAGACAGGTTGTCCTCCCCCTCAGGCACACGCCTCGGGTGCACACAGTACGGTCACCTACACCGGCATGACTGAACTGAGAGACAGGTTGTCCTCCCCCTCAGGCACACGCCTCGGGGTGCATACAGTACGGTCACCTACACCGGCATGACTGAACTGAGAGACAGGTTGTCCTCCCCCTCAGGCACACGCCTCGGGGTGCACACAGTACGGTCACACCTACACCGGCATGACTGAACTGAGAGACAGGTTGTCCTCCCCCTCAGGCACACGCCTCGGGGTGCATACAGTACGGTCACCTACACCGGCATGGTGACTGCACTGAGAGACGTTCGCCAACGTGTGTGAAAACAGATGCGTGCAGTCACCCACCTGTACACTCGCGCGCGCCAGTTGACAATCACACAGCGCGTGCTGCCGTGCATGCAGACACCTTATTGTGGCACAGGTCATGCCCTGCCTTTTCTTTGTGTCAAGTGACTATGAAAGCAAGGCCTCGTCATCATATATTTATAAATGTGCGGAGTCAAAACCACGCGAGAAGGATCTTGACGATTTGAAACGATGAAGCTGCTCCATCACTTGTATTCACCCGCTGCCTGACTCATTGTCGGCTGTGTTGAAGCCCTCATTTCCGACAGTCTCCCGAGCGCTGTTGTCCTGGTGGGCCTTCTGATGCGCAACATTCTCAGCGACTCGCAAGTTGTTAACACGCAATTCCGATCCAGCACCACAGCCTGAAACGACCTGGTCACCTGTTGTGAACCAGTGACAAAGATGACATCATTCATTGTCTGCTGTGCAGAGAACGTTTTGCCGATGGGATTTCTGTTGTCAAACCTAGTGAATCGTTGATGGCACTAGCCATGGTTGTCCACAAATAGTCCCTTCATTTACTGTCATTTGCCTGCGTAGGACCACCGGCCATGTGTCTTAAACAGAATTGAACAGAAAGACCTACACTCATGAATGAAAGAATGATCATGGGTATAATCAGCATGACATGAAATCCGCTGTCAGACGCATTCATGTACAAATTATGAACAAAGGTGAAATCAGCTTTCAGGCGTAATATCAAGAGAACTCTGATATTTTCCGTGTATCATGACATGACCTTTAGATTATGAAAGGTGCATGTGCAGGCCACAAAGTACGGAAGAGCATGGTCTGTGACGGTTGTTGCGAGGCCGTATGTTTCTCAGGGGCTCTTGTTGACAGGGCCGAGTCATGAAACACTGGTCTGTTGTTCCGAGAGGCAAACAGAGAGCATCAAACGCCGTTGTGCTGTGGACTGAGGCTGTTCAAAGAATCTGGCCAAGTGGGGACACGGCTGTCGGGAGACACTGTGGATCAGTACATTCTTCCTGCGCCAGCTGTTAGCTAAACAGCTTGTATGATATGATTGGTGAACTCTGCTTCATTTTGGTGCATTAGAATGTTGGAATTCCTTTTTTTTTTTTTTCTTCGGCGACATTGTTTGCCTGATGCTTTTGCGACAACACTTCATCACTTTCTGAAAACGTTTCTTTCGCTGTTCTTCTTTTCCATTCTTAGTTGTCATTTATTCTATGTGTGCGCATAATTATGCGCTCACATCTCTCTCTCTCTCTCTCTCTCTCTCTCTCTCTCTCTCTCTCTCTCTCTCTCTCTCTCTCTCATATATTTGAAAACTCATGCCAACAGAAGAGAACAAGACGTAATTATTCTCCAGTTCTGCTCATACTCCATCTCTAGCTCCTCGTTGTTTCTTCTTCTCCAGCCGTCTTCAGCGCTGAAAACACGTGTACATCCTTTCCAGCAGGTGTAACCTGTTGATCCTTAACATGTGATGACTGCTGGAGATTAGAAGGACCGTCTTTTAACCGAATTAGGAGCAGCCCCCCGACAGTCATGAGATCATCCAGCTCATCCTAACTGCGTCTTTTGTTTGTGCTTCGTTATGAGCCAATGCGCTGCTTTCTGTCTCATTCCTATCAGACTAATTACACTTGTCTTCTTAGGTAGGGTGAGGTGGGGGAGTGTTTGTGTTGTGTGATGATGCCTGCACGCGCGCGGCTCACCCAGTTCAAAACAGGGCAAGGCGCATCACAGAAAACGAAACAAAAAAAAAAACCCTCCTCATGACGAATATCGGGACCCCAAAGATCAGACAGACAGACAGAGGATAGGAGGGACTGAGAACATGCAGAGACAAAGGATGAATCACTCGTTAATGACGAAGGGGGTAAAAACGTCCCTGGCTCATCAGGGGGGTGGGGTGGGGGGTAAATTGCGTTTCTTGCCCCGGCCTTGGCGCCCTGGCGGGGGAAAGACGGTGATTGGACTCGTCACAGACAGCAGCAGTGTTAAGGAGCAGAGCGCTGACCAGCTCACACACACACGCTCTCAGAGGGACAGGAGAGGTGGGGGGCAGGAGGTCGATTGCTTGGCATGCATCTTCAGAGTCCAGTGGTGCCAAGAGCCGTCATCCAGTTTGTTTTCTCTCCCTGTTAATGCCCATCACTCGGCCTCGCCCGACCGGGCCTTTACACATTTGCACTAATGACCTCCACCCACCCAGCCCCTCCTCTCTCTCTCTCTCTGTCTCTCTCTCTCTCTCTCTCTCTCTCTCTCTCTCTCTCTCTCTCTCTCTCTGTATAGTGATCACTTTTTTTCAGTTTTTAAAGGCCATCTGGCTCGTATGAAAAAGAGACTACAGAAAGTGAATAGATGAATTAAACGAACAAGCAAGCAAGCAAGCAGGAATCGCACTGAGTTGTTCAGGAGCACAAAGGTAGAGTTCTTTTGTTTTGAATCCGTTATGATAGTGGTTTAATTTCCTCCTCCAATTTTAGGATTCATTTTATGATTGCTGCCTCTTTAAGTTTATTTGACATGTGACTTGCGTAACATCTGTGGGTTAAATTCTGATGGAAAACAATAACAATACAAGGATAATGATTTTTTTTTTCAAAGTCAAGTGAGTGGACATACGCTGGATTGTACGTGTGTCAGTGTCTGTGCGTGTGTGTGTCTGTCTGGCCCTCACGTCAGACCACGCCGTTCGTTTGTATCACTTGAAAATGTAGCGTTCAGTGACCGGACATGGGGAGCAGAAGTGAATGTTGGGACTGACGTTAGCTACAATGACCTGCTTCACCGACAACTTGACCTGTTATCAGCCGTCTTCAAAACCAGCACACCTGCAGATGCTACTTCTCCATGCCAGTTCCATGAGCTCTTTCAGCCGATGGCCGTTGGCGATTCTTTTGTGCTGTAATGGGTTTGCTCGAGGAGAGCTAAGAGTCCTGAATGCCATATATCCCTAACCCCTGGGTATCTTGATTCCAGGAATGGTGACCTGTTCATACAGATCAAAATGTCATCCAGGAAATCTGTGTGATTTGTTGTTGTTGTTGTTGCTGCTGCTGCTGCTGCTGCTGCTGTTGCTGTTGCCATCGTTAGCTGACAGAAGTGGGTCCAGTAATATTGGTTTTGTAGAACTTTAAGCAGAGATCCTCTAAAGAAATGTCACTGAAAATGGCTTTGACATCGGGAACGAGAGAGAGAGAGAGAGAGGGGGGGGGGGGGGGGGGGGTGCAACGCATTGAATTATACATTGACACCGTTTGGAGTCCATTGCTATTTGCCTCATACATTTTTGAAAAGAAAATTAAGAGTTTGTAAAATGGTTCAGGAACGACGAAGTCTGTGGACTGTTTAAGGGAGAATATCGACAGGATCCTCATGACTGCCCCAGACTGAATCCAGAGTTGGTTGGTAAAGGCTGACAGTGTACAAAGCGTCAGTGGTTACGGTTCACAGGTGTTTCCACCTGGGCATTCCTAACTGCAGTCCCAAAGCCCAGTGTCCATATGGGGTGAGGGGCTTGGACCAGCCAGTGACCGATCAGGGAGTAAAGGGGATGTCCGGTCACTGTGTGGGGCTGTTGGTTCAGGAAAGGGCGTTCACTGCCACACCTCCTTCCCCTCTTTGTCCGCACACACACCTGCTTGTGATCTAGCTTTGGCCGTCCCGCCATGGATAAGTTCCCCCCCCCCCCCCCCCCCCTCCTTTTTTTTTTTTTTTCTTTAAATGAGCTTAACGGGCATTCAGTCTGTGAACATGTAACGTATTTCGTAAGGAAGTGTGCGGGAAGGGGGAAAGCTGGGGGGGGGGGGGGGGGGGGGGGGGGGGCAGGAGAAAGGTGAAAGTGGGAAGAAGAATAGAAGAATGCCCAGAGAGAGAAAGCGTGGGATGTCGATCCCAACCTTCCCGTCGTCTCCTCCCTCTTCCTCCCTCCCTGCCCCCGTTTCCTTTCCCATTTCCCGGTAGCTTGGACGGTCACAGTTTTGACCTTTTATCCCTAATGACACAAGGTCTGGAGGATCTTGGGGAGGGGGTGGGGGGAGACTGGGGGGGGGGGGGGGGGGGTAACAATTTATTCGGAAATTTTAAAAAGAGTTGTCAGTGAGAGTCCGCCTAACAACAGGGACCAACAAGTTACGAGACGAAACAAAACACGACGCGTGTCACCTCTTAGGTCTTTTTTAGGCGAGATAAACAACATTTAGGACAATGAAAACGAAGAACGAGCAATCACTTACCTTCTCAAATTCGGCACAAGATGGGCATAAATTTATTCGGATATAATTTATCATTCAGTTGAGTATGTTTATGATCTATAGAGGGAGTGTCTTTGGTGTGTATGAGTGAGACGTCCTTTGCGAAGGTGTGGAGTGTACAGAAGGTGGACAATGGAGTCCAGTTATTCCGCGGAGTTGGTTCACCTGGCTAGCTGACAAAAGCGCTGAAACAGCGATTAGTGTCTGTTGAACATATGGTCAGGTTTGTCCCTACTGTGTAGAACTGCAGCCTGACTGTCAATACACTGTGCGATTTCTCGCAGAGGTTTCTCTCCTAGGTCATTGTAACAGGCGGCGGGACGGGCGGGCCGACGTTTGTAGAACCATGTTTTTGTTTGTGTAGTGCGATGTGTCAGCGTGATATGCCCAGTTACAGGGGATTTGACAGAATGTGTGAGTGGGTAGTTCACGTTCTGTCAGAATTTCTCCTAAGTGCTCGATTTCGTTTTGTATTAATGCTTTTCACTGATTTGTATGAAAGGAAATTCTGAATGAGTAGAGGACAGTCCACAGGGAATAAGAAGAGGACAGTCAACGGTAAATAACCAGAGAACAGTCAACAGTAAATAACAAGAGAACAGTCAACAGCAAATATCAAGAGAACAGTCAACAGTGAATGAAAAACAAGTACGGTAACTCTTGCTCCCATGACGAAATAAATACACGCTAATAACTCCAGACGAATGGTGCTGACGACATTTCATCATCGCCTATCAGAATTGACAACGCAGAGCACGCTGAATAAGCAAGGAGACATCCGTCAAAAAGGATGTTCCAAGCTTGCCCATAGTTATACCCGTTTCTAACACATCTACACAGAACCAACAACTGGAGAAATGGACAAACGCAAATTAACATGTATTCAAGACTGGCACAGCCTTTTTGATCTTGAATATAGTCAAACACACACACAGACGGACAGAAACAAATACAGATAACCTCAGTCTCATTGTTATGCAAGGAAATCTTAATTGAGGCTGAGGATAGTAATTACGAACAAGTAGGGTAACTCTTGTTTCCCATGATGAAATAAATACACGCCCATCCTCCCCCAAAAAAATGTTTTAAGCTTGCCCATATGTCCAGTACATGGGCAAGCATGCGATATCCTTTTAGGGGGATGTCTCCATGTTTGTTCCGTGTTCTCTGTGTTTTTTCCGCTAAGCGATCGGGTGTCGTAAGCAGCTTTCGTTTAGAGTTATGGGCGTGTGTTTATTTCATCATAGGAGCAAGCGTTACCCTACTTGATCGTTATTTATGATTTTGTTGTCAAGGTTTGTGCCAGCGTTTCCCCATAGCTGTGCGAGTCTGTGGACATGGCTGTCTCATTCAAGGTGATGGCACTACTTACCTCGGAAGGGCAGTTTCATTGGTCATGTGTATCAGTGTCTGTGAATGCCATTGACTGTGTAGACGGTCTTTACGTGAAAGTATGCCTCTGTTTCTGTGGGCGCCTAGGCAAGTTTGTGCCGATGCATGTAAGCCTTCGTTTGAATGAACCTGTGCTGTATTTCAGTTGTTAACTTATACAGTTGTAAGTGAATGGAGTCCGCGCACTGCGGTATGGATAATGTTCGTCATGTGGAGTTTATCGGTTCTTGTTTCAAGATGATGAAGGTGACTTGCTATGCGGTGACGTTTGCTATTTGTGGACTGTCAGGTGACTTTTGCTGTGCAGTGATGTATGCTATTGTGTGGACTGTCAGGTGACTTTTGCTATGCGGTAACGTGTGCTATTGTGTGAACTTCAGGTGACTTGCTATGCGGTGACGTGTGCTGTTGTGTGTGTGGACTGTCAGGTGACTTGCTATGCAGTGACGTGAACTATTATGTCTGTGGACTGTCAGGTGACTTGCTATGCAGTGACGTGAACTGTTGTGTCTGTGGACTGTCAGGTGACTTGCTATGCAGTGACGTGAACTGTTGTGTCTGTGGACTGTCAGGTGACTTGCTATGCAGTGATGTGAACTGTCATGTCTGTGGACTGTCAGGTGACTTGCTATGCAGTGACGTGAACTATTGTGTCTGTGGACTGTCAGGTGACTTGCTATGCAGTGACGTGAACTATTGTGTCTGTGGACTGTCAGGTGACTTGCTATGCTGTAACGTGAACTGTTGTGTCTGTGGACTGTCAGATGGTGACTTGCTGTGCAGTGACGTGAACTGTTGTGTCTGTGGACTGTCAGATGGTGACTTGCTATCCTGTGACGTGAACTGTTGTGTCTGTGGACTGTCAGATGGTGACTTGCTATGCTGTGACGTGAACTGTTGTGTCTGTGGACTGTCAGATGGTGACTTGCTATGCAGTGACGTGAACTGTTGTGTCTGTGGACTGTCAGGTGACTTGCTATGCTGTGATGTGAACTGTTGTGTCTGTGGACTGTCAGGTGACTTGCTATGCTGTGATGTGAACTATTATGTCTGTGGACTGTCAGATGGTGACTTGCTGTGCAGTGACGTGAACTATTACGTCTGTGGACTGTCAGATGGTGACTTGCTGTGCAGTGACATGAAGTATTATGTCTGTGGACTGTCAGGTGACTTGCTATGCTGTGACGTGAACTGTTGTGTCTGTGGACTGTCAGATGGTGACTTGCTGTGCAGTGACGTGAACTATTGTGTCTGTGGACTGTCAGGTGACTTGCTATGCTGTGACGTGAACTGTTGTGTCTGTGGACTGTCAGATGGTGACTTGCTGTGGAGTGACGTGAACTATTGTGTCTGTGGACTGTCAGGTGACTTGCTATGCTGTAACGTGAACTGTTGTGTCTGTGGACTGTCAGATGGTGACTTGCTGTGGAGTGACGTGAACTATTGTGTGTGGACTGTCAGGTGACTTGCTATGCTGTGACGTGAACTGTTGTGTCTGTGGACTGTCAGATGGTGACTTGCTATGCGGTGACGTGAACTATCATGTCTGTGGACTGTCAGATGGTGACTTGCTGTGCAGTGATGTGAACTATCATGTCTGTGGACTGTCAGGTGACTTGCTGTGCAGTGACGTGAACTATTATGTCTGTGGACTGTCAGGTGACTTGCTATGCAGTGACGTGAACTATTATGTCTGTGGACTGTCAGGTGACTTGCTGTGCAGTGACGTGAACTATCATGTCTGTGGACTGTCAGGTGACTTGCTGTGCAGTGACGTGAACTATTATGTCTGTGGACTGTCAGATGGCGCGACTTGCTGTGCAGTGACGTGAACTATCATGTCTGTGGACTGTCAGGTGACTTGCTGTGCAGTGACGTGAACTATCATGTCTGTGGACTGTCAGATGGTGACTTGCTGTGCAGTGACGTGAACTATCATGTCTGTGGACTGTCAGATGGTGACTTGCTGTGTGCAGTGACGTGAACTATCATGTCTGTGGACTGTCAGATGGTGACTTGCTGTGCAGTGACGTGAACTATCATGTCTGTGGACTGTCAGGTGACTTGCTGTGCAGTGACGTGAACTATCATGTCTGTGGACTGTCAGATGGTGACTTGCTGTGCAGTGACGTGAACTATCATGTCTGTGGACTGTCAGGTGACTTGCTGTGCAGTGACGTGAACTGTTGTGTCTGTGGACTGTCAGATGGTGACTTGCTGTGCAGTGATGTGAACTATCATGTCTGTGGACTGTCAGGTGACTTGCTGTGCAGTGACGTGAACTATCATGTCTGTGGACTGTCAGGTGACTTGCTGTGCAGTGATGTGAACTATTATGTCTGTGGACTGTCAGATGGTGACTTGCTGTGCAGTGATGTGAACTATTATGTCTGTGGACTGTCAGATGGTGACTTGCTATGCAGTGATGTGAACTATTATGTCTGTGGACTGTCAGATGGTGACTTGCTGTGCAGTGATGTGAACTATTATGTCTGTGGACTGTCAGATGGTGACTTGCTGTGTGCAGTGATGTGAACTATTATGTCTGTGGACTGTCAGGTGACTTGCTGTGCTGTGACGTGAACTATCATGTCTGTGGACTGTCAGATGGTGACTTGCTGTGCAGTGATGTGAACTATTATGTCTGTGGACTGTCAGGTGACTTGCTGTGTGCTGTGACGTGAACTATCATGTCTGTGGACTGTCAGATGGTGACTTGCTGTGCAGTGATGTGAACTATTATGTCTGTGGACTGTCAGGTGACTTGCTGTGCTGTGACGTGAACTATCATGTCTGTGGACTGTCAGATGGTGACTTGCTGTGCAGTGATGTGAACTTTTATGTCTGTGGACTGTCAGGTGACTTGCTGTGCTGTGACGTGAACTATCATGTCTGTGGACTGTCAGATGGTGACTTGCTGTGCAGTGATGTGAACTATTATGTCTGTGGACTGCCAGTGACTTGCTATGCAGTGATGTGAACTATCATGTCTGTGGACTGTCAGGTGACTTGCTATGCAGTGACGTGAACCATTATGTCTGTGGACTGTCAGGTGACTTGCTATGCAGTGATGTGAACTATCATGTCTGTGGACTGCCAGGTGACTTGCTGTGCTGTGATGTGAACTATCATGTCTGTGGACTGTCAGATGGTGACTTGCTATGCAGTGACGTGAACTATTATGTCTGTGGACTGTCAGGTGACTTGCTATGCAGTGACGTGAACTATTATGTCTGTGGACTATCAGTTGACTTGCTATGCAGTGACGTGAACTATTATGTCTGTGGACTGTCAGGTGACTTGCTGTGCAGTGACGTGAACTATCATGTCTGTGGACTGTCATATGGTGACTTGCTATGCAGTGACGTGAACTATCATGTCTGTTGACTGTCAGGTGACTTGCTGTGCAGTGATGTGAACTATTATGTCTGTGGACTGTCAGATGGTGACTTGCTGTGCAGTGACGTGAACTATCATGTCTGTGGACTGTCAGATGGTGACTTGCTATGCAGTGACGTGAACTATTATGTCTGTTGACTGTCAGGTGACTTGCTTTGCAGTGACGTGAACTATTATGTCTGTGGACTGTCAGATGACTTGCTGTGCAGTGATGTGAACTATCATGTCTGTGGACTGTCAGATGGTGACTTGTTATGCTGTGACGTGAACTATCATGTCTGTGGACTGTCAGATGGTGACTTGCTGTGCAGTGACGTGAACTATCATGTCTGTGGACTGTCAGATGGTGACTTGCTGTGCAGTGACGTGAACTATCATGTCTGTGGACTGTCAGGTGACTTGTTATGCTGTGACGTGAACTATCATGTCTGTGGACTGTCAGATATCGACGAGTGCGCCACGGAGGGCGGGAAGCTGGGCCACCACTGCCACAGCAACACGGTGTGCGTCAACACGCTGGGCTCCTACCAGTGCCAGTGCCAGGACGGACACAATCGCCTGGACGCCTACTCCTGTGAAGGTACGGAGAGCTCCCAGCGCTCCTCCTCCGCCACTCCCCTCCTGCCCCCTTCCTCCTGCTCCTCCACCTTCTTCCTCTTCCTCCTCCTGTGCTGCCTGTCCTGGCTGTGTGTGGACGGCTGGCGGCCCTGCCCCTGTCTGCAGGCTCTGGGCTCCTCCTAGTGCTGGTCCTCTTCCTTGTCTGTCTGTCTGTCTGTTTGTCTGTCTGCTCTCCTCCTCTTGGCCCTCTGTCTTCACACCTCCGTCTTCTTCTGTCTTCTTCCTCCTTTCTTCCTTTGGCGACGTCTTTTTTTAACTACCGTTTTCATCTTATCATGCAGGCTCCTTACTGTTTGTTGGTCTTTTCAGTCTTTTCTCCTATAGCCATCACAATTGTTACTATTATTATTATTGTTGTTATTCTCTCATCTCTCTCTCTCTCTCTCTCTCTCTCTCTCTCTCTCTCTCTCTCTCTCTCTCTCTTTTCAACCTCCCTGTGGGTGCCGTTTGATCGATGTCCAAAAGAGTTGATGAAGGCAGACGGTGGTTGTTTCAGAAGTAAGTCCGTATCCTCCTGTCGGCTGTTGATGTCCCAAGCTGACACATTCCATCCTCAATGTCACTGCCGATTCCACGCTGGGTTTTTGTTTCATTTTTTTTATACTTTTTTTTTTAATGCAGCGTGTCGCCATCCCTGATAATAATGACATCGCCGGTTCCATTTTCTATTTGATGCACCGCAATTCAGTGTCCAGCAATATGTTTTGTTCAAGTGACCACAATGATCCAAAGATATGATTACATATTGGCCGATATGTCCAAAGATATGCCAACAGTTTATCATGTAGACCAAAGTGAACAGTTTGTGCCCATGTACGGAACGCCGAGGACTGCGTTGAATACGTTCAGTGAAGAACTGGAGAAACTAGCCGTGTACCGACAGCGAAGCTTGTCGGCCAGTCCCACGAAGGGCGCGAAGGAGAAACCTCCCAGGCGGCCCATCCACTAGGGATGGAGCTGTGGCGTGGCTTGTCATGGATTGGTTCTCGTCTTTGGTTTGAGACTCGTGTGCTGAGACGGGCGTGTGGTGCAGATCCATCTTCAGTGTTTCTAGTACCCCGTCTGTTTTTAAGACTGTTTGCCTTCCGTTTCTTTTGCGTTGCTCTTTTCTGTTGTCGTTGGTTTTTCTTCTTTTCTTTGCTACTTTCCTAGCTCCTCGAAGGCTTAATATTAGAATATCACTATGTTTGTTGTGGAAAGAAAAGATTGAGTCGTCTATTTTTTTTCTTTTTTTTTTCTTACGAATTTTCAGTTCTGCAGATTTACAGTTTCAAAGAAAAAAAAGTTGCGACTCCGCTCAGTAATGAAAATGATGAAAATCACAAAGTTAGTTTTGGTGGGTACTTTTATGATCATCGAAATGTCAAAACAAGAAAAAGGAAAAGATAATCTTTAACCCATTTTGGGTCGAGTGTTTTTCGTGACGACCAAGAACACTGATGCCAACGATTATAAGCCACTTTATACCAAGAGACTTTATACCAAGAGATCCTATGAAGTATGTTACTCCTGTCGACCATGATGTGTTCAGTAGCAAGGCCTGAAACGGACCATTTCATGTCTGGCCATTGTCATGAATTCATACCCGCAGATACTAAGGACTGTTTCACTCTTTTGGCGTTCATCAACCACCTCCCCCTCCCTCCTGTCCCTCTCTTCCTGGTCTCTTTCATTTGGTCCTCTCCGGTTTTTAAAAAACCGGTCTTCTTTGTCTGATGGCAGAGTAGAACACAATATTGATCTCTGTGTGTGGAGCGGGTCAGGGGAATTTGGGATGGGAGAGAGGGAACGGGGAGGGGGGAGGTGGGGGAGGCTGGGAGATCGGTGAAAAGAAGAGGCGGGGGTGGGGGTGGAGGCGGAGGAAGGGGGGACTGTGAGTGGCCATGTGATGTGATGGTCACAGTGAGGGGCTCAAGGCTAGTCTGCTGCCAGGCGGAGGAGAGACTGGGTGCTGGGTCTGTTGATGACAATTCCAAACACACACTCTCTCTGATGTTGTTGTTCAATGTGTTGCCACACTGCTTTGTACCTGCCACTCATTCGGGGGGAGTGGAACTAGTCTCATGCGGAGTGATCCATGTCGTACTTTGGGCGGTTGTCCGTTCTGTTAGATACCCAGATGTTTTTTAGTTTGTGTGTGTCATGGTAATGCCCCAGCATTCGTAGCTTGGTTCTCCACGTGGTTCGCATGTTACGTTTAATACCCCCCGTCCTCCTCCTGTCCGGCCAATTCATGAACAGGGAGAAGAGACTGTTCAGAGCGATGGGGGGGGGGGGGGGGGGGGGGGGGGGGGGGGGGGGGTGGAATTGGCCATGACCATGTCCTGTGTCTGTTTAGGACGAAGAATACTTAGAGCCTCTTCATTCCAGATTGTCAGGGACATTGTGTGTGTGTGGGGGGGGGGGGGGGGGGGGGGGGGGGGCGTGTGCGTGCATGCGTACGTGTGTGTGCGTACGCATACTGTCATAAGCATATGTATGTGTGTTTTGTTTTAATATCAAGAGATTATCACTTTAGCCTTCGTGTGTTGTTTTAAAACAGTATATCTCACATTGTAGTACCTACGATTTCTGTGAAAAAGAATGTGAGGAAACAGGGACTAGCAGCGCTTGCAATCTGCTTTCACCTGAAGGGAGAGGTGGGGTTGATGTTAGGATGTGTTCCCTGCCTGCCGGGTGGCAGCTGACCGACATCCTCATGTCATCTAGCTGCTGTGAACGTCCAGAACATGACACCTCTGGAGTAAAGTGCAAAAAACTGCCTCCTTTCAGTCATGGGACTCCAGTGAGAGAAACAAGTCATGAGAAGCAAATAGGAGAATAGTTTTCACAGAAACACCCTACTTGTGAGCAGTTAGTGAATGAGACCAAGGTAGAGCAAACAGAACAGTGTGGAGAACATTCAAAGTGCTGTCTATGGCACTTGCCCTAACGAATGTTGTTGAGCAACGTCTCGGGCCATGGCTTTGTCGTCGTTCTCCCACGCCCCTTTGTACCAGATCATGTCATGACGCACGTGTACAGTCCGTCATCGTTTCTTCCCCCATCGTGACAGTAGTTGGTTTATCTTCCTTCCAAGAAGGAGAACATGGCTGAGGTGGGGTGGGGTGATTCAGATCTCGATGCGGATTGTGTGAGTACCGCCAGACAGGTCTGTCAGCAGTAAGTGGTCATGTCCTCTGCCAAACAAACGGCGGCACATCAACAGGTCGTTGAGACTGTGATGGATGCATAGTTAGCCCTGGCCATAGTTTGCAATCCGTTCATCAGTAACAGCACTGGACCGTGTTGACAGTGTGTGAGTCCACCTGTCCAGCCATGGCCAGCGAGTGTAGTGCCATTCATCTCAGGGTGGGCAGCTCCAGCGACCTTTGGGCTGAGACGCCTGTTTTAGGTGGACTGTAGTTTGACGGTTGGTGCCCCTTCAGTCCAGCTCTGTGTATGCGGAGGAAAAGTGCCCCATCCACCTACCACTTTGTGTTGACGAACTAAAAGTGGTCCTTAAGTCTGGCACTGTGTGTATGGGCTAAAAGTGGATTACTTGCTAGTAGACAGAGAGTTTCAGCAGTTTCGGTCAGTTGTTGTTATACAGAGTCAGTTGTTGTTATACAGAGTCAGCAATGTATGTCAGTTACTTTCAATCACCAGCTGATGAACAGTTTGACAGTTGGGATCGGTGACAGTTTACTTCCTGTCACGAATTGACTGCACAGGAGTTCGGGTCGGTCACTGTTTACAGCTTGTCAGTGATTACAGCTTTAGCAGCGTAGGTCATCCTGAACTGTCAACAGATGGCTCTGTAGTGGTTTGGGTCACTCGTGATTGTCATGAGATAGTTGTTTGGCAGTGCAGATCGCTTTGAACTATTTGTGCAGGAATGGGTGTGCAGTATTGGGTGTGCAGTATTTTGAGTCGGCCACCGGGAGCATTACGTTTGCTGCACAAGGTCATGTGTACGTTTGCGGCACAGTTACGAATGGGCACACAAATGGCGTGTGCGCGTTTGCGGCCCAGTGGGTCCTTTTTTAACAAACACTTTCTGTCCCCCGTCACTATGCCGTTGCAGGCCTCTTAGTCCCAGAAATGATGGAACAGGAACAAAATAATACCCGTATGCAGCTGAACGGCAACAATTCTTTAACTACTGACTACTTATTATCATCCTCTTCCCCATTGGCAACATACACATGTAATGGACGAGGCATACTCCTTGTCTGTCCCGAAAAAGTCAGTGTGGGCAGTGGTTTTTCGTCTGTCCCCCTTCAAACGAATATAGAGGTAGGATATCCTTTGGGATCAGCTTGCTTGGGGGGCGTTGCTCTTTTTTTGGTTCCTCAACACGCTTGAAATTATCTTTGCTTGTCTTTTAGAAGTGTCGTCTGCTGCCTTTCATGTGCAAACTGTTTCGCTATTCTGCTGCTCAAGGCTTCACTTGGTCCCTAACTGAGGATATATACGCTCTGAACTTGAAGAACGAATGTTCACAACATTTCCAGATTCAGTTTTTTGGTTTGACGTGGCATACCTTTGTACACCATCCCGTTTTCTAAATTTGCTGTCATCCAGCGAAACACATTCCTTCCCTGGATTTGTGAAGTTTTGTACAGTTTGTGCAGTTTGCATTCTCGGTCTTAGGGGTGAAGGCACGCGAAAGTTACGGTCCGAAGTGGCAGTTTTAAAGTGAATCGGCTCGATCAATACTTGTGACAACCGCCGATTTTCACTGGACTGCATGTATATAGAAATACGTAACAACATTTCACTTGCTCCAAATTGAGGCCATCTCAGTACACGGGTTTTTCCCAAATCAGCCAGATTTCGCTCGTTCACTCATACGAACAATGTGCCGCAAGCGTAACAGGTGCCCGCAAATGTGCAATTCGAGCGCACCTGCAAAAAAGGTAGCACACAGTCATTTTGTCCCCGACCCGGCTGACCACATAGGCCGTGTATGGACTGAGAGCATGTTAAGCGCAGAATAACACACACAGAAAGATCCCAGGTGGAATGTCTAGTCCTGTCGACAGGGATTTGTCAACGCCAGACCATCAACAGACAAGCCTCGCTGGCCGGTAGTGATTCTGTGTCCTATTTCACACTAACTGATTTGTATTTAAAGGATTAAGGATTTAAGGATAGGGAGGGGTTCATACGGCCACCGGATTGCCCATATTGGGTGATAACCAAGTGTTTTGTATGGGTAAATTCTTGTTTTTCAGCAAGCAAAATTGTGTTGTCCTGTTTTTGATCTGCATTCAGGGCGTTGAGGGAAGCGGTTGTCAATGTCTCCATACACTCTGTAAGCTTCTCCGGCGCCTAGTTCATTTCCAGACACTCTGTCGGCGAAAAAGGGAAAACGTTTGTATGGCTTGCCTATTGTAATGCGTACCTTTTGTTCATGTCATTCTTCCCGGAGACACGGCGAGAAAAGTCCAGGGTGGATTATTCTGGACGGGCTTTTCCTCCTTTTCCTCTGTGGGGGGGGATTACCTTTCCCCGCGCCTCATCCTCACCGCCAGATGGGGGGGCATTCTCCACAATGAATAACAATGATGTCATTTTCATGTGACAGGCCGCGTCAGTTTGGTGGCGTTGTTAGCTGTTAGTTTCCTTGTCTCCACAGATTCAGAAACAACGGTTATTTATGATGGAAGAATCTCATTCATGACATGTGCTATGATGTTGGTCATATGTGCTTTGGGTATTTTCTAGTGATCGTCATGGAAAGCCATTTTGGACGCAATGTTATATCCGCAAGCTTATGTAAGCAACGTTTTCAAAATGTTATATTCTCATTCTTTCCGCCAGCACCACAGCTCTCTCTCTCTCTCTCTCTCTCTCTCTCTCTCTCTCTCTCTCTCTCTCTCTCTCACACACACACACACACACACACACACACACACACACACACACACACACACACACACTCATAAAACGCGCGCGCGCGCGCGCGCGACGACCACCACTACCACCATCACTCCCATCATCCCATCATATTTGCTATCACAAACTTTCGTGGTTTTTGTTTTTGTTTTTCTTATGTGCAGTTCGCACGTTTCAGTGTATTGTACTGAAGATGGTTTTAATGGACCTCCATATCGCGCGCGCGTTCGTATGTGTGTGTGTGTGTGTGTGTGTGTGTGTGTGTGTGTGTGTGTGCGCGCGCGCGCGCGCGTGAAAAAGGGAGAGAGAGAGAAGGTACCAATACTTTGCCGGGAATGGCAGTCCATGTGGCATGAGATGACATGCTGTTAGTTGTTGTCTGCACAAGTGTAGTCGGCACGTGCGGCCCTGTTGTATAGGTTGACTGTGTGCTGGGCTGGGAGGGGACAGGCACTCAGACAGCAGAGAACAAAGGCTACGGGCAGGACCAGCGGCTTGCGCCAGCTCCGTGCTCGCCCCTTTCTCTTTCCTCGGTGCCCGTAACACACTTCCCTTCATAGGTATGCTGCCACAGCCAAAGGACCGGGACATTCTCACACATCCCCCTTCCTCTCCGCATTACCTCTAAACTAGCCCCCGCCGCCCATTCCGTATATAGTGAAACAGAAGTAGAGGCACAAGCAAAAACGCCATTACATGATAGTGCAGGGAATAGGTACTAATCTCTGTTTGGATTCCCCCCCCCCCCCCCCCTGTTCTGTCAGACCTGACTTCAAAGGCGTGGCTTGTTAACGATCAATGCTCTTCGATTTTAGTTTGTATGCTTGCATGTAGACCTGTTTACCCAGATGATCTGGTCGTACATTGTACACATGTTTGGCGAAAAAACGATGAACATGGAACACCTCCCCCACCCACCAGTCCAATTAAAAAGTTTTTTTTTTTTTTTTTTTATTTGTAGGGACGACGTTCTTGGGCGGTAATTGCACTTTTAGAGTGTAACCATGGCAGGAACTTTAACCGAAGAGCCACAACTCTTGCTAACTTCTGCGTGCGAAATCGCGACAGTCAGTGGCTGTTTCTTCGACAACATGCCCTGAAACCACGAACAGACCGGCGAGGGAGCATGAGTTTGTGTCGAAGTACGCTCATGAATCAGATTTGAAAGTGATTTGAAAGAACCAGTATTTAGCCTAGTTACTGCGAGATCAGGTGTTAATACCTGGAAGAAGTTTCTGCAGTGTGATGGCAATTAAAAACTAAATGAATGCCCCGACCCACTCACCCCCACCCCCTATCCTTTTTTTTTCTTTACACAGAATGTAATACACACTGTGTATAGAAAAACACGCTTGTTGAAAAATACACCAGTAGCAGTTTGAGGGGAACACGTCTGTGCATGTCTTCTGTTTCCTTGGTCAGTATTTTGTTCTTGGCAGTCCGTGTGTTTAGACGTCAAGTTGACTGTACCGTACAGGCCTAGGCCTGGCTGAAACTGTGACATGTGACACGTGACTAAATCCAGTGACAACCTTCTAAACATACATATGACAACCTTCTGAACATACATATCGGCTAACAACAGTTTGTCTCAGTGAGAGATGATATCAGGTGTTATGAAATCTCCCCCCGCCACCTCCACCCCCCATTTGTTTGTCTCATCTTTTGTGCCATCTCAGTGGCTGTGCAGCCACGCTGCTGACTCCAGCTTCCCGTCCACAGCCACAGCTAGGCTTATCCCGCCACAGCCGCGACATCAGCAATCCACAGGGATCAGTTAGTGTCAAGTCGTCATAAGGCAACCCACCAGAGGAGACACTGCACTGCTGCCGAGTCACTGCGGTGGTGTTCAGTGATGCCTGTTCTGATCCAGCATACGCAGGACACGACCTACTAATCCCCCCAACTGACGACAGTAATTGTTCAGTCGTGGAGCCTGCGTTAGTGAACTCTCCCTCCAGAGGGCACCAGCACGTCTGTCCGGTGACAGTCCCAAAGCATAGGCGGATACCGGTACCTCTACACAATCTCACGAACGGCATGAACGTAGAGAGCAAATCGAAACAAATCACCATGAAACCAGGGCATGAAGGGTCACATGATTTGAGACTTTGTTTAATACCGATCGATGATGATGATATAAAGATGATGATGTGGATTCCCATTTTGGTCTGAGAGAGTGTGACAAAGCTGTACTCTATGTTTACTTTAATAACATATCCCGATGTCAGCCAGGCTCGAGAGATGCAAATACCTGTATGTTGGCAGGAAATTTGAGGTACACTTTCAGAGACATCCATTAACTGGATGAAACGACTGGTTCTAGTCTTGGCAGTTTAGCCCATAGCAAACTAAACTCTGATCAGGAGCCGGTTGGGGCTGGAAAAAATCCGCAATGAATGACTCTGATGGGAATCAAATCCACGACCTCCCAGCAGGGTGTCTGCGGCGCTAACCACTTCGCCACAGTGAAAATGACTTACTTGGACAATGTTTTGGCACAGTTCATATCACATATTTATTGATCATACATGTTGACATGGTTTTTCTTCTGCAATATCATGAGCGTGTTCTAAATTGGGGACCATGGGAAAGTGAGTGCATCCACACAGGTGTACTCTTTAGTTTAAATATATTGTCAGCACAAAGAAAATGCTGTCCGATATCATTGATAGACAGCTCTCTTTTCGCAGATGGAATGTTGTTCGCGAAAGGATTGATGGACGCGTTTTTTTTTCATTATGTAGTAACAGGAGAGATGTTGTTGGATGTGATTGGTTTTGACGACTTTATTTCATCATTCGGCGGCAAGACGAGTATTGTTGGATGGCATTGGCGGACAACTTTCTTTCATGGCCCAGTAGTAGGGGACATATTACTTGAAATCCTTTGTGGACAGCTTTCGGTCACCAAATGGTCAAAAGGGAAATATTATCGAAAGTAATTCGTGAACACTTTTGTTTCATGGCACGGTGATAGGGAAAGCATTATGAAAAATGCTTGGTCGACAATTTTTTTGTCACGATGTGGTGACAACAAATATTGTTGGGAAAAGGGTTGGTAGACAATTTTCTTTCATTCGTGAAAACCAGGAAAACATTGTTAGAGAGGTTTGGTGAACAACTTTTTTTCATTTCTTGATGACAGGGGAAACATTGTTGAGAGGACTGGTATTATTTCATCGCGTGGTTTCAGGGGAATCATTGTTCCAGAGGATTTGTTAAACAACTTTTTTCCATTACTTGATGACAGGGAAAATATTAGTGGAAAGGATTTTGAGGCACAGTTTTTTTTCTCATTACATGGTAACAAGAGAATATGATTGGAAAGAATTGATGAGCAAATTTCTGTTTGTGGGTAATTTTCTTTCATTACATGGTTGCAAGAGAATATGGTTGGAGAGAATAGGTGGGCAACTTTCTTTGTGGGTAATTTTATTTTCATTACATGGTGACAGGGACATGTTGTTGGAGAGGATTTGTGGGTCATTTTCTTTTCATCACATGGTGATAGGGACATGTTGTTGGAGAGGATTTGTGGGTCATTTTCTTTTCATCACATGACAGCAAAGAAAACAGTTGGAGAGAATTGGTGGGCAACTTTCTATGACACGATTAAAGACAGTTACGAAGTCAAGCCCTAGAGAAGCCAGCCAAAAACCAATACACGATGATCACCTTACCGTGTGTCAATCCTTTCCCTGTAAACTTGAGGTCTGTAAAGGGAGAGGTGGGTCGCAGTAACGACCAGGCCCCTGTCCCTCAGAACCTCCCAGGGTGTTCATGGAGAGGGCCACACAGGTGGGGCGGCCACGACTTGATGTGCCGTGAAGTAGGACACCCTGGTAAGCAAAACAAAGCAAGAAAAAGCCGTTGGTGAAGGGTATTCCATGGGACAGGGCGCCATACTTGGTTCAACTCGTGGTCAGGAGAGTTGGTGGAGATGTCCTGACTAAGGGTGCAGCACACCTTCACCTTGCTGTGGCTGTGCCGCTTGTGGTCAGGTCAGTGATGGTCAGGGTCAAAGGACATCCACAGGGCACTTTTGTCAGTACGCTGGACACGTGTTCAGATTTCATGTCTGCACACGTACTTAACTCCAACACTTTGCTAGTTACGGAAGGTGCACATCTCAAATCATCAAACTTTTTACATATCAGTAGTTAACTTAGAGTGTCACGTAAATGCTGATTTCTGCTCCCACGTATTCTTTCTTCTTTTATTTCGAGGCTTGGTTTTGTTTATTAGCGAGTGTGTCTCTTTTAGCAGTTAACAAAACGAGAAAGAAGAAAGTTGCTGGGTTTTTTTTTCCACTAGAGCTCACGTCTGATGTCAGAAAATACGTCTCCTTAGCTCAGCTTCCCTCATTTTACCGTGTGACCAGTGAAATGCTCCGATTATTGCTTCAGTCGCACAATTTGTAGACACAGAAATGCACTCACTCGTCGCTCTTTAAGACTCGCCGAGCCCCGAGGGCTCAGACCATGACAATGAAACGCCTCAGACGCGCGTGAGAAATGGTGCATATCACTTTGCTTAGCATGTGGACGTAGCTGAAGGGCCGGGTGGGTGCGCTGTGCTGGCTGTCTGTTCTCTGCTGATCTGGTCGGACCAAACAGGGCCAGGGGTCAGGGTAGAACTCCCTCGCACACAGCCTTGCCCATGCACTGGTGTAGTGTACTGACCGGTTCGCACCTGCACACGTTGTACAGCGTGTCCTCGTGTGTCGGCTGTTTCATCCTCTCCATGTGTCTGCATTATGACCATGACATGCTAAAGGTTGTTCAACGTTGTGTACATACCATTGTTTTCTATTGTTATCCACTAGGGTTTGTGCCAGAGTGATGGATCAATCGTGGTTGTGTCATTTTTTTTTTATATTGTTTATGGACATTGATACAAAACAGTCTGTGAGAAAAACAAGGTAATCTAAGTGTCCATTTCTTTTTGGGGGGTATTTTTTTGTCCATTTTCCTGCGATGAAAATGATTATGTGTTTTCTTTTGTGTTTCTGTAAACTTGTTATGCTATGTTTGAAATGTTGAAATGCATCTGCTGTGCATATTGTTTTTTGTGTAACAAAAAGTTGCAGGTTTATTTTTAACAATCAGTTTTGGATATGTCATCTTTTTTTTTGTTTGTGTGTTTGTTTATTTTTATTTGTTTGTTTTTCTTTGTTTATGTGTTTCTTCATTGCTATTTATGATTCTGTTATTGTTTTAGATTGTGATTTGGTCACTGATTTGATCAGAGAACGATGGATGTGTTTGTATTGATGTGAACACTTTGGTTGCTACCTCTAAGGCTGTGAGCCAGTCAGGCGGAGTTGTACAGAGAAATAAACGTCTCCCATTTCCATGGCAACTTCGGGCTCTGTCTCTCTGGAGTGCAAGGGGAACGAGAGGGTTGTTCTGTTCGTCCGAATGACACTAACAGACACACAGTCTCCACAACATTCATAGTGCGCACAGGTCCTCCACACAGCTATCGTCTGCTTTTACCTACCAGTCGTCTGCTTTACCTACCAGTCGTCTGCTTTACGTACCTGTCGTCTGCTTTACCTAGCTGTCGTCATCGCTGCCTGTCGTCGGCTGTAACCTATATCCTTCGCTCCGTCTTCGACAAAAGCAAAACAGTAGGATTACCTTCCGTTCACTCGGAGTGGCACTTTCTCTCACTAGCATTCATGAACATGTAGACACAAATCTGACGCTAGTAAAACCTTCTGTACTCAGAGGACTTCGACTGATTATTCCAACAACATTGAGACAACAAGAAGAAAATCGTGGCAGCTGTTTTTGGTGCGTTTTTATTCGGTTATTTAGAAGAGTTCCCAGGACCATTTCACAGAACACTCTCCGCTTGTTTTCCCAGTGCTCTCTCCCTACCCCATCCCTCCCTCCCTCCCCCCCCGGCCCCGTCAGTCACCCTTCCATCATGACAAAGGCCCTAAATGGGGGGGAAGGGGAGAGGGGTGGGGGGGACGCGAAAGGAAATGGGGTTTGTTGATATCATGCCTTTTCGTATTTTCTTACGGGACTCTGCATCTGCAGAAACTCTATAGTTGTGTTTTGAAGAATTGTTAACCTTTTCTGTAATTAGTTGGGTTCTTTTTTGTTACTGTGCGCCAAAACATTGTGATTGAACAATGATTTCCATTCAGATCTTAACATCGAAGCATCTGATCGTAGGGGACACAGAAAACTGTGCATGTCAGCACGAAATAGTCCCTTCATTTAAAACAGAAAAAAGAAAAACGCTGATTTTGTTCTCAAAATATTGGATGATCAAGCAAAACAAAAGCAAACGGATATTCTTCCAGATTTACAGTCGAGGTCCAATAAACAGCAGTTAAGATCAGATTATTTGTGTGCATTTTTTTTTTTTTAATGAAGAAGGGGAAAATGCAAATGACGTAACTGAAAGGGGTCAAAGAATGCCAAAGGGAGACAAGGCAGCAACTGTCAGTAAGTCTGAGAGAATTCTCTAAGGCCCGGTTTGGCTTCAAAGGGAGAAGAAAACGAGGGCGGGTGCAGAAAGGAAATCTGAACATGAGCCATTAAGGTAAAGTGGGCCGTTCTTGACAGGGTACAGGCATTCACGGATTGCAGAGAATGGAAAGCCTGTCGGGAGAGGGTCAACACTGCATCACACACACACACACACACACACACACACACACACACACAAATAAAAATAACGCGAGGTGAGATATGTCGTTGACCTCCTCTTCAGACCGTCATCCTCTGCCCTCTCTCACGGCACCTGGGTCTGTCTGTGAGAACCTCGTCCAACACACGCTTCCGATTCCCCGCCAAAGGTGGATCGGAAAACAATGGCAAATGGGGGACAAGAAGGAAAGTAACATTTGAAAAAAGAAAAAGAAAGAAAGAAATCAGATTCCTCACGGCATCTAAGAAAGCTCTAGGCATTCTGAAAACGTAATTTGAAGAAAAATGTTTGTTTTAAAGGGGGGAAAAAAACAAACCAAAGCAACAAACCACACACACAGGTACACCTTTTTCACCATATGTTTGAGTGGACCTCATAGTCTGTTGTGTTTCTGGCCATCCACCATCTCTGCATGCATCCCTGCCTCCCATACCTCTCCCCCCATCCCCACCCCAACACACACGCACGCGCTCGTACACACACACACACATACACACACACGCGCACGCGCTCGTCCCCCTCTTTCTGTCCCCATTTGAGAGCTTTTATTGGTAGACAGGGACTCGTCTAACATTTCTGAGGGAATTAGAAGTCTGAGTAGAGGTGTAGGGTTGTTTTTTTTTTTTCGTTCTCGAAGCGTTTCATGTGACCAGCAGTACCTACTGATGCCCCTGGCTTTACCGCTGGCTTTGATAGTGTTGGGGCAGTGAACAGATCTCTCTCTCTCTCTCTCTCTCTCTCTCTCTCTCTCTCTCTCTCTCTCTGAGGTGATGTACAGGGAGAGGTGGATTTGGGGGAAGACACAGGGAAAGATGAGGGGGGAAGGGGGGGGGAGCAGGTTTTTTTTTTTTTTTTTTTTTTTTTTTTTTTTTTTTTAAACAAGGAGAGGAAAAGGATCCTTGTCCCTGTAGCGTATTCCTCACCTGTAGGAGGGATCATCCCCAGAGGACGGAGAGATAAGGCCAGTGGCGATATCTGTCTTAGGGGGGAGGGTGCGGGCCCGTAACGCACGGAACACCTGTTGCAGCTGACAGCCAATGGGCGCTAGCAGTGCCAGACTTTTTTTTTTTACCTCCCCGGGCCCAGTTCTGGCCGATAGTCTTTTATTCCTCTTTGAAGTACAGGCTTCCGTCTGTGTCTGCGGTGTTCAGGTGGCAAAACATAATGGTACAAGACAGCCGTGATCAGTGGACTGGTGCTAGCCAGTAGCTGAGGTAGTCTTTGAGCGTGTGTCTGGGTTGTTTTTTTTCTTTTTCTTTTTTTTTTTTTTTTTTTTTTTTTTTTTTTTTTTTTTTTTGTTCGACATCAATTGTTAACAGGCAAAGTCACGCTTGCGCAGTTCTACAAGTTCAGGTGTTGATGATGACACATCACTTTGATTTTTACAACAACAACAACAACAAAGAGGGGAGGGAGAGGTTTTACCAGACACACATTCAGGCTGGTACCAACTTATTCATTCAGTATACATAACCCATTCTTTTCCTTTAGAAACAGTTGTTCCAGAGAGAATGATAGTCAGTCTAGCCCTTTATTTTAAAAGGAAAAAAAAAAAAACAATGGTACCACATCGTCATACTAACACCATTTCTGTTTGAAAAGGAATTCTGGGCGCATTTTTTTTTAAACAAAAAAGTGATTGTGCCAGATAGAATCATACTAGTACCAGTTCTGAAATTCGGGTATTCTAAGCACAATTCTGGTGTGTGTATATATCCGTTCATTTGTTCGTTTGTATTTCAAATACAGTGGTACCAGTCATACGGCCTCTATGGTCAATGGTATTCTGTGCACATTACCTTTTCCTTGAGTAAACGCAACTATGCCAGACAGAACAATGCTAGAGGTTTTCCGTTTTCTATGCACGGCTCTTTTATTCCTTCTGAAAGTTCGACAGAACTTGACAAAGGCATGCTAGACTCGGCCTGGAAGTTAAGATACTACTGTCATAAGACCCCCCCCCCCCCCCCCCCCCCCCCCCCCCTCCTTTTTCAGGCCTAGTTTTCTCAACTGTTTTCCGATATT
>JADBJO010000280.1:775000-777500 GCA_016801955.1 Conus betulinus
AGGAAGCGAAAGACATGAAGATTCTTTTAGTGAGACGACTGACGATGAAAACTAGTGTGATCATGTGACCACATGCTATTAGATATTCGAAGCAGTAACGGGTCGGTTAAAATGATCAGACCTACTCATCGAAACGACTGTTTTGAAACAAATCAATGAACATGAGTTATTGCAAAAAGGATGATCAACGTCAACAATCTTCCATTTCAACCTTTGTTCAAAAGGAATGGGAAAAGAGAAAGCTATTTTAACGAAAAGCCCCAATCATCTTTGAAGTTAGTTTTCTGATCCCACACTCCTCCCCCTCTTCCGACTTGTCCTTGTTCACACAACACTAAGGCACAGTCCTTCAGTATGAAAAAAAAAATAATGTAATTAATAGCAAACCGCCGCAAAAACGTAGACAAACGAATCACAAGACAAAACACGACGCGTTTCGACCTCTTAGGTCTTCTTCAGGCAAGATACAAAACACTCAGGGACAACGAAAATGAACGAGCAATCACTTATCTTCATTCACTTCAGCGCAAGATGGGCGTTGAATCAATGTGAAGTCACATTGGTAAGCATTATTGTAGGAGAAGAAAAGCGTTCGGATCAGCAAACGTATCCCATGCCATCAACTTCAGATCAGTCCAGAAATAGAGAGAGGACAGTCGTAGTTGTTTTGAAGTGGGATTCAGAGACGCCTGATACAGCCCATGGAAACGTACGATCCTACTTCCATGCCCTTCAGTCCCTGCTGTCATGGTCACCTCGTGTCCCTTCACGTCCTAGCGAACACCACTGGACAGCATGGCAGTGACTCCGCACCATGTCCCTCAGTAACGGTCGTTGTCTGCTGTGGGTAGTGCATAACATTGTGGCTGTTGGGCATGAAGACATCTATGACGTGTGCACTGCTACCGCTGGGACTGTCACAGGACTAGCCAGGGATCGAGGTGGGGCGAGTAGTGTCTGACTACTACTGCCCATGACAGCATGGAAATGGGATAGCCAAAAAGAACAGAAGAATAACAAACAAACAAAAAGAAAAAAAAAAGAAAAACCCATAAAAGAAAAACGATTACCAACGTCAAAGACATGGATGTTAGAAAAGAGAGCGGTCCTGTGGAATTCCACTGAAATAATGGGGACTAGAAAGATACCGAGAAGAGCACACACCACTGCCTGTATTGAACGGACCCTGGATCAGCTTTTTGATCCGGATCCACTCCAACATTAGACACATCCATTCCTGGACCACGTTCCATTGTTAAACCAGATTTCATTCAAACAGGTGCAGCAGTTTTGAGGTAATCTTACTTTACAGACAAGACCCACTCGTAGACCCGACAAAAAAATCTCCTGAATGTGCATAATCACGTCAACATGGCAAGGTTGAAGATGGCCGGAGCTGATGCAGGGAGGCAACAAAGGTTGCTGGCCCGTCAGATGAACAGGGCCTGTGGTGTTGTCCCTCTTGTCATCAGTCAGGTGAACAGAGAACCAGTCATGAAGTGAACAGGGAACAGGGCCCTGTGGTGTTGTCCCTCTTGTCATGCAGAGAACCAGTCAGGTGAACAGGGCCTGTGGTGTTGTCCCTCTTGTCATGAAGAGAACCAGTCAGGTGAACCTGCCTGTGGTGTTGTCCCTCTTGTCATGCAGAGAACCAGTCAGGTGAACAGGGCCCATGGTGTTGTCCCTCTTGTCATGAAGACCAGTCAGGTGAACAGTCAGGTGAACAGGGCCTGTGGTGTTGTCCCTCTTGTCATGCAGAGAACCAGTCAGGTGAACAGGGCCTGTGGTGTTGTCCCTCTTGTCATGAAGAGAACCAGTCAGGTGAACAGGGCCTGTGGTGTTGTCCCTCTTGTCATGCAGAGAACCAGTCAGGTGAACAGGGCCTGTGGTGGTCCCCTTGTCATGAAGACCAGTGTGAACAGGGCCTGTGGTGTTGTCCCTCTTGTCATGCAGAGAACCAGTCAGGTGAACAGGGCCTGTGGTGTTGTGTCCCTCTTGTCATGAAGAGAACCAGTCAGGTGAACAGTCTTGTCATGCAGAGAACCAGTCAGGTGAACAGGGCCTGTGGTGTTGTCCCTCTTGTCATGTCATGAGAGACCAGTCAGGTGAACAGGGCCTGTGGTGTTGTCCCTCTTGTCATGCAGAGAACCAGTCAGGTGAACAGGGCCTGTGGTGTTGTCCCTCTTGTCATGAAGAGGTGAAACCAGTCAGGTGAACAGGGCCTGTGGTGTTGTCCCTCTTGTCATGATGCAGAGGTGAACCTGTGGTGTTGTCCCTCTTGTCATGCAGAGAACCAGTCAGGTGGGCCTGTGGTGTTGTCCCTCTTGTCATGCAGAGTTCAGGTGAACAGGGCCTGTGGTGTTTGTCCCTCTTGTCATGAAGAGAACCAGTCAGGTGAACAGGGCCTGTGGTGTTGTCCCTCTTGTCATGCAGAGAACCAGTCAGGTGAACAGGGCCTGTGGTGTTGTCCCTCTTGTCATGAAGAGAAACCAGTCAGGTG
>JADBJO010000280.1:785000-807500 GCA_016801955.1 Conus betulinus
GCAACACGATGGAGTGTTTTGTCCTGTTCATGGATGCCTCTCTCCGAGTGTGGCTCCAACTTCCTGACCAACACTACAGGTGTTTGTATCTCGAGAGCCTGGTCGATGCCGGGATACATTATGAAAGTACAGCCGTGCCACGCGAACTCAGACCTGAATGGAAATCTTTAGCATGATGTTTATCATCCTCATCCTCGATCAGCATTAAAAAAAAGTCTCTCATTCTGTGGCCCTCCTTGCCCTGTCTTCATGGTGGCCTCGCTTTCGATTGCCTTACCACGTCTGTGCCCTTCGTTTGGCTCGGTCGGGGTCACCGGTATCGGCAAATTCATGGAGACTGTCGTTGGTCTGACCTGGAGGCGCCCTCCGGAGGGAGAGCTCACTCACGCTGGTTCCACGACTTAGCAGTTATTGTTTACCAGTGAGGAGCATACTAGGTGGCGTGCTGAGTATGTTGGATCAGAACAGGCGCCACTGAACCCCAACGAAAGGAATCGGCAGCAGTGCAGCGAATCCTCTGGTGGGTTGCCCCATGGCGCGACTGGACACTGACTGCTCCTACTGGTTTCTCGGTATCGGGACCGTGGCGGAACCGGCCAGGCTGTGGAGTGGGGGGGGGGGGGGGGGGGGGAGAGGAGTAGGTGCAATGCCATTGAAGTGGCACAGAAGATTGGGGGGGGGGGGGGGGGGGGGTCTTCCGGTTTAAACTCTTTTTTCCAGGTTTTTTTTTCTTTTGAGCGCCTTAAACGTTCTTCAACAGTTTTAGGCGAAAGTTTTGTTGTTGTTTTTCCCCGCGACGTGCTGGCAGACAAAACAAACCGACAGGCACCGTAGAAGACGGCGTCCTCTCCATCGCGGAGATCAAGGTGAGATGAAGCCAGGCACGTCATTGGGGAGGTATGACGTCAAACTGCAACTGACAGCAGCCAAGAACACCGATTATTTCAGGGGAAGTAAGTAAATCCTCGGTGAAGTGGGGTATAGCTGTCACTGAAAATAGCCTGGGGGAACGGTTGGGGCCGTTGGGATACAGAGCGATCCGTGCCGTTCTCCTTCAGCCAACACCCAGGGCATTTCCCGGCCCTCTCCAACAACGTCTGCAGTGCCTTAGTTGAACAGGTCGCAATGAACTTCGCTGCCTGCGCACAGTAAAGTCCCAATGGTTATATATGCCATTCTCTCTCTCTCTCTCTCTCTCTCTCTCTCTCTCTGTGGGAGCAGATGGGAAGAGAGGAAACAGATAAGAGAAGTGGGACGGGTGGAAAGGCGTGGGTGGTGCGGCTGGTTTTAACGGCAAACTGCATCCAGCTGCACCACTCTACTCCTGTTTACCCTGCCTGCCTGCCTGTAGTCAGCCTTCAGACGGCGTGCACACTCTCTCTCTCTCTCTCTCTCTCCTCTCTCTCTCTCTCTCTCTCTCTGCGCAGAGATGAAGGGCCTTCATTCAACACTTGTGTCCCTGCTTTGCCCTACTATCCACTTTTTCCAAACTTCCCCCCTCTGTTTTCTCGCCTTTCCTCGCTCTCGGGACGGGGCGGGCGATAGGTTAAGCAGGCTGCACACCAAAAATGAATGCGCCAAGACCTTGCTGAAGGAGTTGAGTATTTAGAGACTGGCGCAGTGAAACTGTTTTTGAGAATTGTTGTTGTGTCTGAAAGTTGATTCTCCTCAATTCTTTTCATATGGCCGTCAAAGTACAAGCCAGGTGGTTCAAGCAGACAGATTAAAAGCAAAGGAATGGGACTACTTTGTGCGTTTGAGGCTGGCGCAAAGATAGGATGACGGATGAGTACAAAGGCCTGAAATATGTGTCAGCTTAGGGCACAGTCATGTATTTGAAGATTGTGATTTCATCAGTAAAGATGTCCCCAAACAAGGGAAATAATTGGTGGGAAGTTTTATTGTTTGTTTTGTTTGTTTTTTTTTTTTTATCATTTTTCAGTTTAGCATTAAATGCTGGCTCAAATTATGGTAGGCCTCAAAACGATCGCATGGAGTATGTACTGTTGAGAGCAAAATCGTAATTGTGGTGTGTGGCTAGCAAGGCTTGGTCACTTAAACTAGCTCTGCCAACCTTTGATAAGCCAGTGGACAGTAAGGTTATGGTGATTGATATAAAAGCGTCCAGGTGACATTTTTTAACGGTGTGCATTTTGCTTTAACACTGGGTTTCACCAACTTGTGTGATGGATGTTGACAAAGTTCACTGTGTGTGGAAGAGATCAGGACACTGTGCATTCGGCTGAAACACGGTCGGACTGGCTGGGTAGCAGGGGTTGGGGTTTGGAAAAGTGCGATTGGTAGCGTCAAGGGTAGGGCCGCTGCATGAAGTTACATTGAGAAAGAACCGGTCTTGAATTGCCAGGTGTAGAATAACCTGCTGGAATTAAAGGCGACTGTTTTAAAGCAGTGACAGCACATTTAAAGAGAGTTTTGAACCATTTTGTTTACCGTGCACATGACCGAGAAGTATGATAGTTGAATTAGTTACGAGTCAACAAACCAAAATTGTGTGATTTGACAAACGCAGGATCTGAGTTCATGATGCATAAGGAGGGGAGATGTTTCGATTGTAAATATTTGTAAAAAGCGCTCATGAACTGGTATCTTCTTTCATCTTGTTAAAAAAAAAAGCCAGTTTGCAGCAATTGTTAATGTTGAGAAATGTCATCATAGACAGGTATCTTCTGCAATCCTTGTGAGAAAAGGGTTTTTTTTTTTTTTAAAAGATAGATTGGAATCAAAGCAATTGTGCAGTGTAATAGCTGCGTTTTAAAGTATTGTAACTTGTCAGATGCTACCTTGCCTTCGGACTGCAGAGGGAAGAAAGGGCGAGGGGGGATAACACAGAAATGGTGGAGGTCTTGTGCTCTGTGGGTAGCCCCCCACAGTGATCCTGTAAAAGCTGACATTCGTTTTAGGGACACCGCGTGACAGGACTGTGGTCACTGACAGCTTTCCCTAAATATCCGGATGACAGAAGTGCCCTTTGACGAAACGGATTTCAGTTTAGTTTTTGAAATATGATTGATTTTACAAACAAACTCAGGGCGTTCGGAGGTCATTGTAACAAGAAAGGAGCTTTAAGAGTGAACGTAATTGGCGCTGTCATACCTATCATCTCTATCGCCTATCCCGGAGTCGTGAAGACCGTTGGGGCGCCACAGAAGACTTCGCAACCAGCTTCCTCCACTCCTCCCGGTTCTCAGACCCTTTCACACCTACCCCTTCCCCGTGTTTCCCTGCATTTTCCTACTGTGTCGTCGTTCCCCTGTCTTTTCCTTGTCAGTCCGCGTTGGCCGTCTGTTCTTCCTTTCCCTTCTTTTTCCTGCTGTCCCTAGCTTAACCAGCTTCTTCGCCCTTTATTACTGCCCCCCTCAGCCCTTTCTAACTTTTTTCCCCCTGCTTCTTCCTACTTTCCCTGCCTTTTCCTTGTGCCCCACTTTTCTCTGTCCTTCCCTGCTTTCCCCACTGTTCTCTGTCTTTTCCTGCTTTCCCCACTTTTCTCTGTCTTTTCCTGCTTTCCCCACTTTACCCTGTGTCTTCCCAGCTTTCCCCACTTTACCCTGTCTTTCCCTGCTTTCCCCATTTTAACCTGTCTTTTCCTGCTTTCCCCACTTTACCCTGTCTTTCCCTGCTTTCCCTACTTTACCCTGTCTTTCCCTGCTTTCCCCATCTAACCTGTCTTTCCCTGCTTTCCCCGCTTTAACCTGTCTTTCCCTGCTTTCCCTACTTTACCCAGTCTTTCCCTGCTTTCCCCATTTAACCTGTCTTTCCCTGCTTTCCCCGCTTTAACCTGTCTTTGCCTGCTTTCCTCACTTTACCCTGTCTTTCCCTGCTTTCCCCACTTTACCCTGTCTTTCCCTGTTTCCCCCACTTTACCCTGTCTTTCCCTGCTTCCCCATTTTACCCTGTCTTTCCCTGCTTTCCCCCATTTTACCCTGTCTTTCCCTGCTTTCCCCACTTTACCCTGTCTTTCCCTGCTCTCCCCACTTTACCCTGTCTTCCCTGCTTTCCCCACTTTACCCTGTCTTTCCCTGCTATCCCCACTTTACCCTGTCTTTTCCTGCTTTCCCCACTTTACCCTGTCTTTCCCTGCTTTCCCCACTTTTTACCCTGTCTTTCCTGCTTTCCCCACTTTACCCAGTCTTTCCCAGCTTTCCCCACTTTACCCTGTCTTTCCCTGCTTTCCCCCACTTTACCCTGTCTTTCCCTGCTTTCCCCACTTTAACCTGTCTTTCCCTGCTTTCCCCACTTTACCCTGTCTTTCCCTGCTTCCCCCACATTACCCTGTCTTTCCCTGTTTTCCCCACTTCTCTCTGTCTTTCCCTGCTTTCCCCACTTTACCCTGTCTTTCCCTGCTTTCCCCACTTTACCCTGTCTTTCCCTGCTTTCCCCACTTTACCCTGTCTTTCCCTGCTTTCCCCCACTTCTCTCTGTCTTTCCCCTGTTTCCCCCACGTTACCCTGTCTTTCCCTGCTTTCCCCACTTTACCCTGTCTTTCCCTGCATTCCCCATTTTACCCTGTCTTTCCCTGCTTTCCCCACTTTACCCAGTCTTTCCCTGCTTTCCCCACTTTTTACCCTGTCTTTCCCTGCTTTCCCCACTTCTCTCTGTCTTTCCCTGTTTCCCCCACTTTACCCTGTCTCTTTTTCCTGCTTTCCCCACTTTACCCAGTCTTTCCCTGCTTTCCCCACTTTACCCTGTCTTTCCCTGCTTTCCACACTTTACCCTGTCTTTCCCTGCTTTCCCCACTTTTCTCTGTCTTTTCCTGCTTTCCACACTTTACTCTGTCTTTTTCCTGCTTTCCACACTTTACCCTGTCTTTCCCTGCTTTCCCCACTTTAACCTGTCTTTTCCTGCTTTACCCTGTCTTTCCCTGCTTTACCCACTTTACCCTGTCTTTCCCTGCTTTCCCCACTTCTCTCTGTCTTTCCCTGTTTCCCCCACTTTACCCTGTCTTTTCCTGCTTTCCACACTTTACCCTGTCTTTCCCTGCATTCCCCACTTTACCCTGTCTTTCCCTGCTTTCCCCACTTTACCCAGTCTTTCCCTGCTTTCCTCACTTTACCCTGTCTTTCCCTGCTGCTTTCCCCACTTCTCTCTGTCTTTCCCTGTTTTTCCCCCACTTTACCCTGTCTTTTCCTGCTTTCCCCACTTTACCCAGTCTTTCCTGCTTTCCCCACTTTACCCTGTCTTTCCCTGCTTTCCCCACTTTACCCTGTCTCTCCCTGCTTTCCCCACTTTTCTCTGTCTTTTCCTGCTTTCCACACTTTACTCTGTCTTTTCCTGCTTTCCCCACTTTAACCTGTCTTTTCCTGCTTTCCCCATCTAACCTGTCTTTCCCTGCTTTCCCCACTTTACCCTGTCTTTTTCCTGCTTTTCCCCGCTTTACCCTGTCTTTCCCTCCCCTGCTTTCCCCACTTTACTTTACCCTGTCTTTCCCTGCTTTTTCCCCACTTTACCCTGTCTTTTCCTGCTTTCCCCACTTTACCCTGTCTTTTCCTGCTTTCCCACACTTTACCCTGTCTTTCCCCTGTTTTCCCCCCCACTTTACCCCTGTCTTTTCCTGCTTTCCACACTTTACCCTGTCTTTCCCTGCTTTCCCCACTTTACCCTGTCTTTCCCTGCTTCCCCATTTTACCCTGTCTTCCCTGCTCTCCCCACTTTACCCTGTGTTTCCCTGCTTTCCCCACTTCTCTCTGTCTTTCCCTGCTTTCCCCACTTTAACCTGTCTTTTCCTGCTTTCCCCACTTTACTCTGTCTTTCCCTGCTTCCCCATTTTTACCCTGTCTTTTCCCTGCTTTCCCCCACTTTACCCTGTCTTTCCCTGCTTTCCCCACTTCTCTCTGTCTTTTCCTGCTTTACCCACTTTACCCTGTCTTTCCCTGCTTTCCCCACTTTACCCTGTCTTTCCCCGCTTTACCCTGTCTTTCCCTGCTTTCCCCGCTTTTACCCTGTCTTTCCCTGCTTTCCCCACTTCACCCTGTCTTTCCCTGCTTTCCCCACTGTACATTACCATCTTTTAGTTTCCCCACTTTTCCCTGCTTTTTTAGTTTCCCGCTTTTGCCTGCCTTCTTTTAGTTTTCCCCACTTTTCTCTGCCTTCTTTAGTTTCCCCACTTTTCCCTGCCTTCTTTTTTAGTTTTCCCATTTTCCCTGCCTTCTTTCAGTTTCCCCACTTTTCCCTGCCTTCTTTCAGTTTCCCCACCTTTCCCTGCCTTCTTTTAGTTTCCCCGCTTTTCCCTGCCTTCTTTTAGTTTCACCACTTTTCCCTGCCTTCTTTTAGTTTCCCCTCGTTACCCTCTCTTTCCCTGCTTTCCCCCCTGTTCCCTGCCTTTTTTTTTTTTTTGTTTTTCCCTGCCTTCTTTATTTTCCCCGCTTTTTCCTTGACTTCTTTTAGTTTCCCCGTTTTTTCACTGCCTTCTTTTAATTTCCCCACTTTTTCCTTGCCTTCATTTAGTTTCCCCACACTTTTCCCTGCCTTCTTTTAGTTTTCCCCCACTTTCCCTGCCTTCTTTTAGTTTCCCCCGCTTTTCCTTGCCTTCTTTTAGCTTCACGGTTTTTCCCTGCCTTCTTTTAGTTTCCCCTCGTTACCCTGTCTTTCCCCCACTTTTCCCTGCCTTCTTTTAGTTTTTTCCCTACTTTTCTCTGCCTTCTTTTAGTTTCCCCACTTTTCCCTGCCTTCTTTTAGTTTCTTCACTTTTTCTCTGCCTTTTTTTTTCAGTTTCCCTTCTTTTCCCAGCCTTCTTTTACTGTCCCCACTTTTCCCTGCCTTTTACTTTCTCCTCGTTACCCTGTCTTTCCCTACTTTCCCCACTTTCCCCTGCCTTCTTTTAGTTCCCCCACTATTCTCTGCCTTCTTTTAGTTTTCCCTTTTTTTTTCCTGCCTTCTTTTAGTTTCCCCCACTTTCCCCTGCCTTTTAGTTTCCCCACTTTTTCCCAGCCTTCTTTTAGTTTCCCCCACATTTGCCCTGCCTTTTCTTTTATTTTCCCCGCTTTTCCCTGCCTTCTTTTAGTTTCCCCTATTTTTCCCTGCCTTTTATTTTCCATACATTTTTCATGCCTTCTTTTAGTTTTCCCCGCGCTTTCCCCACCTTCTTTTAGTTTCCCCACTTTTCCCTGCCTTCTCTTACTGTTCCCACATTCGCATGCTTTTTTCCCCTCGCTTTCCCCCCACTTTTCCATGCCTTCTGTTAATGTTCCCACCCTTCCATGCTTCTTTTTTCCTCACTATCCCCACTTTTCCATGCCTTTTTCCTCCTTTACCCACTTTTCCTTGCCTTTTTTTTTTTTCATCCCTTTCCTTCACCTTTCCTTGCCCTTTTTCCTCCTTTCCCCACCTTTTCCTTGCCCTTTCCTCCTCCTTCCCCACCCTTCCTTGCCCTTTTCCCTCCTTTCCCCACCTTTCCTTGCCCTTTTTCCTCCTTTCCCTATCTTTCCTTGCCATTTTTCTCCTTTATATCCACCTTTCTTTACCCTTTTCCTCCTTTACCTATCTTTCCTATGCCTTTTCCTCTTTTCCCTGCCTTTCCTTGCCCTTTTCCTGGTTCCCCCACCTTCCTTGCCTTTTTCCTCTTTTGCCCATCTTTCCTTGCCATTTGTCTCCTTTCCCCACCTTTTCTTGACCTTTTCCTCGTTCCCTCATCTTTCCTTGCCTTTTTTTCTCTTTCATCACCTTTCCCTGCCCTTTTTTCCTCCTTTACCCACCTTTCCTTGCCTTTTTTCCTCTTTTCCCCCATCTTTCCTTGCCCTTTTCCTCCTTCTCCCACCTTTCCTTGCCTTTTCCTCCTGTCCCCACCTTCCCTTTCCTTTTTTGTCCTTTGATCATCTTTCCTTGCCTTTTTCCTCCTTTCCTCACCTTTCCTTCCCTTTTTTCTGCTTTACCCACCTTTCCTTGCCCTTTCCTCCTTTCATAGCCCTTTTTCTCCCTTTTCCTTATCATTTTCCTCCTTTACCCACCTTTCCTTGCCCTTTTCATCCTTTACCCACCTTTCCTCGCCCTTTTCCTCGTTTACCCCCCACCTTTCCTTGCCCCTTTCTGTGCCCTTTTCCTCCTTTCCTTGCCCTTTTTCCTCCTTTCCTTGCCCTTTTTCCTCCTTTACCCGCCTTTCCTTGCCCTTTTCCCTTCTTTGCTTGCCCCTTTTCCTCCTTTACCCGCCTTTCCTTGCCCTTTTCCTTCTTTCCTTGCCCTTTTTCCTCCTTTACCCACCTTTCCTTGCCCTTTTCCTCCTTTACCCACCTTTCCTTGCCCTTTTTCCTCCTTTTACCCACCTTTCCTTGCCCTTTTCCTCCTTTACCCCACCTTTCCTTGCCCTTTTCCTCCTTTACCCCACTTTCCTTGCCCTTTTTTTCCTCCTTTACCCCCCTTTCCTTGCCCTTTCCTCCTTTACCCCCCTTTCCTTGCCCTTTTCCCTCCTTTACCCACCTTTCCTTGCCCTTTTTTTCCTCCTTTACCCACCTTTCCTTGCCTCTTTCCCTCCTTTCTTTGCCCTTTTTCCTCTTTCCTTGCTCTTTTCCTCCTTTACCCACATTTCCTTGCCATTTTCCTCCTTTACCCCCCCACCTTTCCTTGCCTCTTTTCCTCCTTTCTTTGCCCTTTTTTCCTCCTTTACCCACCTTTCCTTGCCTCTTTCCTCCTTTCCTTGCCCTTTTCCTCCTTTACCCCACCTTTCCTTGCCATTTTTTCCTCCTTTACCCCACCTTTCTTTGCCCCTTTTCCTCCTTTCCTTGCCCTTTTCCTTCTTTCCTTGCCCTTTTCCTCCTTCACCCACCTTTCCTTGTCCTTTTCTTACTTTACCCATCTTTCCTTGCCCTTTTCTTTCTTTCCTAGCCGTTTTCCTCCTTTACCCACCTTCCCTTGCCCTTTCCCTCCTTTACCCACCTTTCCCTGCCCTTTTCCTTCTTTCTTTGCCCCCTTTTCCTCCTTTACCCCCACCTTCCCTTGCCCTTTTCCTCCTTTACCCACCTTTCCCTGCCCTTTTCCTTCTTTCTTTGCCCTTTTCCTCCTTTACCCACCTTCCCTTGCCCTTTTCCTCCTTTACCCACCTTTCCCTGCCCTTTTCCTTCTTTCTTTGCCCTTTTTTCCTCCTTTACCCACCTTCCCTTGCCCTTTTTCCTCCTTTACCCCACCTTTCCTTGCCCTTTTTCCTTCTTTCTTTGTCATTTTTCCTCCCTTACCCCACCTTTCCTTGCCCTTTTCCTCCTTTACCCACCTTTCCTTGCCCTTTTTCCTCCTTTACCCCCACCTTTCCTTGCCCCTTTTCCCCCCGACTTTTCGCTGCTTTTTTCCTCCTCACCCCACCTGTCCCTGCTTTTCCATCCATTCCCCACGTTTTCCCCCCCCCCCCCCCCCCCCTTTCCCCCCTTTCCTTGGCTTCCCCTGCCTCTTTCTACTTTCCCTGCCCTTTCCCTGCCCTTTTTTTTTTTTTTTTTTTACTTTTCCCACCATGCCTGCGTTTTTCTCACTCCTTACCTTTCCCTGTCTCCTCCTAATCTGCATACCTTTTCCTTGTCTTTCCCTCCATTTTGGCCATCTTTCCCCACCTTTCCCCTGTCTTTCCCTACCTTTTCCTAATTTCCCCCCATCTGTCTTTTCCGTTTTCCCCCGCTTTCCCCACCTTTCTCTGCCTTTTTCTTTCTAATTGCCACATTTTTTTTCCCCTACCTTTTCTTAATTTCCTCACCTTTCCCTCTCTTTTATTCCTTCTTCTCGTATTCTCCTAATTTTCCTATCTTTTCTTGCGTTCTTAAACAATTTTTCCTACTTTCTTTTTCTCTTTTAAATGCTTTGCCTTTTTATACATTTGAAATACATTTTGCTACTGTTTTCAGATTTTGTTTACCTTTTCGAGGTCCCCTCCCCCCCCCCCCCCCCCCCCCCCCCCCCCCCCCCTCCCAATCCCAATGATGTTCTGCTTTTCCATACCTTTTTTTTTTTTCTGTTCGCTGACTTATCCTTTTCTTCTTTATCTTCTTTTTTTTTTTTTTTTTTCTTACCATACTGGTTTCGACGAATACCTATCGTTGTGTCTGAAGCCGTTTTGCCTATTCTTTGATCTTAGCACCATTCTCCTTCCCCGCCGGTGAAATCTTATCGGCTGTCAGTTCGCGCGCAGGACATAAAACAGGGGTTGGTTTCGAAAGGAAAGCCCCCAGACTGGCTGAATGAATCACCACAAAGCATGTTCACACCTGGCCTGGACTGACCAAGTCGGCGCTCGGCGGTGACTATAGGCAGTCAGCGATGTCTGAAACCTGGTCACTAGACTCCCACATTTTTTTTTCTTTTTGTTAATGAAGCGAAGTTAGCATACCACTTTTTTTCGTCTTTTTCATTGGTAAGCTTGAAAGTTGTGTCCCCCCTGTGTCCTGTACAGCTCACGCTGAGAGCGCTTGTTAGCACTGTCGAAAAGTGACAGTCCGTCATCATTCATGAAGGACACGACACAGAGGAGTTTAAAGCCTTGGCGTTCACAGACCCACGCGGTAACGATGCTTGACTTTTAAACCACCATGTTTGGATTTTTTATTAAGAAGACATGAATCAATGCGTGTTCGACCGAATTCTCTTTTGAACATCCAGTCTATCCATCCACACGCGCGCGCGCACGCGCGCACGCACGCGCGCGCACACACACACACACACACACACACACACACACACACACACACACACACACACATGCTCACGTACACACACACACACACACACACACACACACACACACACACACACACACACACACACACACACACACACACACACACACGCACGCACGCACGTACACACACACACACACACACACACACATGCTCACGTACACACACACACACACACACACACACACACACACACACACACACACACACACACACACACACACACACACACACACACACACACGCACGCACGCACGCACGCACGCACGCACGCACACACACACACACACACACACACACACACACACACATGCTCACGTACGCACACACACACACACACACACACACACACACACACACACACACACACACACACACACACACACACACACACACAACACACGTACACGCGCGCGCGCATGTACAAATTGAAAGAACAGAAATTGTAGGCGTGACAGAACAAATCAACTTGTGGTCAAAATGCTTCGGCGACTGACTGTAGGCAAAACGAAAGTAGGCGAAACAAATGTAGGCGAAAGGAAAGCCCCCAGATTGGCTGAATGAATCACCACAAACCCTGTTCACCCGGAAGGGAAAAGCAGCAGTTAAGTGACATGAGCAATATACACATTGTTCACCTGGAAGGGAAAAGCAGCAGTTAAGTGACATGAGCAATATACACATTGTTCACCTGGAAGGGAAAGGCGGCAGTTAAGTGACATGAGCAATATACACATTGTTCACCTGGAAGGGAAAGGCGGCAGTTAAGTGACATGAGCAATATACACATTGTTCACCTGGAAGGGAAAGGCGGCAGTTAAGTGACATGAGCAATATACACATTGTTCACCTGGAAGGGAAAGGCGACAGTTAAGTGACACACGTGCAATACACACATTGTCTCTCGACACTAGTTCATATGATCATGCCTCCTCTTCCCTTCGCACAGGTTGCATGCTACTGAGCCAACATAGAGAGTCTGTATTTCATCGGCATGTCTTGGATGCCTGTCGTGTCATTCTACACACCATGACTTTAGATGTACGTGGCTTAGTGAGAACACCGAGAACACCAACCACAGTATGCCATCATTCTACACACCATGACTTTAGATGTACGTGGCTTGGTGAGAACACCGAGAACACCAACCACAGTATGCCATCATTCTACACACCATGACTTTAGATGTACGTGGCTTGGTGAGAACACCGAGAACACCAACCACAGTATGCCATCATTTCTACACACCATGACTTTAGATGTACGTGGCTTAATGAGAACACCGAGAACACCAACCACAGTATGCCATCATTCTACACACCATGACTTTAGATGTACGTGGCTTGGTGAGAACACCGAGAACACCAACCACAGTATGCCATCATTCTACACACCATGACTTTAGATGTACGTGGCTTGGTGAGAACACCGAGAACACCAACCACAGTATGCCATCATTCTACACACCATGACTTTAGATGTACGTGGCTTGGTGAGAACACCGAGAACACCAACCACAGTATGCCATCATTCTACACACCATGACTTTAGATGTACGTGGCTTAATGAGAACACCGAGAACACCAACCACAGTGCCATCATTCTACACACCATGACTTTAGATGTACGTGGCTTGGTGAGAACACCGAGAACACCAACCACAGCATCTTCATCATTCAACTCCCAGGCTGTCGGGCGCCAATGTGCGTGGTCTCGAACATCTCGCAAGCCGCCGAAGGAGGAGGAAGCAAAACATACCGATAATTTAACCTGGCTGAGACTGACTTAACTATATAGTCAATAGAGTATAGGGGTGGGGGGAGTGGTGTTAAGTAAATGAGCTTCAGAGTATGCACACAGGAAAATGTAGGGAAATGTGGCGATGGGTCAACGGGTCTCAGAACGACGTACGCCAGAATAATTATGTAGGGAAACATGGAGTTAGAACGGGCCTCTGAACAACAGGGGTGTCGGAAATGTGAGGTGAAAGTGGTTTGGGATTAACGGGTTCCTAACAGCACAAGAAACTACAGGAAACTTTGGTGCTGGGCTAACCGGCCTCTTAACGACACAGGAAGGGCAATGTGGGAAAAAAAAAGTGGTGTATGGCTAACGTCTGAACGACACAGGAAGGACAGTGTAGGAAAGAGTGGTATAGGGTTAATGTCTGAACGACACAGGAAGGACAGTGTAGGAAAGAGTGGTATAGGGTTAATGTCTGAACGACACAGGAAGGACAGTGTAGGAAAGAGTGGTATAGGGTTAACGTCTGAACGACACAGGAAGGACAGTGTAGGGAAGAGTGGTATAGGGTTAACAAGCCTCTGAACAACACAGGAAGGGCAATCTAGGAATACCTGGTGTAGGTTTAACGTGTGAACAACACAGGAAGGGCAATCTAGGAATACCTGGTGTAGGTTTAACGTCTGAACAGCACATACAGGGCAATGCAGGAAAGAGGGGTGTAGGACTAACGGGCCTGTGAACGGCCCACGCGGGCAAATGAAGCAGAAAGAGCAGGTCTAATCACTGTGCCAGACAACCGCTCGACAGTGAGCACTGCCAGTCATTAGATCACGTTCTAATTAACAAACTAAAACAGACGGGAAGAACACCAGTCAATACTAACCGCACGCAGGCAGTCGGTCATGGAGATCGACATCAGTTGTAGGAAATAAACAGCTGCACAGGTCGGCTGCAAGCGGCAGCAGATTGCACGTGCCGATAAGCCCCCGCGTCTTACTTCACCGATCAGGCGGCCAGGGATCTATCTGTTCACGCCTCATCGGCGCAGACGGAGCGTTTCTGTCCCCTTTCGCCATCCGCTGCCCATCGGCACGTTCGCCCAGTCGTGAAGATAAACTGCGGGCAGAGAGCGGAGAGGAGTGTGGTAGAGAGGGAGGGGGTGGTGAAGATGGATGCACTGAAGAGAATTGCAGTACTGATTGGATTCCCATACACCATCTCAGTTTCTCCTGTTTCTGCTCTTCCTGGCAGCCAATCAATCAGAAATGGACCCCCCACCCCCCAAATAATGTTCCCCCAACACTTCACCGCTTAATGGAATCCACAGCGTTAGCGTGTCAGCCTGTCAATTAACGATCTAGGCTTTAAGTCCTCGAAATTAATGGCATCTCCACTTTGTGTGGTTTGTTTTGTTTTTGTTTCTGTTTTTTTTTTTTTTTTTTCCCTGCTCCCTACCCTCTCACGCCATCATTCTGAAAAACATTACTACAAACTTAGCACGTGACATGCATTTAATGTAATAATCAGCAACCAAATTTTTACGGTACGTAAATGAATGGAACTCGCGGACGGACAACAAACTGCTCAAAATCCGTGCAGTCATGAGTTTTGAGCATGTTCCCGTGGCGGCCGTACACCCATTTTTATCTTTTAAAAGGTGGAGAAGCTCCGTGGTGCATTCCATGTCATGTAGCACTCTCAAGTGAAACGTTCTTTTAGCGTGTTGGGACTTGCATGATGTGAGACATAAACATTTTACGGCAGACTCCATGAAAACCTTGCTCAGGGATGTCCCACCGGGTGTGATCATTGGACATCTGAAAAAGATCAACATTTTTTTATCAGATCTAAGATTTTACGGAAGAAAGATTCTTGACCAAATTTCCTGTGTGTTTTTAAAAGGTGTATTTTTAAAAGGTTGTGTGAATGAGATTTTTTAAATGACCCGTGACTTGAACGTGGTGACAGCCCTGATATGGCCCTTTGCGGTTGACTGGGCTATAAGCAACATTACCATACCTTACAGTACGTAAATAGACTGAATAGGTTGTGAACTTTTTATGGCCTCATCGTAAGATTCTTGTCTTTTAATGACCAGAAAATACGCATCTTCTTACCAATAAACTGTACCTATTATTTCGGAAGTTTACAGCAAGTTACAGTGTATTAACGACCCTGGATGACAGTATTATTGAGAGACGTACGGCAAACGCAGCATGAATGTCTTTGCGTTTACTACGTCTTCGGGCACGCACTCTGAACCGCGAACCCCTTGCTTTCTTTATTACTTAACTTCGTGTTATTTATGTTCGCATTCTGTTTCATTTTCCAATTCACAAACAGAAAATGGACACGGAGAAAAGAGACACCTAAAGTCATCAAATTATTACGAGGGGTACCAAAATGGGCGTCGCCAATTTTTTGTATTAAGCTGATTTTCTCCAGAGAGGGGATTTCTTCAAATTCAGTGAGGGGGGGGCTAACACTGTAAGTAAATGGAACAAATGTTTGTTGAATATCCGTCCGGCAGAATGCTTGTTGAATATCCGTCCGGCTGAATGTTTTGTTGAATATCCGTCCAGCTGATTGTGTTTGTTGAATATCCGTCCGGCTGAATGTTTGTTGAATATCCGTCCGGCTGATTTGTTGTTCACAGCACAAAAGAGAAGCGTTGTGTTGAAGCCGAAGCACCAAGTTCAGTGTACAATCGCGTGCCCAGCAACACAACCCATGCTCCATCAGCCCGCACACGTTGAAGTGGAACAGAGAGGAATCTCTGAAGACATCGAACCAAGTACTCGCTTAAAGTGATCAGCAAGGGGGAGAGGGGGGAGGGGGGGGGGGGGAGAAACGATGACAAGTTAGACATTTGTATGCACTTCCATTGTAGTAAACCCCAAAGAAAAGAATGACTAAATATGCGCACGCTCTCTCTCTCTCTCTCTCTCTCTCTCTCTCTCTCTCTCTCTCTCTCACACACACACACACACACACACACACACACACACACACACACACACACACACACACACACACACACACACACACACTGAATGGAATATCACAATTTGGAACCCATTGCGCAGTGTGGACAAGCCCAGGAGGATGAAGATATGGAATTTCAAATTTGTTTCTCGTGTACATATGTGACATGTGTTTATCAACATTTTTTTTTTTTTTTTTTTACGTTTGTTTCTTTCTTTCTTTCTTGATTTGTTTGTAATAGAGAAATGAAAGGGACAGGCTGTCGCTCCCAATCTGGGCCTGGTCTTATCCTCCCTAAGAATGTCTGTAGGTGATACACCCTATCATTAATCTTTGTTGTTGTTGTTGTTGTTGTTGTTCGTTGTTGTTTCAGGTTGAAGTCTGTTTTAGGATGTGGCCTTTCTTTCGCTATGGTCTGACAGACCTGAAACGGTCAGGGCTGATCACAAATGGCTGTGACTGAATTCAAGCAAAAATCGATTTTGAAAGAAAAGAAGAAGAAAAAAAAAATTATGGTGTTAACAACTCATGAAGTACTTAGAGTGTTCGGAAAAAGACAACATGATAACGCATAGACCCTTTTCTTTTACCCCCTTTTTTTTTTACACAAATGGATTCATTGTATTAAAAGAAAAAAAAAAAAAGCGAAAACAAGAATAGTGAAAAGCAGTTGTCTTAAGGGTTAAACAGGAAAGGGTTAAACGTGAAAGGATCAAGAAGATTAAGGAGCAAGTGAATTGATAGACATTCACCTACATGGGGCAAGGCATGCTAAGAGGCGGAGCCCATCCCTCTGTTTCCGCCTTTTTAAACTTCCCTGACTGAATCAGGTACCCCGTTTTTTGCTGGGTAGATGAGAGTTTCAAGCCGGAAAGAAAACACCCCGTGTGCAGCTGGAACTCACAATCACCAGTTACTCCGGAAAACGCACTAACAATAGACTATGGGGCCTGTGTACTTCAGTACCTCAAACGCATATGTCATATACTGTTTGCCGGCACGGACATTTCTGCAAAATAGAGAGATATACTATAGTCTGGTTTGTTTGTTTTTCTAGTTTCAGTTCATTCTTTATAGTCATACCAGCCCGTGTAAAAAATGTGGGGATTTCAGGCTTACAAAGAATGTTTTTGGTTTGGGTGTCTGGCTTTACGGGGAAAGCGGATTTCCGACTCATGAAATCCAAGCAATGTATAGACTTTAAGGTGCCTTGTCTGGTGAATGATTTGGGGAAAGAGTTATGGTTTGTTCCACCGTTCGTTGAAGTCCACGGCGGCAGTCGCCATCTCCCGCTCCCTGGCATGTCCCGCGTGTGTTGGGGTGACCTCAGATGCTGAGGACTTCTTCCAGGTGATCGTGTTCCTCCTTCACAGCTTCCCCTGAGCAGCAGGTGGTGTTGTCCGGGTGTGTCCGCCTACTGATGACTGTCGGCTCGTGTTGTGAGAACTGGTGGCTGTCACGTCTGAGAAACAGGTGAGAGTGGTCTTTTCTTTTGAAGTCCTCGAAGATCAGGTCGTACAGCCACGCGCTGGACATGTTGGTCATCAGGAGTATTCTCCCTTTGTCTTGTATGAGTGTATTCTCCCCTTTGTCCTGTGTTAGGAAGGTGCCTTGAAAGGCCGGATGCTGGTTGTCCAGGGGACAGTGAGCCCTTCTGCGACTGGTTTGTTGAGGATGGACATGGGGGTCATCTCTCTGCTGGCCCCACTGTTGTCGAGGAGAGTGTCCCCGGGCCACAACATCGTCCTCCCAGTCCTCCACGGAGAGAGGTTGTCGACTTTGAGCCGGACTAAACAAATCCACGTCCGCAGCGCACCCTCTGTTTCCTGACGACATTCGCCTTCAAACGCGAAGTGCACGGTGTCGATGCGCCAGGAGAGGGGTCAACAGATACTGCCCGCCCACAGCGATGTTCTCTGAGTCATGTTGCTGTGTGTGTGCTGCGTGACGTGAGTTCTGTGAGGGCCAAGGAGACCAGCACTTGGCCCGGCCCTGCCCCTGAGTGAGCAAACTTCTCCACAAGGTTGGCATCGTGGTTCAGGCCGTGCTGCGTGATGTCCTGGAGCGCGGAGGCGGTGTGTCGGCCTTTATTTGTGATGCTTCAGGGGTGGCTGGCTCTCTGGGGCCTCAGTGGTCTTGCCAAGGGTGTCAATGGGTTGAATGGTCTAACCCCCTCAGTAGTTCGACAAAAGAAGACCTGGAGCAGCTGGTCGGGTCCCTGCCGATTTCAGAAGTTAATGCGGTCTGATCAACAAGGTGAACACCTCCTCCCTGTAGCGATTCCACAGCGTGATGATGGTGGCCCTCATTTTGTCGGCTTGCACAGCGGGTGTTTTCTTTTTTTTTTTTTTTTTTTTTTTTTTTTTCCTTTCCCGTGTAATTGAGAGCTTGCGTTTCATCGGAAAAGAGCTTAGTCTTATTACTTCACATGTTCGTCTTTCCACATAGGTCTTCACAGTCATTAAATTTGTTACCACCTGCGTGCAGCAGTTCAGGTGGCTCTCCTCTTTTCCTGCCTTGCGCAGCGTGCTTGGCCTGCGCGAGTCGTTCAGCCAGCTCCACGTTGTGCAGCTTGCCACAGCCTGCCTCGCCCACACATCCAAAGCCTGCGCTCGGCAGGGGAGACATTTTGTGAGTTTTTTTAGAAAAACAGGGGGGGTGGTTACCTCTAAGAACACAGACCAATAAAGTACAGGACAAAACACAATGCATTTCGACCTCGTGTGTCTTCTTCAGGCAAAGACAAATAACATTTAGGACAATGAAAACGAAGAACGTGAACCACTTATCTTGTCATATTCGGCGCAAAATCAAAATGGCGACCGCTGTCCTAAATGTTGTTTGTCTTTGCCTGAAAAAGACCCAAGAGGTCGAAATGCATAGAGTTTTGTCCTGTACTTTATTTGTCTGTGTCCTTGGCGGTAACTACCCCCCTCTTTTTTTCAAAATTTTGCTTCATTTTCCGCCCTCAGTCACTCCGTTTTGAAACTAACGGTATTTCGTGACTTTTGCAACGAATGAAGTGTGAGATACTCCAAGACAAAGGCGGCGGAAGTTACAATCGGAGAAAACAGTGGCTGGTTTTCTGGGTTCTCTTCTGTCAAGGGTAACTTCTGGACGTGATTCGTGAGTGGGAACTGGAAGAGGGGCACGGAACGTAGACAAAGTGTTCTTTTTTTAAAATTTTGTTTTGAATAATGATACTTCAGAGTTCGGCGTCACAGATGTTGCTTGACACTTTTTGATGTTGTTTTTTTTTTCATTTGTGTTGCGGTGTGAGCGTGGCAGCTGACAGTGAGAGGAATGTTGTCTGCTGGTGGGGCATCCAGCCGTCTGTGTACTGTGCGTGTGTCCCACTCCCCTTCTTGGTCAGCTAGCCAAGTACTTGAATAGCTTCATCAGATAGGAATACGAAATTTAAAAGGTTAGGGAACAATGGAGAACTTAGAAATGGCATGGAAAGGTCTAGGACATTAGCGAAAAAAGAAAACGATATCAGAAAAGGAGAGAACGTTAGAAATGGTATACAACTGATTGGAAGGTAAGGAACATTTGGAAATGGTAGAAAACGTTGAAGACATGTCAAAAACATTCGAGGGAATAGCATAGAACATTAGTAAATGTAGAAACGTTAAGAAAAGGTAGAGAACATTCTTCTTAAAATGTACACATCAAAGGAAAGGTAGAAAACACTACGACAAGCTAGAGAAATCCTGGGAAATTAGAGAAGCATTCATGAAAACGGTACAAAATTGAGTGTGGGTGGTACATGACATGGAATGCACCACGGAGCTTCTTCATTTGTAAAGAGATAGGACGAGTAAAGGGTGGTAAACCGAGGAGTGAAAGATGAAGAAAGGGAGAGTACAGCAGAAGGACGTGGGGGAGAGAGAAGGGGGAGGGGGGGGGGGGGGGGGGGGGGGGCAGTGCAGACAGAGGTAGGCAAAAGGGGTGGCGGTCTGAACGCAGCGCTGGGTGCACGGGGGTGGGATCGGCGGGTGCATGGCATGGCGTGCAGGCCGGGAATTAAGAGGCGGCTCCCCCAGCCTTCAAAGCACCAGCCTTGCGTGACCTGCCGTAAGGCATGGCGCTTTTCCCCTGCTCAGACCACCGACACAGTGCGCCCATTTGTCGGCATTACGGCCTGTTATTGGGGGCCCGGCTCTTGTCCCACACACGTGCGCGCGCGCGCACGCATGCACGCATATATACATACACACATATGCACATGCATACATGCACGCGCGCACGCACGCACACACACACACACACACACATATATATATATACATACACAGCGCGTGCACGCACACACACACACACACACGCACGCACGTACGCGCGCACGCGCGCGCACGCACGCACGCACGCACGCACATTCACACACACACACACACACACACACACACACACACACACACACACACGCACGCACGCGGCACTTACATGTGCACACACGACAGTGCTCAACAGTTTTTTTTTTTTTTTTTTTTTTTAAAAAAAAAAAGAGAGGGGTGGGGATTGTAATTTGCAATATATCTCCGCCAAGCTTTTTCATGTTGTTGTATTTTCTTTCTGTTTATAACTGTGTCTACCGATAGGCAACGAAACGAGATAAACACAGAGAAAAAAAAAAATGAATAATGTTGTTATTGAATAACGTTGTTTATTGACGGTGTTTACTTCCCGGTTGTTTCTCTCGTCCTCTCTCTCTCTCCTTGAGGTTCTCTCCTCTGTCATGTCGTCTCTGCTCTCTCTCTCTCTCTCTCTCTCTCTCTCTCTCTCGCTCTGTCTGTCTGTCTCTCTGTCTGTCTCTCTCGCTGTGTGTCTGCCTGCCTGTCTGTCTGTCTGTCTGTGTCTCTCACTCTTGTCTGTCCGCCTGTCTCTCTGTCTGTCTGTCTCTCTCTCTCTCTCTCTCTCTCTCTCTCTCTCTCTCTCTCTCCAAAAACGTTCTTCTTTTAGGAGGAAGTTTCCCTTGCCGGTGGATGCGTGGCGCCGTGGTTTGTCCAAGTGTGACGGCACTAGAGAAGAAAACGGAGAATGAGGGCAAGGGGACACTTTGTTGTTCCACTCAAAAACCACACGAACACGTTAGGATTATGGTGCTTGCAGAAATGTTTCAACATATAAACGAAACCCTCGTTAACCGTGTCACAGAACTTTTCAATAAAGTATTCGAGCAAGGCATTTTTTTTTTATTTCCCAGAAGAATGGTGTAAATCCGTTGCAACACGATTATCTCAGGAGGGACTGGAATCCGTGTCATGTTTTCTGTAGGGTCCTATCAGCAAGTGTTTGTGAGAAAAGTTTTCCTGCACATTTCACGTTCTGGTCCAAACTTGGCGTGTTACCTGAACCTGAGAAAGACACAGTTTAAGCAGCTGATACTCTCTGACTGAGGTTTTGATGTAGAATCCGCTTCATCTTCAATGGCACACAAGGTTAATGTCCACAAAGTGAATTTCAGACGGAAAGAAGCCAGGCAGAGAGTATGTTGCCTGACGTTGGTTTCATCCAAGTTCAGGTGTTCCGCAGAGTTTGACGCAGCAGCTGAACCAAGCGGGAAGGTGGAGTGTGCGTTACATACATGACAGACTCACGTGCAACGCAGAAAGAGCAGGAATGCTGGCCGAGGAACCGGCCAGGGGGGATGGCAGGGTGTAGTTGGTCTGATGAGCATGTTGTTGTCCTGGTCTATCTTCTTCTTCTTCTTCTACTTCTCTTGTTCACTCAGACAGGAACCCCAGAGGTACTGACGAAGGCTGCTGTACGGCAGAGGCCCTCCAGTGATCCATAAAGCTTTTCCCTCATCGGTGTGTTGGCAGGCCAGGTCTCTGCCCTCAGCTTTTCATGTGTGGGACAGTCCTGCAGGAAGTGTTCCACTGTCACTGGGGCTGTACCGCATGGGCAACTTGAAGACTCGCCAACGTGAATTTTGTGAGCATGTGATGTCTCAGTCTGGAGTGCCCTGTCCTCAGTCTCACAATGTTCACTTGGTCTGATCTGGGCAGCAGGTAGTATGCACCTCTCTTGTTGAAGTCTGGGGTGTGCCATCTGCTCAAGCCATCTTTTTTCTTTCTTTCTTTTTTTCTTTTTTTTTTTTTTTTTTTTTTTTTTTTTTTTTTTTTTTTTTTTTTTTTGCGCTTCTCCTTGATAACGCTTTTGATTTCTTCAAAGAAGACTTCCTGCTCCAGTTGGCGCTGCTGTCCTCCTTCCTTTCCACTGATGACAGTATTCTCAGTGGACTGCTGCAGAATGGCCAGGGTAGAGACAAGGGAGCTGAGTTCCTTTGTTTCGAGGATTTTTAACAGCCTGCAGTACTGATAAGGCATCAGAGAAGATGTAGAGTTCAAGAATATTGAGTTACACGTCCAAAGCTTTGTTAATCTTCCGTCGATTTCAGGAAAGCACTTGATTCAGTGGAATGAAGCATCCTGTGGTCTCTTTGGCGTCAACTGTGTGTGCTGACGGAAATCGTATCAGCTACTGCGAGAAATTCACGACACAGTCAAAGCATATTTTCAGACACATTCTCGGAGGAAGTTGTGTGTTCGCTAGTTTTTGTCTTTTTTTCTGGGGGGGGGGGGGGGGGGGGGGGGCGGAGGGAAACTGCGGGGTGGGGGGGGGGGTGAAGAGGGCGTTATACTGCCGAGAGAGGTTTAAACGATATGTCTAACGGATCGAATCACATTCACATTTTGGCAACGAATGAGTCATGGAATTAATCAGGGATAGGAAGCACAAATTCACATATTGCCAAGATCTTCAGCATTCAGTTTCTTTTTGTAGACGCAGTTTTCATCTGAAAGATCGAAATCTTATAACGCATGTCCCGGCTCAAGGAAATTCAGTCGGCGACAGTTTGGAGATCAAGAAGACGATGTCCGGATTCTCAAGAAATTTCTGTTCATTTCTCAGGTCGGCTGACACTTTGAAACAAGAAAGTGTGCAACTGGGAATGCTGCTCAGAACTGACATAAAGAAATTTCAGGTTTTTTTTTTAAAGTCGTGTATTGTAGGTTAAAATAAGAATTGTCATTTTAAAGAATCCCGTCCTTACTGAATTGATCAGATGACATGCAGTGGACTTCATGTCTCACACTTGTCC
>JADBJO010000280.1:812500-815000 GCA_016801955.1 Conus betulinus
GATCTCTGGAGGGTCTCCGCCGTACAGCAGCCTTCGTCAGTGCCTCTGAGGTTCCTGTCTGAGTGGACGAAGAAGACGAAGAACGTTGGTTGTGTGGAAACAGGTGTTTCAGTTTGCCGTCAATATTCCTGTTGGTCGTGGATTCCTTTGTTCAGCGTGGAGATGTCACACGCTGACTTCCTGTCTGTGGCACTGGAGCGGTGAGCATGGAATGGTAAACACTAGGGCTGTGTGGATGCAGAACGTCGTTGACTGTCCACGAGGGAGAGCTGGCTATCGTATACCGGGAGAAAATACACTTCCAGCATCTTTGTCTGTCCAAAACAAAAATGTGTGTGTTATGACTGAGCATTTGTGGCAAAACAAAACGTGTATTCTCTTCCAACCGGAGCCAGACATTGGAAAATAAGTCATTCCCCTGTTTACGGTGTTATCGAGTAGAATTATTTATAGTCACGTGCACACCCATAATATGTTTACGGAACACGAGATAGAAAGAATCATAATAATGATGATAATGGGGGAAAAAAATGTTTACATCTGACACACGCATATGAGAGGAAGAGAGACAAGCCTTCGGACATTCGGAGAGGCTGCCACTGCTGCATGCTGTGTGTGTGTTAGCAGCCGTGTGGAGGGTCTGCCCCTGGCGTGGTCTCTGAGAGGTCAGTCACTGGTCCATTTGGTGCAGGGGCTAAATCAGATGAAGGCTTTTAAGGAGAGTAAATCAACACTTCTCCTGGCGCTCCCCGTGCGCCGTGTTCACGTCCAAGTGATGGTGTCTGTTGAGGGATTCAGCCACTCGCTCAGTCATTGATCGATCCGTTCATCTATTCATTTATTATTCATTCATCCATTAATCCATTCGTGTATTCTTTCATCAATTCAATACCTTCGTTCGTTCATGTAAGCATTCCACTCGATCGTTTATTCATCCATTCCACTCTCATGCATTCAGCCGTACCATCCGTTGACACATCCATTTATTCATTGATTCAGTTATTGTGTTTTAAAGCCGGGCCTGCTTCGCAAGATGGTAATCAGGTCTGACCCCTCAGCACAAGGAAACAGCGTTAGTGAGATTTGAATCGCGTTCAAACGCATGGAACAAACAGAAATAGGAAATAGAATCGCTGATGTGTTTGGATGTGGGGTGGGGGATGGGAGTGGTGGTGGGGGGGGGAGGGGACTTCAGAAAAGAAGAACAGACAGAAATATCAAAAATGCAGTTAACGCATGTTCCATCCCGGTGCATGCTGTATGTATTGTTTCCTCAACCCCCAGCACCTTGACAAGGATAAGAAATGTTTGTAGATCTTGCACTTGTTAATGTGATTTCCCTGTGGACGTAAGGAGGAGGCTCAGCAGTTGTGAACATGCTGATGTGATTTTCCTGTGGACGCAAGGAGAAGGCTCAGCTGGTCTGTGAACATGCTGGTGTGATTTCCCTGTGGACGTAAGGAGGAGGCTCAGCCGGTCTGTGGGTCTCTCCGTGAGGTCAAACAAACCCAGCCTCAGTCCCCATAGGATGGCGGGGTCTCGGTACTCACCCACACCCCCACCCCACCCCCACCACCCCACCCCCACCCCCCCACCCCACCCCCACCCCACCCACCCCCACCCACCCACCGCCCTCAGACTGGTCAGGCTTCCGGTGGTGAGTGACAAGGGCCAGGCAGGACACAATCCAGCACAAGTCATGCAGGCGGAGTTCATGTCCATGTCCAAGCCAGCGTGCTCTCACCCGACTGTTCCTGTCACTATTCTACACACACATCCGGCTATGCCCTGCTCGTCAGCATAGAGATGCCCCCATCCATCCCCTCTTGACCTTCACCATAGAGATGTCTTCCCTTTCATCCCCTCTTGACCTTCACCATAGAGATGCCCCCATCCATCCCCTCTTGACCTTCACCATAGAGATGCCCCATCCATCCCCTCTTGACCTTCACCATAGAGATGCCCCCATCCATCCCCTCTTGACCTTCACCATAGAGATGTCTTCCCTTTCATCCCCTCTTGACCTTCACCATAGAGATGCCCCCATCCATCCCCTCTTGACCTTCACCATAGAGATGTCTTCCCTTTCATCCCCTCTTGACCTTCACCTTAGAGATGCCCCCATCCATCCCCTCTTGGCCTTCACCATAGAGATGTCTTCCCCTTTCATCCCCTCTTGACCTTCACCATAGAGATGCCCCCATCCATCCCCTCTTGACCTTCACCATAGAGATGTCTTCCCTTTCATCCCCTCTTGACCTTCACCTTAGAGATGCCCCCATCCATCCCCTCTTGGCCTTCTAGAGATGTCTTCCCCTTTCATCCCTCTTGACCTTCACCATAGAGATGCCCCCATCCATCCCCTCTTGATCTTCACCTTAGAGATGCCCCCATCCATCCCCTTGACCTTCACCATAGTGATGGCCCCATCCATCCCCTCTTGATCTTCACCACAGAGATGCCCCCATCCATCCCTTCTTGACCTTCACCATAGTGATGC